>CAUYUJ010014770.1:0-71997 GCA_963575745.1 Prorocentrum cordatum | reverse complement strand
GTAGTAGTAGTATTAGTAGTAGTAGTAGTAGTAGTAGTAGTAGTAGTAGTAGTAGTAGTAGTAGTAGTAGTAGTAGTCGTAGTCCGTAGTCGTAGTCGTAGTCGTAGTCGTAGTCGTAGTCGTAGTTGTAGTCGTAGTCGTAGTCGTAGTCGTAGTCGTAGTCGTAGTCGTAGTCGTAGTCGTAGTCGTAGTGGTGGTAGCTTCAATTATGCTCGTGGTGGCGGCTGTACTACTAGTAGTGGTCAAACAAAATGGTAGTGGTGGTGGTTGTCGTTAGGGCCCGCCCGACCCCACCCGCCCGTTAGGGTCCGCCCGCCCGACCCGACCCGACCCGCCCGTTAGGGTCCGCCCGCCCGACCCGACCGGACCCGACCCGTCCGTTAGGGTTCTCGCGTGTGGGCTCGATCATGCACTATATTTTAATGTCCCGCCCGCCCGACCCGACCCGCCCGTTAGGGTCTGCCCGCCCGACCCGACCCGACCCGCCCATTAGGGCCCGCCCGGCCGACTCGCCCCGATCCGACCCGCCCGTTAGGGTTCTCGCGTGCGAACGCGATCACGCACCACATTTTAACGTCCCGCCCGCCCGCCCGACCCGCCCGACCCGACCCGACCCGCCCGCCAGGTTTCTCGAGTGTGGGCTCGATCACGCACCACACTTTAATGTCCGGCCCGCCCGACCCGACCCGCCCGTGAGGGTCTGCCGCCCAACCCGACCCGACCCGACCCGCCCGTTAGGGTTCTCGCGTGTGGGCTCGATCATGCACTACACTTTAAATGTCCCGCCCGACCCGACCCGCCCGACCCGACCCGACCCGCCCGTTAGGGTCCGCCCGCCCGACCCGACCCGACCCGCCCCGCCCCGCCCCGCCCGTTAGGGTTCCCTCGCGTGGGCTCGATCATGCACCACGCTTTAATGTCCCGCCCGCCAGACCCGACCCGCACGTTAGGGCCTGCCCGCCCGACCGGAGTCGACCGGCCCGTCAGGGTCCGCCCGCCCAACCCGACCCGGCCCGACACGCTCGTTAGGGTTCTCGCGCGTGTGGGCTCGATCACGCACCGCACTTTAATGTCCCGCCCGCCCGACCCGACCCGGCCCTTAGGGTCCGCCCGCCCGACCCGACCCGACCCGCCCGTTAGGGTCCGCCCGCCCGATTTGGCCCGACCCGACCCGCCCGTAAGGGTTCTCGCGCGCGTGATTTCGATCATGCACCATACTTTAATGCCCCGCCCGACCCGACCCGACCTGCCCGTTAGGGCCCGCTCGCCCGACCCGACCCGACCCGCCTGCAAAGGCCCGCCCGCCCGACCCGACCCGACCCGACCCGCCCGTTAGGGCTGTCGCGTGTGATCGGCTTCGATCATGCAGCACACTTTAATGCCCCGCCCGCCCGACCCGACCCGCCCGTTAGGGTCCGCCCGCCCGACTCGACCCGACCCGCCCGTTAGGGTCCGCCCGCCCGACCCGGCCCGACCCGGCCCGCCCGTTACGGTTCCCGCGTGTGGGCTCGATCATGCACCATACTTTAATGTCCCGCCCGCCCGACCCGCCCGTTAGGATCCGCCCGACCGCCCGACCCGATCCCCCGACCCGACCCGACCCGCCCGCTAGGGTTTCTCGCGTGTGACTTCATCACGCACCACACTTAATGTCCCACCCGTCCGACCCGACCCGCCCGTCAGGGTCCGCCCGCCCGACCCGACCGACCCGCCCGTTAGGGTCCGCCCGCCCGCCCCGACCCGCCCGTTAGGGTTCTCGCGCGTGGGCTCGATCACGCACCACACTTTAATGTCCCGCCAGCCCGACCCGACCCGCCCGTCAGGGCCCGCCCGCCCGACCCGACCCGAACCGCCCGCTAGGGTCCGCCCGCCCGATCCGACCCGACCCGCCCGTTAGGGTTCTCGCGTGTGGGCTCGATCACGCACCGCAATTTAAACGCCCGCCCGCCCGACCCGACCGCCCGTTAGGACCGCCCGCCCGACCCGACCCGCCCGCTATGGTCCGCCCCCGACCCGGCCCGACCCGACCCGCCCGTTAGGGTTCCCGGCCGACTCGGCTCGATTATGCACCCTTTAATGTCGACCCGCCCGACCCGACCCGCCCGCCCGACCCGACCCGAGGGCCCGCCCGCCCCGACCCCCCCGACCCGCCCGTTAGGGTTCTCGCGTGTGGGCTCGATCACGCACCGCACTATAATGTCCCGCCCGCCCGACCCGACCCGCCCGTTAGGGCCCGCCCGCACGACCCGACCCGCCCGTCCGGGGCCACCCGCCTGACCCGACCCGACCCGCCCGTTAGGGTTCTCGCGCGTGGGCTCGATCATGCACCACACTTGAATGTCCCGCCCGCCCGACCCGACCCGCCCGTTAGGGCCCGCCCGCCCGACCCGAACCGACCCGCTTGTTAGGGTCCGCCCGCCCGCCCCGCCCCGCCCCGCTCCTCCTTGGGGTCCCTGCTGCTCACCCATCCACACGCAGACTCATTCACCCTCACACTGGACCCGCTCGTACTCAGACCGACTCGCGGATGGACTCACGCTCAGACCCGCTCACATTCAGACTCGCTCTTGCGCAAACTCATCGTGCGCAGACAGACACACACTCGCACTCAATCATAGTCAAACCTGTCATGTTCAGAGTCGCTCGCCAGGCAAGCGTTTCGTTCCTGACCGCGCTTCCCATACCCCGAGGGGGAGGGGCGACTGTGGACACATCCGGGCCCCTGGCGGGACCGACTGCAGTGCATCCCCATCCGCCGCTTCCCGAGGTCCAGGCTCCAGGGCTCCAGGGCTCCTAGATGGGGTCGGCGTAGAGGCCTCCTCCTCGTCCTCCTCCCCCTTCTCCTCTCCTTCTTCTTCCTCTTCCTCCTCCTCCTTTTCCTCGTCCTCCTTCTCCTCCTCGTCCTCCTCCTCCTCCTCCTCCTCCTCCTCCTCCTCTCCATCCTCCTCGTCCTCCTCCTCCTCCTCTCCATCCTCCTTCCTCTTCCTCGTCCTCCTCTCCATCCTCCTGCAGTTCCTCCTTCTTTTCCTCCTCCTCCTTCCCCTCCTCTTCCATGCCCAAGCGGGTCTGCCCGAACCAAATGCCGACGTATTCCCACACCCCCAGGTCATTTCGAACCACGACCCCGGGTCTTTCCTACCCAACCAGGTCATCCCAACCAAATGGGCCTTCCCAAACCACAACGGCCGGGTCTTCTCAAACAAAGTGGGCCTTCCCAAACCGACTGGGCCTTCCCGAACCACGAGGCACGGTCTTCCCAAACCAAACTCGGGTTTTCCCAAACCAACAGGGTCTTCCCAAACCGAACGGCCAGGTCTTCCCAAACCAACCGCGTCTTCCCAAACCACAGCCCCGGGCCTTCCCAAAACTCACACAAGCCTTCCCTAACAAATCGAGTCTTCCCAAACCACAACGTCCGGGCCTTCCCAAACCAACCGGGCCTTCCCACACCAACTCCCCGGGTCTTCCCAAACCAAACGGGTCTTCCCAAACCAACAGGGTCTTCCCAAACCAACATCCTGGTCTTCCCGAACCAACCTCCGGGTCTTCCCAAACCAACTCCCCAGGTCTTCCCAAACCAAACGGGTCTTCCCAAACCAACCAGGTCTTCCCAAACCAACCTCCAGGTCTTCCCGAACCAACCGGGTCTTCCCAAACCAAACGGGTCTTCCCAAACCAAACCCGGGTCTTCCCAAACCAACCGGGTCTTCCCAAACCAACCTCTTGGTCGTCCCACACCAACCGGGTCTTCCCGAATCAACTCCCCGGGTCTTCCCAAACGAACCGTGTCTTCCCAAACCAACCGGGTCTTCCCAAACCACGCGCCCGGGTCTTCCCAAACCAACCGGGTCTCCCCAAACCAACCTCCGGGTTTTCCCAAACCAACTCCCCGGGTCTTCCCAAACCAACCAGGTCTTCCCAAACCAACCAGGTCTTCCCAAACCAACCGGGTCTTCCCGAACCAACCGGGTCTTCCCAAACCAAACGGGTCTTCCCAAACCAAACCCGGGTTTTCCCAAACCAACCGGGTCTTCCCAAACCAACCTCCGTGTCGTCCCACACCAACCGGGTCTTCCCGAACCCCCGGGTCTTCCCAAACGAACCGGGTCTTCCCAAACCAACTGGGTCTTTCCAAACCACGCGCCCGAGTCTTCCCAAACCAACCGGGTCTTCCCAAACCAACCGGGTCTTCCCAAACCAACCGGGTCTTCCCAAACCAACATCCGGGTCTTCCCAAACGAACCGGGTCTTCCCAAACCACACCGGGTCTCCCCAAACCAAAGCCTACGTCACCCAAGCCCAAGTTTGGTTTGGGAAGACCCGTTTGGTTTGGGAAAGACGCCCCTCCGGTGGCACCGAATTTCAGAAATGTGGCAAATCCCATGTGTTTTTGGACCCTGACCCCGCGGATCTGCGTGAGGGGTGTCGATTTCGAGCCCCCCCAGTAATTCTGACAACGCGCCCAGGGGACGCTGGAAAGTCTTGTTTGGGCCTCCCCCCCCTCGCGCGGTCAATCAACTAGTTACAGTAACCAGCAAGAAGTCAACTAGTTACAGTAACCAGCCTCCCGGGCGGCTTCGGACACCAAGAAGACCGCCGTCTTGGAGCGTGGGGAAGCCGAAAAAAGGAGAACCCCCAGCAGGGCTCTGTCCAGATCACAGCGCGCTCGCCCAAACGGCGAAATCTGGAGATGTCTCTCGCCAGTCTCTCTCTCGTCAAAATCCTGATGCTAGGCCGATGTCCTCCAAAATGCCAACTCCGTGTGAGAATCGTCCTCGATGCTAACATAAACGGCGTCAGGCCCCTATATGCCGCCACGCTGGTTCCGGGCAGGCTGTGCTGTCCGGCGGAAGGGGACGAGGAGGGGAGAAGCAGGCAGACGACGACGAACGCCCAGGCGGGAGGCCAGGGCCGGCGGGGCGGGCGGGCAGGCAGAAGACGGGCCAGGCGGAGACAGCAGGCAGGGAGCAGGAGGAAAGGAAAGGGAGGGAAGCAACGAGCAGAAGCGAAGGGAGGGGGAGGAGGGGGAGGAGGACAAGGAGGAGAGAAAGCAGCGGCCGCAAGCAGACAGGCCGGGCCAGGGGCCGGGAGAGAAGAGCCGCCCGCGACGAGGCTGCGGACCCTACGGCGGCGACCTGGGCGGGGTGGCCGCCCGAACCCAGCGCGATGCGGCTCGGTGGGGATTGCCCTCAGCGGGATCCATCCACCTCCCCGCCGGGGAAAGGCCGGGCGGCGCGTGGGAGGGGTCGCCGGCGCGACGTTGGCGAAAGGGCGAGGGGGGCGCCCGCGCTGCCCAGCAAGGGCGGGGGGGGGGGGCGGGGGGCGCTAGGCAGCGCAGGGGGCACCTCACACGGCGTCTGCCGTGGAGGCCGCCGTGGCCGCGGCCAGGCGGGCCGCTGCCACCCCCGCCCCTCCAGACAGGGTCTGAAGGCGCCGCAACACCGCCCGCGCGTTCTCCCTGTGCAGGGAGACGGAAAGTCGCTGGGCATGTTGGTCCGCAACCAGTGCGGCGTCTTCCCCCGTGGCGTCAGCCACCCGCTTGGCCAGGACCCCGAAGGCCCTGCGTGCCTCGCGGCCCCACCCGCCGCCGTGGGCTTCCACCACCATGGGGAGGAAAGTGAAGCCCTGTGCCGCGCAGAGCCGCGCGGTGTCCTGGTGCTGCCTTTTGAACTCCTCGTACCGCTCCGTCGCTGCGCTTGACGAAGCGGCCGACGCGGCGAGGAGATCGGCGCACAACCCTGACGCGGCGGCAAAGTCGCAGGCGGCCGGCGTGCCGTTGCGCCACCGCGGCAGGTAGACGTCGGCAGGGCGGCGGCCGTTGTCGTCCACCTGGGGCCCGCCCTGCTCGCCCCCGGGGGTGGCCTCCCCGGCGGGGCGCGCGGGTAGCAGCCCCGGGCGCTCCAACTCCGCCCCGGCGTGGCCGGCGGCCAGGGCGTCGAAGAAGGCCTGGTTGCGCAGGGCGTTGTGGCGTTTGGTCCGGTCGCCGCGGCAGGCGCAGACCAGGGCGTGGTCGCAGAAAACGCCCATCACCTCGCCACAGGCTGGGCAGAAGCACTCCTCCTGCAGGAGCTGGACTCGCAGCCGCCTCTGCAGGCCGACCTGCATGAGGCCGTGCGGGAAGGCGGTGCCGGTGGCCTCGCAGGGCGGCGCCTGGAGCCACGCGGCCGCGCCTGGGGCTTGCACCAGAGAGAGGTGCGCCTTGCCGGCCAGGGTGGAGCCCGCCAGAAGTCCGTCGAGCGAGGCGCTGTCCACCGCGTCGGAGAGGGCCTTCTGGTTGCCGTGCTGCGCGTGGTCGAACACCACCCGGTCGGCGTCCCGCACGACTGCGTTGTGGGCCTGCACCGCAGCCGCCAGGCTACCTCCGTCGCGGTCGGGGTTGTTGGAGTAGCCGGGGTAGAGCTGCCGACGCAGGTCGGTGCTCTTCGCTCTGGAAGCGATGTAGGCGGCGGCGGCGTGCTTCGCGGCAGAGCGCAGGCCAAGTCCTCCCTTCCTGAGCTTTAGCTGAGACTGCTGCCAAGAAGCGTCGGAGGGCGAGCAGCCGCTCAGTTGCTCAAGGCAGGCCCGGACAGCGTCGTCCATGGCCAGCAGGGAGGCGGCGTGCGCGGTGGGCGGCACCACGCGCGCGGAGTAGCCCAGCTTGCAGAAGGAGGCGCACTGGCGCAGGAGGTGCAGCGCGACCTGCGCGTTTTCGAGCTCCCCCAGAGCTTCCAGCAAGTCGGTGGCGCTCGCGACCCGCTGCTTGGTGTGCTCCGCGCAGAAGTCCGCGTCTCCCACTGGCGCGCCGAGCAGCTCGAAGCTGCGATCGGTGCGGAGGCGGAAGCCCGGCGGGAAGCCGTCCAGAGACACGTCGGAGGCGTCTCCGCCAGTGGGGACCACCTCACACTTGCCCGGGCCGGTGCTCAGCTGGAGGCCCACCGCGGCAAGGCTGGCCACGAGCAAGTGGAGGAGGCGCGCGACGGCCGGCGCGTCGCCCGCGAGGCAGCCGTCGTCCAAGTAGAAGAAACTCAGGTCGACGGCGCCGTCGGCGCCGTGGCGCGGCGCGCGAAGGGCGGCCTCGGCGGCGCGCTGTAGTGCTAGGGAGAACAGTAGGGGCCCCAGGGGGTCGCCCTGCTGCACCCCGCACTCGGAGCGGACTGTCTGTTTGCCCAGGAAGAGAGTTGACGGGCGGGAGTAGCACCAGTCGGCCCAGGGTGCCAGCCCAGGAAACTCTTCGTGGACCGCGCGGAGCAGAGCCTGCCTGTCCAGGGTGTTGAAGGCGCTAGACAAGTCCAGCTTCACAAACACCTTTCCCCGGTCCCCGAGGTGGCGGGTCCACCACTGGCGCGCGACGTGCACCGCCGCCTCGGTGCCGCCAGGGACCGCGACGCCGATCTGGAGGGGAGCCAGTCGGTCGCGCGCGGCGTCGGCAACCTCGTGGCAGAGGCACTTGCCGACGAGGCGCCGGAGCACCTCCCCGACGGCAGCAGGGCACAGGCCTCCGTCCTTCTTCGGCAGGGCCACGAGAGAGGCGCCCGCGAAGTACTCGGACACGGTCGGCGGGGCCTGCCCCAGTAACCAGCAAGAAGCAGAACTGTAACACTGGAAACTAGAAACTACAACTGGTACAGGAAACTGCGAATCACGCGCCTCGCAGCCTGGTGGCCCCACAAGGGGGCCGGCGGAGTATGGCCTCGCTTGACCGTTGTTTTTCGCATAGTAAGGCCTTGCTGGAGGGCTTCGTGTAGCCTCTTGGGAGCTGTAGAGGACATCTTGGAGGTAATTGGGAGGGATTTCTGTGGATTCTGTAGACGGCGCTCGAGGGTGGGAGATCGGCACTAGAGTCTACAAGAACTCCGACCAGCCAGGGAAAACTACAGCCAAGACGCTGAAATAAGGACCGCTTCGGGCGAAGGAGGGGCTCTGGTTTTCTGGCCTCGGCCACGCAGGCCCCTTCGTTCCTTACTGAGCGCGCCTTATGGCAGCACGGTGACTGTATGCCTAACGCGCACAATGTGCCGAAGGTACGGTGAGGAATCGGATGTGTGGCTCCTGTGCCGTGGGCGCCGTGTGGGCGCCGTGTTGCAGACGCCGTGCTATGCGGTAGGGGCTTGATTACATATCTTGATCCTACGGTGCGTCATACATGGCGTAGGTCTTGTGTGTGTTGCATTTCTTCTTCCTTTTTTTCAACGAGAAACTACGCTGGAACAAATACTTTGAGCAATGACGTCCCGTGCTGCTATTTCTCTTCTCTCTCTTCCCTCGCCCACGTCTGACTTCATTAATGCTTTGTTTCCGAAAGGGCAGCTTCCCCAGAACTCAGCCAGCAGTCGCCAGAGCTGGCGCCCCAGGTCGCCTTTGCACCAAGCCCGTCAAGCAGGAGCTCGCTGGGGTGATCTGCCGACGATGCCGGCCCGACGGAAGAGTTGCAGGCGCGAGTCTTTTGCTCAACATGTTTTTGTTTTCGCTGGGGATACGAGCGGCGGGCTTCAGAAAAACGCAGGTATGCACACCCCTGTAGGTGTCCAGACCGATCCAGGCCGCGGTATGGTTCGGGACGAATGTCGGATGTTCACATGTTGTTTGACCTTCCTTCGTACGACGTATTTACCTGAACGGCTGAGGGAAGGGCCCCTTTGCAAGTTGGAAGCGTAAAGCAAACGATTGGCCTCTGCACGGAGGTTGGACTGCCGATGAATGAGGAGTGGCACATAAGTGTAGCCTCTTTCACTGTGGATGACTTGGCTGAGGAATCCATATCGAGAGCTGTTCGACTCTGGCTCACTCTTCATTGTGTCGAGGCGTGGTTGTCGAGGCGTGGTAGATTGACCATTCGTACGGTGGGCCATCTACGGGCCGCGGGGCCTGGGACATTTTCCATTGTCTCAGCGTTTCCTCGTAGAACGATCTACCTCATGGTTATGTTTGCGCAGCCCCCCCCCGCCCTCTTGGCAGTTTTGAGACATTGGCCCTGTTTCGGACCACCACTCGCCAGACGTGCCTATAGCACATCAGTCACACCAGGGCAGATTATATATAGCAGGGTCGAGTAATCGGGCATAATGCGGTATACATGATTGTCCCAACCAGACCATGCTCCAAGAGGCCATAGAGAAGAGTTAACCAGAGCCTGTTAAAAATGAGAAGGGGACACCCAGATTGAGTACTACCGCCTCGAGCAGAGTAGACACATAAGCGCGCAGTCGTGTAGAGTACAGTATCTAGTGGCCGTTGGCTGAGCCGTGTGCAAGAATCCTCCTGTGTCTCCTGGGATGCCTCTTGGGGCCTTTTTCCCTACCTAGGCTCTGCCTAGAAGGGTTCTTACTCTCTAGCTTAAAGGGGCCGGGCAGTGGAAAGCGCCCCGGGCGGTTCCCCCAGTCCCCTGGGAGCCAAGCAAAAGCAACAGCAAAGGTAAAAGCAAACGCGCGGTTCCCCCAGTTGCGCTCCCTGGGTGCCAAGCAAAAGCAAAAGCAAAGGCAAAAGTGAAGGCAAAAGCGAAGGCAACGCAAAAGCATAGCATAGCGCAGCATAGCATAGCGCAGCATAGCATAGCATAGCCTAGCCTAGCCCAGCATAGCATTGCGCAGCATAGCATAGCATAGATAGCAGAGCATAGCATAGCAAACCATAGCATAGCGCAGCACAGCATCCACTACTGCTGCTGCTGCTATATATATGTACTATATATACATATATATATATATATATATATATGTGTGCGCACGTATGTTCCATGCTACTACTACCGCTACTGTTACAACTACGACGATGAGGATAAGGAGGAGGACGGCGTTTACCGCTCCTAGTAATGTTGCTTTCCTAGAGGCTCCAACTCCCAGGTAGGGCCGCACTGGGATAATCTTATTGAAGATAACTTAGGACCTCCTGGAGGCCTCTTGGGGGTCTCTAGAGCGCCTCTTCGGGTCCTCTTGAGAGCATCTTGGGAAGTTCGGAGCCTTCTTGGATGGGTGTCTTCCAGCGGCTTGGCGGTGGCGTGCTCTGTGGGATCTCCTGGGGCCCTCTTGGGCCTTCTGGCAGGCCCGAAGGTCCTCTTGGAGCGATCTTGGGGGCCTTTGGGGGCGTCTTGGACGCTCTGACCGAAACGCAGATCATTCTTGAATGGTGATACACCGATGCTTTTTCATACTGGTGATTGGCCTCTTGGGCTGGCCCGAGCGCCTCCAAACGGCCCAAGAGGCGGATCAGAGCCGAGGCTCAAGCCGTTCTCCTGTCCGAGGGCCCCGCCGCCCGAAAGAGCAAGAGCTGCTCTGGTGGCCCCGCCGCCGCTCCCCGCGAGGTCCACGCACCGGAAATGGACGGCAGCGGCAAGGTCGCGCGGCCACCGCCGCCCCAGGGGCTCACGCCGAGGCGCGGTCACGGGCACACCAGGATCCCCGCATTGGCAGGACAGGCATCCGAATGCTCTGTTCAATCCCCGCCCAACCCATCCGCCGCCGCTGATACCGCAGATCTGGCCGTGGGCTTGGTGGACGTGTTCTCTCGCGGGTCCAAGAACCACCACAGAGGCCAGTGCATGCCCTGTCGCACCAATGGAAGTGGCACTCCGTGCCCGCGCGGAGCCAGCTGTGACTGCTGCCACTATTTCCACGGGCCGGAGAAATTCAAGGAGATGAAGCACTTCGCCGCCATGGCAAAGCAGCGCAAGCGCGGGGTTGACGATCAAGCCAGTGGGCTACAATCAGCGCTCGCTGTCAAGAATGAGACGCCCGCGCTCGCGTCGGCGTCGGCATGGCCGGCGCCGACAGCAATGCCTCTCACAAGCTTGCCGTTTTGCCACAGTTCCAGCGGCGAGCTGGCGCAGCAGGTGATCAAGTCGCCGAGGGTGGACTCCGCGGCCGCCTCGACGCCGCCGCACACACCGTACGCTGCCTGCGGGCCAGTCATGATCGTGCCGAACACGGGGTGCGTGCCCACCCACATCAGCTCCGAGGAAATGGCGGCAATGCTTGAGAAGGCGGCCCCAAAGTACTACGTCGACTGACGTGGGCGCGTGGGTTTATCTCACGGCAGGCCCCCCGAGGCCGAGGCCGGTCCTGGACATTGGTCCAGTTGAGCCTGGGCGCTCTGCTCAGTGTTTCAAGCCGACGTGTGCCACAGCCATCGCGCGAAATGATAACTACCTGGGTACGCTTTTCTGCCCAGCCGCGCCGTCACGCGCTGGGCCAGCATAGAACGAGCGATTGCTCAGTCGCGCTGCCTCCTCCGTCCTTTCTCCTGCCCCCTCCTCTTCCTCTGGTGGTTGAGGGGCGCAGGGGCCACGCGTTGAGGAGATGTTCTGGTTTACATCGCCTATAGAGCAGCCCAGAGTCGGTCGGGCTCCCTAGCGCTCATGTGGCGCATGTTTGTGACTTGGCCCCATACTTACTAGGATGAGCGTCGAACGCGGGATCGTGATCAATTCGTGAAGAGATTCGCAGGCACACCTTTACTGCTAAGGTCGTGTAGCGTGTCGCGTGGGCCTTCGCTAGGTGACCCGCGCTACCAAGCACCACAACGGCGTGGACACGAAGACTTGGGACAGCGACCGCCCACTTGTGTGTTAGTTTGCGATCAATCGTGCAGCGTGGACACTCGGACCTAACAGGGTCCCAGCGCCTGGCCAGAAAGCAACTATTTCTCCTCGCGGGATCGTGGTTTCTGCGCTGCCGGCGCGCACGCTTGCAGCCTATGCGAGATAAGGGGTGGGGGAATGGGCGAGGAGTTGATTATCACGTGGCTCGATGCCACCCTTTTCTGGCCTGCATGATGTTAGACTGGTCGCCATCACCGTTGAATTGATCAGTTGCTGCAGAAGTCGTCTCAGCAAGCTTATCGCAGTAGCCAGTTTCAGTTCTGTTTCGGACATGCGCATTGACCTCTTATTCCTCTTCTGCTGGCTCAGGACAGGGAAGCAAGCATCGAGTGGCGTCGTGGACTCAATCCAAAACAGATCTCTCCGTATAATTCCCCATCTTGAGTCTTCTGTTAAGTGGCAGGGCCTGAATGGAGTCGTTGCCTCTAGCTGCACATTCGATGGATCGCATCGCGCCATCCCGCGCTGGTTCACCCCCTCGCCTCTTGCCTATGCTACGCACCTGCATTCAATGGGGGGTGGCGCGATGGTTTCAAGTACCTCGTCTCCCCTGTGCATTAGTGTCCGCATGGGAAGTTTCTCTGTCTCTCTCGCAATCGCTCCTTCATGCATAGCAGTGTTTCCTCCGTAGTGGCCTGTGTGGAATGAACTCCATCTCCGTTCTCTGGGAGCACTCGCTTTCTTTATTAGGATATCCAGTGGTCAATAGTCGCGCTTCTGAAGCAGGCTGTGTGTGGCATCTCCGCCGCTGCCCTGTGGGAGCCGCCAGACTCAGGATCTATCTCGCTTGAATATTCCAACGCCCTACCTTCTTCTCTGTGTTTCAGTTTTGTCCACCCGAACACAAACTGTAATCAGTGATCTGTACCCTTTTCGCCTTCCAAACAACTCCCTCCCTACTCATTATCATGTCTCTCTTCCTCCTCTCGCGTCCAGCTCTCGGATTCCGCGGGGTGGTTTTAAGTCTAACGTAGCTCTTCTGCCCTGTGCATGGATGTCCGAAGGGGGGTCTCTCTCTCTCTCTCTCTCTCTCTCTCCCTCCACAATTCATAGCGTTGAAGCGGTTGTAGCTCCATCGCCGCTCTCCGTGAACGTCTGCCTTCTGCATTACATATAAATATCGCCCGGTTGCCAGTGGTGTTTCTCAAGCTCAGTGCAGGAGACATGCTGGCCACCTGAGCATACTATATTCGAATCAGTGAGATGTGTCCCTTTTGACCTCCAGTGCTGGGCGACCCTGCTCATTACGTTGCTCTGTCGCAGCTGTCTTGCGTGCTCTTACTGTGGCCACCAATGTTTACTAGTTGACGGGTCCGATGTCGTTCGGCATTTTACGTAGAATGAGGCAAATCGCCTTTCATTGTCCTAAACATTGCCGCGGGCAATAGTCTTGCCGTGCATGTAGCGCCTTGGTACAGTCATCACCGGTGGCTTTCGTGTCCCTTTTCCTCCATTCGTTCCCAGCTCTCGGATCCCAGCGGCCTGGGCCAAGGCTGCGAAGTCTGGCAGGCACGCGGCCGTGCCTTGCGGCGTGCTCGAAGCACCTGCAGCGTCTGCAACCACTGCAAGTGCAGAGCGATAGGCCATGAAACACGGACGCTGCTGCAGCTGCTGCAATTGCAACTGCTGCCCCTACAGCCACTGAAACCACTGCGCTCGAGGGCACATCCAGGTGTGCTCTTGAGCTCTTAGCAGCGACTGTGATGGCCGTTGGTCCCCGCTTCCCGTTGCTTGTCGTGAGGAGAGAACGCTTCAGAGCGTGCGGACCAGGCTGGAAGTCTGGGGTCGGGGGCCCTTTATCAAGTATTGCGAAGGCCTTACGGCCAGTGCCGCCGATCCTGGAGGCGGGACCTCCCCCAGGACCCCCGCTGGCGACCCACTCGGGATCCCTCCAGGACCCGCCGGGATCCCGGGGGAGGGCAGTACTCTGACCCTGGACACCCCCCAGAACCCCCCCCGGGACCCCCCTCCCCCCCCTGGCGGGGAAGGGACCCAAGGGAAGGGTCTTCCTTTCAAGAGACAATTTTTCATCCACCCAAGGGATAACGCATCCCCGTAGCGGTAACGCCCCGGCCCCAATCCAGCGCGCGATCCCGGGCAGCCTAGGGTCTGTTGTGCACGCGGGCGTGCATTTTGGTGCACGCAGGAGATTTTTTGGGGGGTCCTGCGATAACCCGGGCTATCAGGCTCGCCCCCCCTCCCCGCCCCAGGATAATTTAACTGTTGTGCAGGTCCGGGGGGGGGGGGCGCAGGGAGCTTGCATGAACGTTGTGTTCAACGGCGCGGTGGTGTTCGCCACCGCATGCTGGTGTTTGGATGCACGTTGGCGAAGCGTTGGGGCTTGGAGTGGCACGGGGAGACGACTGACGACTGACGACAGACGACGATCGATGACGATAGACGACGACGAACGACGACGACGACACCGACGACCGACGACGACCGACGACGTCCATAGGCACCTGGACGTGCACGTGAGCAGCGCGTACACAGGTATTGCGTTGTGCACAGGCAGCGAGGCGATTGGGTGTGCGCATTTGCTGCTGTTACAGCAAGATCTATTGTGTATGCAGGCCTTGTGGTACACGTAAGCATAATTGCACGTAGGTCGCGCGGTACAATGCACCCAGGCAATATGGTAAAGACAGGCTTTGTGGTGTGTACAACTGCTGCTGTAACATCCGTTATCATGCACGCAGACATCCCAGGCATGGTGGTGTACAGGAGCACTGTGGTGCACGGTCATTGCGGTGTACCACGCCTTGTGGTGTACGCAGGCGCTGCGGTGTACGCATCCGCTGCTGTGCACACATTCGCTATGGTGTACACAGGCGCTGTCGGCCCAAAAGACGGGACCGTTCCCTGCGCAAGAAAAATCAATAATCACAAACATTACAAACAGCTTACATAGTGAATTTGATACGTTCGGATTCCACATGATTTTCTTGAGTTCGGTCCTGCTGGGGGCCCTGGAAGTGTATGCAATCTTGTGGTGTACACAAGCATTTTGGTGCACCGGAGCTGCGGTGCACGAGTATGATGCTGGAACAGCAACCGTGGTGCAACTAGGCGTCGTCGTGTTCACAGGCAGTGTGTGTTTGTGTGGTGTACACAGGCGGTGCAGCGCACACGGACGTTGTGGTGTACAGAGGCGTTGTGGTGTACACAGGCACTGCTGTGTAGACAGGCGCCGCGGTGTACACAAGCAGCTGTTGTATGCAAAGGCGTCGGGGCGCACGCTAGACAAGAGTTGTGGTGTACACGAGCATGGTCGGCCAAAAACGGGGGTTACCGCACCCTGGGCCAGAAAAATCAATCATCACAAATCACTTACATTTTGATCTTGATATTTTCGGGCCACCGCCGATTTTCCAGACTTGGACCCCGGCGGGACGTCGGAGGTGCACGGAAGCGTTGTGGCGCAAATGTTTGTCATGCGCTGTGGAGCACGCGGCTCCGGTGGTGCGCACAAGCACCGCAGTGTACAGGCGCTGTGGTGCACACGGGTGTTGTCGTGTACACAGGCATTGTGGTGTACACAGGCACTGTTGTCTAGACAGGCGCTGCGGTGTACACAAGCAGCTGTGGTGTACAAAGGCGTCGTGGCGCACGCTAGACAGGCGCCGTGGCGCACGCTAGGCAGGCGCTGTGGTGTACACGAGCATGGTCGGCCAAAAACAAGGACGTACCTCGGGCCAGACACACATGAGTTACATATTGAATTTGATACGTTCGGGCCCCCGACGATTTTCCAGAGCTTGACCCCGTCGGTACTGCCTTCAGGCGTACACGAACTTTGCGGTGTGCCCAGCCGCTGTGGTGCACAGGGGGTGCTGAAACAGCGGCTATGGTGTACACAGGCGCCGTGGTGTGCACAGATCGCGCGGTGTACAAAGGCGTCGTGGTGCACGCGGTTGTTATGGTGTACACAGTCGCCGTGGTGCACACAAACGATTTCTGTACAAGCCCTGGTGCACAAAGGCATTGTACAGAGCCCGCGCTGTGTGCGCAGGCGCTGTGGGCTTGGGCGGCGACGACGACGACGACGTAGGCGGCGCGCCTCAGGGGGTGCGCGCCGCGGCCCCAGTTACCGTTACCCCCCCCCCACGTCCCCTGCCTCCTTGGTAGTACGCGTTATCCCCGAGAAATAAAAAATGGTCTCCAACTCGCTTATTCCCCAATCAGTGCTTGCACTGAAGGGGTCCTAGCAGAAATTGAAACATTTGGCGAAAGTTCCCCGCCGATTTTGGTGGTCGGCTGGGTTCCCGGGTTCCCCGTTCCGGGTTCCCAGGTTCTTGGTAATTGGTTCTGGGCCGATTTCGGTGGGTTCCGTGTTCGATCTCCTCATCGATTTCTTTATCGATCCCATGTCAAACCAACCATTGATTTGGGCTCTTCTCCGGTGTAATGTTCGATGCAGCGAGAATTCTGATCCGGACCCGCTCCCCCCGACCTTCCCAATAACGCGACGAGTCCCCCAACGGCTCGAGGATGAATCCTGTGATGTTGAGCTCCGTGGCAGCGACGACAACGGCGACGGCGACGAGGCGAACGGAAAAGCCCATTCCACACGCCAACAGGGTCGGCGGATTTGCTACATTCAACTCGGAGGACCCGAATGGAGCTGAGGACACTCCACTCAGTGCTTCGCGGCGAAGTGGCGGATTACCGATTTCATCAGTAGAACCAGGGCAGAGCAGATCGTGTCAGAGCAAAGTTGCGAGCTTTGCAGCGAAGCAGAGTAGAGCTAAGCAGAGCAGAAGAAAGCGCAGCTGTGGTGCTCCGAGTCGTCTCCCTGAGCGAATGGAGTAGCCTAAAGTTTCGAAGCGAACATTTGAAGTCAGGAGAGCATCTGTGGGCGGAGGCTCAGGAGAGGGCAGACCATAGCAGTCCAAAGCAACTCATAACACATAGAAGCAAAGCGATGCAGGCCACGTTTCCCGAGTCAGCCTCACGCGAACGTCGAGCAAAGCAGAGCAAATGAGCGTTGAGTAAGGTAGAGCATAATGAATTCTCGTTGCTTCCAGGTGCAACAGAATAATTCTGTGGGTCCCACGCAGCCACCGTGCGGTACGCAGGCCCGAGGGATTGCTAACGATTGGGATCTTGAGCAAAGGCATAATTGCGACACCAGGTATCTGCATAGTTGATGAACCAAACAGATGGCACAGTCGTTGCTTCCAGACGCTTCGCGATCACCTCCCCAAAATCCTTGCGGCAAACCCCGCCGCCGTGCCAGCGCAGCACCGATCTCTCCTGGGCAGGCTCGCTGGAACAAACGTGGGGCTGTTTGAGAGGCATTGCGATACGAGCGTGGCCGTAACGTTTCATGCTTGTTGCGATGCTTCTTAGACACGTCTTGGATGTTTCTCCGTGGCTTCTGTGGGGTTTCTCGGAGTCTTCTTCGGGGCCAATCCCCTTCCCACTCTGTAATTTCGCTCTTCTTCTCATTGTCTCTGTCGCCCACCCTCTTCCCCTCCGCTCCCCTATCCTCGCTGTACATCGGGTGCATGGCCGCTTCGAGCCAGAGCAGGCACTCTAAAGCGAACTGGGGGACGTAAGGAGCCGAAACGAGCGTGCGCCCGCGGCCGTCTTGGCTCAAGCGGCCGGCCGCCTAGATTTGACTGTGCCTCACCGCGAGGCACATTATCGCCATTGATACTAAAGGGCATCCCCTTTTACTTGACATGACATCCCATCTTGCATTGGGACTATCGCTACTACGATACAGCCGAGCTGGAGCTTGGCTTCGCCTGAGACGAAGCTGTTAGCGGGGCCTCCCAGCCCTTTTCAAACTTGGTATCGGCGCTGGCCTATGGTGGTCAGCTCTAGCTCTACTCCTCACCATCCACGGCACTATTTGGTGGACTACAGTTACGGTGGAACATCAGGGTGCAGTGGCATTGCGCGGAGGAGTGTACATAGATACGCAGTACCGCAAAGAAATTTGCAGCGACACCTCTGCCCCAGCGGAGGTTTCTGATTCATATTGTACATCCCTGCGCTATTACACTCCTGAAATCCACCCACCTACTCCAATTAGAAATTTCTTCGAATATATAATGCATGGAAACATGCGATACGATATACTGCCGCCTCCGACCCTTCGAAGACTTACGACGACAAAACACGGGTCTCCACCGACTACACCCGACTACGACCTACGAGGCCGTTGGAATGGGGCTACTATTTTTAGGCTCATATGGGTTGCTCTTGGATGTGCGGTGGGACATATGCGGGGCGAAGACGACACTAGGACGAACGGCCCCCATTGGGATCCTGCCGGTCAAGTACCACTTCGCGAGTTTGTCCGCGAGGTACACGCCTGGATCAACGTGACCACAGGCAACATGACGCCCTCCCAACAGGCCGCCGCACTCCAGCGCGGTCTTGGAGGGCTCGCACGGACCATAGCCATGAGAGTTCCCCCAGCAGTCATCAATTTTGGTGTCAATATAGGTGGTCGCCACACCGACGGCGTCACCTACATTACGTTCCTCTTAAGGACGAAGTTCGAGAACCTAGAAGAGGAACGCCAACTCACTTCTGGCACGGCTCTAATACACTTTCGTGCCCACGCGGGAGACATACTCGACCAGTCGTTAGCACGGTTCGAGATGAGATAGCCCGCTACGAAGCAGAAGCCGCCGGCTTCAACATCCCCAACTACCATATATTAGCAGCAGTATTATCCAGAGCTCTGGGAGGGGGGGGGCGTCGCGGGCACAGCAGCTCCTGCAGCCTCTCAACCACCATATGCCGAGGGACCAAGCACAATTTGATGCTCTCCTCGAACGTATGAGGTCATATGCTCGCATAGCTGCAGAACGATGATATGCCACCGTCTGAGACCACTACATTGTTGGCCCAGAATGGCGGCACGGCCTCGGGGTCTCAAGACCCCTGGGCCAGATCTAGGGGACCACCCGACGCGGTCTCCCCTGCACAAGCTATGACCCTAATGGGCTCTGCGGGGCAACCCGCCGAGTCCGACCTCGACTCCGGTACCGATACCGATACGTATTCTGATGATGAAACTACCGCGCTGGACTACTCTGATATGCCTACATACCTTACTGAAGAGCAGCAAGCTCAGTGGTTATTTTTGGGCGATCAAAAGCACAAGCGTCGTTGGCGGAGATTCATGCAGAAACCAGTCAGAAGGGCGCGACGTATGGCACGGCGGACGCTCGAAGGAAAAGGCAAGGGTCGAAGTAAAGGCAAGGGCAAGCGTCGGCGACTACACGGTAGAGGCATACTAGGATTCCTAGCATCTCTCATTGGGCCCCAGTATGAAGACATGTTTTTGGGTGCTGGCAGGAACAGTAGGCACACGTCAGGCAAAGGTAAGGGACGACGAGGGAATCCAAAGGATGCCAGCGGTGAAACTATAGAGTGCGACATACGCCACAGCACACAACATTTCCGACGCGAGTGCCCCCAAGGCGATGGAAGAGGCAGGGGTCCGTCAATACATTGGGCTCAGACGGACTCCGACATGCAGCGCGTCGACTGGGAGTCGCTTTTGGCCGACCCTGCTGACGGCTCAGCCACAGTCATTCATTGCGCGGCTGCCGGGTATATTTGTGCCTGCGTGAACCTCGAGAATTACGCCGACGAGCTGTTCGAAGAGGTGTTCACCGGCCAAGGCGATATCGACTTGGCAGAGTGGCTGGGCACGCCCATCGCAGGGCAACCTGCAGATATAGAGTTTGTCGAGAATTTCCACATGCCCGTCGAAGGTGACTTTGGTATGGCGGGGGCGCCCGCGGACTCTGATTCTACCATTCCTGCAACGGGTGAAAAAGTTCATGCCATGCTTTATCCTCGGGTGATTGGAAATCCGACAAACACGGAATCGATCGATGATGATCCATTGCGGGAAAACCCGCGTGACGCTGGCGACCTATCTGAACGTATTCAATATGAGCTTGGACAGAATGAAGAATTTCAGTATACTTCTGTTGCGTCAGATCGGTCCGCCAGCAGTCCGAGGCAATCGCCGCGCCGCGCGCCCTTCATCAGGAAAAAGAATACCACGACGATCCAAGTCTTTCGCTAATGGACGACGAGGATGAACAGGATGACCGCATGGTACGTCGCGGTCGAGCTCCTAGCCTCTCACCGGATCGGGCGCGAGCCCGCTCCAGTGGTGCTCGTTCGAGCGGTGTTCAGCGCCCTCATCCTCCTGGGGCGGGGACTTCAAGTGGCCCGCCAGGGAAGGCGCCAAGAGCGCGCGCCCCCCCAGGGAGGGAACGTCTGCGGGGAAACCCGCCCCAAGACGATCGGCATCGAGGAGAAGCATATCCAGGAAGCCAATAACAGCGTTTAAAAGGCTGGAACAAACCTGGATTGGCTCGTCAGTATATACCTGCAGAGACGATGGAACGCTGGTTGGGTAGAGGTTGGACCGAACATCAAATCCGACACTGGCACTCTCTTCGCCAAGCTAAGCGAAACGATGATGGTACTATCATTCGTTCGACGAAGGGACAGACTCAAACGCAGGAAAAGATGATCGTGCGCGATAACAAAAAAGGCCATCATCGAGGATCGAAAGCAGTATCGAGGCGTTTGCTGCACATGCCCCAGCTATGCCGATCGCAGGCTTGGCTGTCCCATGAGACGCCCATCAAGAAGTCCGAATGTCAAAAGAACACCGGGTTTGGTCACATGGGGATGGTCGGGGCAACTGTGCTGATCCCAACAGAACGCCCTACGATAAGCGGCTGACGGAAGAGGATTACCTCCCTGCTACAGCTACAGAAATGAAACGAACAAAAGGCTATTTGGAAGAGCTTGACACCAACTCATTATCTGGCGCAGTTCGATCGTGATTGGCAGGCAGGGAAACCTGCCGAGTACACATCAGAAGAAGAGAGCCAACCAGACGTCTATGAAGTTGAAGATGAAGATGCTGAAATGGCTGAAGATGTTGATCCTACGGAAGCCGCCCTTGGCGACGGTGAAGCAAGTGATTCGGGTATCACCGATGCTACGTGTGATATTGATACTCAGATCGACCCCAATTACGTTGTCACGAGAGACGTGGGGCTCTCTCCTGGCAGGCTGATCGCTTACCCTGCCCACGGTGCGGGTTGGATCACTACTTTCATAGCCGAATGACGCAGCGCAGATATGTACTTACTCTGTGGAAAACACAAGAGAGACCAACACGAAGTTCTTTTTGAGAGCATGGCCCTCAGGAGGCCAGGTGGTGAAGATCTGAATCCTGACCGGGGTCACATAAAACGTTATCGTCGGTATTCTTCTGGGGCGCTGGCAGGAGCTGCGGCAGAGGCAGCGCCCGAACCGCAGCCAGAAACGATCGAACTTCCCTCGTTCTGATTCTGGCTCAATGAGCCCATCCCTTGGCCCTGATCATCCTGGGCCCATGGAGAAGAAGCGCAGGGGCCCAGGCGATTATCCTAATCCTGGGGGCATCAAGAGATGCTGGGCAACCTGCTGAGCAACGCGCTGATCGACAACGACCTGGAGGGCCAGCAGTGGCCGCCGCAGCAGCCGGATTCCAGGGCGCCAGTAAGCCTACCCCAAGGGATCCTGTTCCACGTCGCGGCCCTACACCTGGTCGGACGCACAGGTCAGGATGGGCGCCTACTTTGGAGGCAGGAGCAAGGGATGCATCTTCCACGAGGCATACTGGGAAGCTCCCAGCTACTACACCAAAGGTACCAGGAGCAGTGCCCAGGGACAAGGATATCGAGTCCTACAACGCCAAGGAGAAGAAACACCAGGACTTCGACATCAGCACCCCGCAAGGACCCCCAAGGACGCCCAGAGGTTCTGCTGGTGCGACTGCATCGGCTGCGGGCGCAGCAACGCTTGCAGCACCAGCGTCAAAGGCTGCCGCACGTTCTGCGGGGCAACCTGCTCAGAGCTCTGCGGGGCAACCTGCTGACAGTCCAGCGGGGCAACCCGCCCTTGCGCCGGAGATACCATCGGAATGTAAGGACTACTGGGACAGGATGCGCACAGGCAACCGCACGAAGATCAATCCAGCATATCATCCGCGAAGTGATGATGGATCTGATCGCGACATGGTTGTGCAGTACAGCATCATGGACACTGCTGTCCAGTCTGACGAAGGTGCACGCGCGCGCCAGTCAGTGCGCAACATCCTGCGGAAACGCCATTCCCTCTCGTTGGGTTCAGAGAAAGAGTACTTGAAGAACACCTTCGCCACGGACAATCTTCGCAGGCCGAGATTCCAGCATGGAGAACAACGTGAGGTGCCTGAGTGGCTGACAACAGCCCTCCGTCACAAACCATTTCATAGTGGTCGCTTATCATGCATATTCATTCGTGAAGTTACGTCCTATGACGAGTACGACGGTTGGGTAGACATATCGCAGCTACTCAGCACGTGGCCTGCAGAAGGACGAGCACGCGACCACCCTAAATATATTGACACGGTACGTCGCGTGCTTAAACATCGCCACTGGGCGTATCAGGCCCATGCTGTCTCGGAGATCATCGGCATGATAGATGAGTCCGGAATGAAAAAGAACAGGCTGCAATTCAAGCAGATGAGGTATTCTGATATGACCTACGACACTTACACATCCGCCCATCCAACGAGCATAGCAGCCCTGGCATCAGGTGCCCAGAACCCCTATATATGAGATTCACTGGCTTATCGGCACCTGGGGCGCCTCGGTATTTCATTCATGGAACTCAATGGGAGAATGTACCGGGTATTCTCAGCATAGGTTTATCCTGTCGCGCCGACGACACCAGTAAGAAGAGGGGCAGGCAGTTTGTATATGGATGCCCATACCTCCCTGGTGGCAATAGAATCCAATCTGGTTTACGCATGGATTCTGAGGTCCTGATCATGGTCAGCCTGAAGAACCTGATTCGGGGCAATATTCCAGTGTGGCGTTCGGCGAACGACATTGTCATGACAGCAGGCCGTAATGGCAGGATCCCTCCTACTCACATCGTCCAGTTGATCGGGATCTTGCCAAGTCACGCTTGTCAGTGCAATCGCGTGGGGTAACTATGGATAAATCCCTTGTATTTGAAGGGCGACAACCAGCCGTGCACGAGTACTAGAATTGATGAGATGGACGAGATTCGTAATGACGCATCATCGTTAAAGAATTGGTTTGTTCCAGATGCCCCCTACAACTTGAAGTGCCCCGATCCGCTTCCGATTGTATTTTCACAGGTGTTCATGATGAACGCATGCCAAGCAGGGGCACCTGCAGGGAGATCTGATGGATCATGGATACAGGCTCGGAGCGCTGATGTGACGGGCATTACGCCAAGTGGTATTACGCCTACTGATACGTTATACGCTAAAGATCCGTGGCGTGCTCAGGTTCAACAGCTGCCAGTACCTGCAGGGCAACCTGCTTCGTTCGCTCCTATGAGCAGAGCTACTACACCATTTGGCACCCCACAGAGTGCATGGAGCACCAACAGCCTGCAGGCGAGGCTCCAAAGTATTCGTATGGATCCGCAGCTCTACCAGGCTCTACAGGCAACATCGCCGTTTGCATCGCCACGTCCAACTGCGGGGCAACCTGCTATCCCAGACCAATGCGCCATACAGAGAAGTTTAGTTGGTCAGAAGGAAAGGATGTACCGGCAGATGCGTGAGGCCGCCCAGAGCATGCGGAGGGATGGCGTAGACCTCCCTAGTGCCAACTGGACGCCGCCGTGGGAGTATGTTCCGGATCCAAATCCTTCTCCGGGCAACCCCAATCGGTTTGGTTATGTGCCAGCATTCTTCGGCCACCCGACTTTCCTGATTATCATGCACAGGTGAGTGGAACTGCTCGGGTGGGAGCACTGCCTGAAAACCATCTGTTCGGGCGACGGCCGACGATTTCTATCGGTCTCAGTTGACACGTGGCTCAGGATATGCATCAGGTGTGCCAGGACAGATACCTCACTATGGTTATCTGGCACCCTCCATGGATCAAGATGTGCAGCAGCAGGCTCCAGGCCCAGTGCTGCCACCGACCATGGGAGCGATGCGCCCTGAGATCCTGGCCACGCACAAGGCGCAGCAAGCCAACTTGGCCATGCAGGCCACACGGCAGCGCCGACATCAATATCGTCAGGCCAACAGAATGCTGAGCCGCGCAGGGCAACCTGCTAACCACAATGCAGCAGGGACACCTGCGAGCAGTCCAGCCATGGCTGCATCGATGCAGCTGCCGACTTTTTCACCTATTCGATTCGAAGCTGGTGAATCCAACCTGGAGCGTCAGATGCGCATCAGGCCAGCGGCAACACCGCCCATCATTAGTGACGGCGATTTCAGTAAGTGTGCCATATGCCTGGACCTGTGCATGAATAACGATAAGATCTGGCGTCTCCAGCGCGGCCACACATTCCACGCACAATGTTGGGATTGCGTGGTACACTCCCATGTGGATAGACAGGTGGCTGGTAACATGGAAGGTTCCGCGTGTGACGCCCCCTGTGCCATATGCAGGGGTGTTGGCCTCATTGCTGCCGGGTTCCACTACGCTCTTGCTGGAGATCAGGAAGCACATGATCGTCGTGAAGATACTCCCCAGAGGGCGAACGAGCTCAGGGACCTCCGTGAAGAGCTCAACCGCGTTACAGCCATGATGACCAGCACCGCGGAGATATCGATGACGACTCCCGCGGGGATACTTGCATCATCGGCCAGCGCGGGGTTAGTCACGGAGGCAGCTACACTCGCAGGGACACCTGCTACTGACGTACCTATTCCACTGGTAGCAGAGACCGACAGCAACGCAGGGATACCTGCCCGATCGGCCCCACCTTCGGTACCAGTGAATGATACATGGTTGAGGCGCTTGGAAAGGGCTACTGACAGGAGCGCCCACTGGCTTCAGTCTTCGCACGCATGCATGCCATATGGGCGAGACCTTCGTTCACGCAGTCAGCGCAGAACTGAGAGCCCCGTCAGCATGCGCAGTGGTAGCAGTGGGATCTCTGAACGCGGCATGCTGCACGCGGTACTTATGGTAAATACCGACGGCCAGATGAGCATGCGCGCGGAGGAAGATACGTTCATGAATTTGCCCACTGCCTCCACGTCACATCCATATACGCATGACGAATACCCCGCAGCTTGGATCTTTGAAAAAAACCTTATTACGGAAGAAGAAGCGCGTGGGTATATGAGTGTATCTACATCCTTGTCAAGAAACGATTGGGTGTTGGAGCAAAGGCGCCGTAAAAGGCCTACACGGTACGACAGTATCCGAAGTTCCTGGACCACTCGGCGAACGCCATGAGTTAGCTTTGGCTGCCAGCAGTGGGGCTATGACCACTGGTATGTTGATTATTATATTGGAGATGGGCAGTAATATTGATAGCATTGGGTTAAAGACGGCACATAATTTCGAGCAGGTATCACGTTCCCACGGACACGCTACTAAAAGGTGGAATCTCACAAGAAGACTGTATGTGTGGGGAGTGGGACATGGCGCCGCGATGTGTGATAAATCCCTGCGCTGCAAAATCGCGTGCAAAGAAATGGGAGATTCCGCGGGGCAACCTGCTGTGCCGAGACTTGATACGTATTCAGTTAATGTGGCTGAGGGCTCTGGGGAGAACCTGCCTGCTATTCTGGGTATGAGGAGCATGTCCAACATGGGGGCCATGCTGATCCTCGAGCAGGGGCACGAGAATATGATCATCCCTGGAGTGGAGATGCGCAGGGCTCTACTCGGAAAGGGTGCCGGGGCATTTGATTTGATGAGGACGCCCCCCGGGCATCTGACACTCAAAGCCGACGAATACGAGACGGTTACGGAGGATCAAGGGTCGATGTTTTTTACTATCACGGCCAATCCTCCGCGTGGAGAAGCTCCGTTTCTCGTCAAGGAAGCTTCCGACGCAGAGCCAACTGCAGGGGCACCTTCTGTGCGCGATGCCCAAGCGTACATGATGTCGCAAGACACGAGGGGCATCAGCTTTTCCATTGAATACCATGTAAATCGGAGGTTTGGCAGGCGTATAAATTCCTGGTGCCGTCCCGCGTTCGACTACCTCCGTACCTCTGTCACTCAATCGCTCTTTCGCTCCTCCGAGCCTGGCGCTCTTGACTCAGTCTCTCTTTCGCTTCCCCGAGCCTCGCGCTGCTCGCCAGGGCTGCAGTGCTGCTGCCTCGTCTGTCGGTTTCGGGTCTCGGGTGGGCCGCCGTGCCTCTCGGCGGCGGCCCGTGCCCACCGTCCGCCCGGGTCCGTGGCGGGATAGCATGTAACGGCCGAAGGGCAGGCGGGTCCCTGCGGGGGCCCAGGGGCCTGCGAGGGCCAGGGGCAGGCGGGCCCCCGCAAGGGCCCACGCGCTTGCGGCCGCAGATTGTGTGCCCCATGGCAGGCGGGCCCCTGCGGGGGCCCACGCGCCTGCGGACTTCCCTTGTCTCCGAATCTCCCCCTCGGCGTACGCCGCGTCATTGTGGGATTCGCGGGGCTGCCGAAGCGGGATGAGACGCAGTGCAATGGCATGGTCAAAGTCTGGCGCCGCGCTCTGTCTCCTGGGGATCGGTTGCGTGAGCTCCAAGCGCGGCGGCACGGCCGCGCGGCCGCGCGCGGCGCGCGCGGGGCGTAGCCGCGCGCGCGCGGGGCGGAGCCGCGCGCGGTTGGCTGGTGCGCTGGGGGCGCGCGCACCTAGTCGAAAAGGCTCTGGGTGCGTGCGAGCCCCTGGGCAGTGTGCGTGGCGTGTGTGGCGCACTAGGCGTGGGGCGTGTGCGTGGCCTAGGCTGCATGCGTGGCTGGGTGCACACGTGGCTGCATGCGTGGCTTTGGCTGCATGCGTGGCTTAGACTGCATGCGTGGCTTTGGCTGCGTGCAGGGCTTCGGCTGCGCGCGTGGCATGAGCGCGTGCGTGGCCTTGGCAGTGGCCTTATACGTGGATCTGGCTGTATACGGGTTCACGCTATACACGGGGCACACTATACACGGGGCTCGGGTTCGGGCCGCGTTTGCAGCTGTGGCTGGGCGCGTGGCCCAGGGGAGGGGGCTGCTTGCGTGACGTCGGGGTCATGCATTGCACGGGCCCCCGTCGAACATCGCATGCGCGTGAATCCGAGCAGGGGGGATGCAGCTGGCTGTGCAGCCTGCGCGACCGCGCGCGAGCAAGGGCGGTGCGCGCGCCCCTTCCCCATGGTGCACGTTTCGTTGTCCGCGACGCTACCGCGTCTCTGCGACCTGGGCCCGTTCTCAGACTCCCTTTGCCTTTTTTGCGGGCGGCTGGGCGAGCCAGCCGCGGTCAAGAAGGATTGGGAAGAGCAGCGGCGGTGCCGGCAGGCGCGCGGATCCGCGGGCGCGCGGCCTCGCGCTACCCGCATGCGGGTGCCCCTGCGCGGAAGGGGGGGGGCGGTGCCAGGCGTGCTTCGGCGGTCTGGCACGCCAGTTCCCGCGCCCGCGAGCGGCCGGTCGCGGCCGCAGCCGGTCCCGTTCGAATTGCCGACGCGGGCCCTCGGACGGTGGACTCGCGGCGACGGTCCTCTTCCCATTTGACCCAGGGGCCGCGTGCCGAGCCCAGCTGCGGTGATTGCCCACAGGGCGCAGGCCAGGACCTGCTGGGTGCGCGGGCAGGGGGTGCGCGGGGCGCGCGCGCGCGTGCGCTGCGTACGTTGTCGGGCGCGTTGGGGGCTGGCTGTGCGCGTGGCTTGGGCTGCATTCGTGGCTGCGCTCGCGCGCGGGCCGGGGGCGTCGCGCCGGGTAACGGTGGCCGTGGAAGGAGCTCGGGCTGCGCACGGGCCGTTGGGCGCGCCCAAGGATGGGGGGCGCGCGCGCGGCGTGCGTGGAGCGTCTCGGCCTAGCAGCGAAACGCGAATCGGGCAAGCAGAGGGCGCGCGCCACCATGACGCACGGTTATTCCGACCGCGATGTCCTTGCTCTGCTTGAAGCCGTCGGGGAATCCGCCTTCGCCGGAGCGGGTCGCCGGGCCCAGGCGCGCGGCGCGCGAGGGGGGTGAGCGGGCTGTTTGCGCCGATCTGTGTCGCAGGTGAAATGGATCCATTTTGTGTAGGCGTTGGACGCGGAGCCACGCGAAAGGTCCGCGATGCATTACGTGGCGACTGCGAGAATGATGGCGAAATGCGTCGGATCGGCGCTCGCCGAAGATTTCGCGGACGCTTCTATCAAGGAGGTGTTGGCCGCGGGATTACCGGCGGCCAACTCGCAGCCGTTCAAAGCCGGGGAGGGCAAGGGCTGGGCGGAGTTCAGGGTAACTCCTGCCCACCGTGCCTTGGCCCTCCGCGTTCAGGGCCGCGCACGGGCTCGCGCATGTCTTGCGATCCGCCGCGGGGCCCATTGCTTCGGGGGGGCGTTGCGCAGGGTGTTGCCCCGGGCCCCGCGAGCAGCGGCGACCTCACGAAGGCGACGGGCGCGATGGCAGAATATGTGCAGGCGTCGCGCGAGCAGATGGATAAGGAGAAGAAGACCGATAATTTGTCATTCACGTTCCAGGTCCTTGGTCCCGCGGCGGCGAGCCAGAGTGGGGGGGGGCGCGGCTGCGGCGCGCGCCGGAGCGGATCAGGGAGGTCGGGCTCGACGCCTTTCCAGGCGAGGCCCTCCCGACGGAGGAGGCCATGCTTCGTTTCGAAGAGCTCGCGAAGGCGCCGCCGGCAGAGCGCGCGCCGGGCGAGCGCGGCGCGGCGTGCGCGGCACAGGCCGCGGCAGCCAAGGGCCGGCATTATTTGGGGAGTGCCGAGGGTGAAGACTTGCAGTTGCATTTCAAGCCGCCGTGGAGCCGTGTGCCAGATCTGGACATGGCGCTGCGCGATGCCCCGTTTTTCTTGCGCGCGCGAGGGGGGGGCGCGGTCGCGCGGCGCTCCGAGGTCTTGCCCGGGGGCTCGGCAGAGAGCCGCGCCAAAGAGGTCGCGGCGGCCAAGCGGGCGGCCATGGCGACGACTGGTGTGGACTTCGCGTCATATGCCGATTTCCAGGACGCGAAGGGACCCGCGCAACCGCGCGGTGCGCGCGGGGGGGGCAAGTTTCGGCGCAGTACCGTTCGCGGGCAGGCGTAGCTGCTTGAATGGGGAATGCGCTGCATCACCACCCAGGTTTTCACGCCGGTGGTGCGGCTGGCTTACCAATGGCAGCTGAGCCGGATTGCGGGGGAGCACGGTGGGACCCGCACCGCGTATTTCTATGATGTCGCCATGTGGTAGAAGGCGGGGGCGTTGTGCAGGGGGGGCGCGCGCCGGGCGCGATGCGAACCCCCCCGTTCGCAGGCCGCGCGCGCGCTGGAGCAGGGCGCGGGCGGCGTTGATGCGCTGCTGCGCACCCTGGACTGGGGCGTGCTCAAGGCCGCCAAGGCCAAGGCGGAGTCCAAGTCTAAGGGAGCGGCAGCGGCGAAGCCGAGGCGGGGTTCGCCGCCCAGTCCGCCGGAGGCCGCGCGGCGATGCGCCGCGCGCCAGGGCGGGCCAGGGGGCGGAGAGTCGTGCGCCTGACAACAGGAGAGTCCACGGGATGTTTCCGTCTGCGCGGCCGCGATCCACCGTGTGCAGGCCGGTCCAGAGCCCGAAGAGGCCGCCCAAGGCGTGGGGCGCGGCGAGGTCCCGCTCGCCTCGCGGCGGCCGGGGGTCTTCCGCGCCCGCGCGCGGCTCCGGCGCCGGCAAGCAGCGGGCCGCCAAGAGCGGTGAGGGTATGTGGGTGCCGTGGAGCGAATGGAAGAAGAGCGGCCACAAGAAGTGACGGCGCACCGTCACGCCGATTGCTGTTGCATGGAATAATTTGCCGTGGGAAAGCGAGGCACGACGCGCGCGATTGCCCCGTGCGAACCCGCGAGGGGGTCGATCGCGACCGCCGCGGGGGGGGGCAGGCAGCGCGGGGAGATAGTGGAGAAATTGACGAGCGCTGGGATAGCGAGGCATCGCTGCACCCGGGCGCGGTCGGGGAAACATGCGTTGACGAGGCCCGCAAGTGCCGCCCATGTAGCAGTCGCGCGCGCGTTGCGGCGTTGCAGGGAAATTTGCCGGGGAATAGCGAGGCACGACGCGCGCGCTGGCCCGCGCGAACCCGCGAGGGGGTCGATCGCGATCACCGCGGGGGGGGGGGGCAGAGTGGGAAGATAGTGCAGGAATTGACGAGCGCTGGGACGGCGAGGCATCGCTGCCCCCCGGCGCGGTCGAGGGGCCTTTCGTTGACGAGGCTCGCCGTTGTCGCCCATGGCGCGGTCGCGCGCGCGGGCCGCGGTGGCGAGGCTTGCGCTTCAGACACGCTTGCCTTGCGGCAAGCGGTGGGGGACTTGCTATCAGACGAGGAAAGAATCAAGCGGATGTCCCCGCTGGATCACTGGGGGTGGGCCCAGCGCCTCCCCGAGTGCGAGGGGCCCAAGCAGCTCCCTGCTGCATGGGCGGACGCGGTGGGCGCGCGCGCTGCCCTCGAGGGGCGCGACCTGCACCGCCGCCGGGCGGCCGCCTGGCATTACTGGGAGAATCGCAAACGGGTGCTGGACCCGGCGTGGCAGGTGGCGGCGCGCCCGCGCGCGCGGCCTCGCCCGTGGGTCAGCGTCGTTGGAGGCGCATTTTCAGGGGCTTCCGCCTCGCGTGCAAGCCGTGCTGGGGCCGAAGAAAAATCTGTGGCTCTTGCAGGCATCGGGGCTGGGGTGCGGGCCAGCGCGGGGTGGCCGCCCTCTGCGCGCCCGACCCTTGCAGGAAATGTTGGCGGCGGCAAGGGTGAGCGATGCGGACCTCGCGCTGCAAATCGAGAGGGGCTTCCCTCTGGTAGGCGAATTGCCAGTGTCGGGCGGTATGGAGCGGGTGGCGACGAGGGATTTCCGTGACCCCCCGTCGCTCCACCGCGAAGCGCCGCGCCTGAATGCTGACGCGGTCCGCCGGGTCGCGGGCGATCGCGCCCACGGCGGGGAATTGCGGCGAGAGTTTCTGCACAAGGCAAGCGAGGAGGCGCGCGGGGAGGGGGCCTTTTCCCGCGGCACCGAGCCGCGCATGTGCGCGCCCGAGCGCGCGCTCAGGTAGAAATGGGCAAAGGCGCATGGTGCCCGTTGGACCAGGCTTGCCGAGACGCGGGGTTGACTCCCAGATTTCCGGTCGATGAGGGATGGCGCTGGAAACAGGAGGGCGGCTGGAGGCGCAAGGTGCGGCGCGAGCCGCCTTTCGGGTCTCTCGCGGGCCGCCTTTTCCGCGGCGCCGAGCCGCGCGGGCCGCCTTTTTCCCGCGGCACCGAGCCGCGCGAAGCGAGAGCGGCTTCTAGCGATCGCAGCAGGTGCGCGTAATTGATGATTTCTCGGCGAGCTTGATTATTGAGTGTACCGCGCCGACGGAGCGCATCCGGATGGAGACTCTCGATGTGCTCGTCAGCTTGGCGCGGGCTCTGCGGGGCCGGGGGCCCTTGAGGCTCCGCAAAGAGGATTTCGTGCGGGCATTCAAGACCCTGCCGCTGGCACTGTCTGCCCTGTGCATGGCGGCGGCCGTCTGGGGGTAGGCGGCACAGGAGGGCTGGGCACTGCAGCTGTGGTGCTGCCTGTTCGGTGCGGTGGCGAGCGTGTATGCCTGGGAGCGGCCTGGAGGCGCTGTACAGGTGCGAGTGCCCTCTTCCTCCCCGGAAGCGGCGGGGCGCGCCGCGCGCGCTGCAGGCGATCCTGGGCCGGCTTTTCTTCGCCCCAACTGGGAGATTCGTGGACGACTTGTTCGGAATCGACCCGGAGGGAGGCTGGGCGGAGGGGCCCATAGCGGGGGCCGCTGGAGCATCTCGGGTGACGCGCTTCGTAATCGAGACTTTGTTGGGCTGGGAATTGGACGAGGAGAAGCGCGCGTCGTCGGCCGAGTCGGCCGAGGTCCTGGGCGTAACGGTTACGGTAATCAATAAGCCGGTGGGCCACTGTCGCGCCCCGCCGGTCGACCGGGGGGGGGCGCGTGGTCGGCCGGCTCGCGAGTTCTGTTGCGCAGGAACAGGCGCTGGCTTTCAGCATCCCGCCTGAGAAAGTGGCCAAGTGGAGGAGCTCCATTGAGCAGGTCCTCCAGTCTGGCCAGCTGTCGCCCGCGGGTGCGGCCAAGCTGGCGGGAAAGCTTGGGCGGGGCGCTTCCGCCGTCTTCGGCAGGTGTGCCCGCGTTTACTTGGCTCCGCTTTTCCATTGGTCCACCGGGAGGCGAACGGTGTTGACCACGCGCTTGAGGCGCACGCTCGAATGGTGGCTGCGATTCTTGGCCACCGCGCCCCAGCGGCATGTCCCGCTGCGGTGGCGAGCAAAGCAGCGCGTGCTTGTTTACTCGGATGCGACGGGCGGCGGCGGGTCGCGTGCGCTGCGTGCCGTCCCGCCCCCGCTGCCGGGTGTGGAATGGCGTGAGGTTGGCATGGGTGGTCGATGACGGCTCCCGGAGAAGGTATGCCGCGGCGGACGTGCCTGCGGCCCTACGGGGCTGGGTGGTGCGCCGGAAAGTGCAGGCGCCCGCGCGCGCGCGGCCGCGAGGGCCGAACGTGGGTGTTGCGGGGCGCGCGCGGTGCGCAGGTGGCCACTTGGGAACTCGTGGCGGCACTCTGCACTCTGGGGACGGTGCTTGCGGAGTATGGCGACATCGACATTGTTTGCTTCATTGACTCCGCTGTCGCCCTGGGCGCGATCGTGCGGGGAGCATCGCGCCAACCCGACTGGAATGCCTTGGTCGGGAACCTGTGGTTCGGGGCGGCGACCGAAGGGTGCGCCATATGGGCCTTTCGCGTGCCCTCCGCACAGAATCCAGCGGACGCGCCTACCCGCCCGGAGTCCAAGTGGCGCGAGTTGGAGGCCACGCATCGCGCAGGCTTCTCAGAAGAAGCGTGGCAGTGGCCCGCGCAACCGCCCTGGCAGTGATGCCATCCGCGGGGGACCGCGCCCCGCGCGGGGCGCTGTGGGCTCGCCCTCCCCCCCCCTCCTTTTGCAGGGGAAGGGCGCGGGGCCGGGGCGTTTCGGGCGTGCGTGGAGTCCGCGGGCCACCGCGAGTGTTTGTGCATGAAGGCATGCAGCGCGATCCGCCTCCGAAGGGCGCGGGAGGGATGCTCGCATCGTTTGGGGCGCGCGCGGAGTCCGCGGGCCACCGCGGGCGTTTTGTGTATAAAGGCATGCAGCGCGATCCGCCTCCGAATGGCGACTTGCTTGCTCTTGTGCGCATGGCCGTGAATGCAGCGCCGGCCGGGCGGGCGCTGAATCCAGAGTCGGTGGCGTTGGTTATGTTGCAGGGGGGAATCAAAGGCGTCGAGGTCGCGGGCGCGCGCGCGTTCGCGCGGAGCTGCAGGGCGCCGCGCCCGGCCGCGAGAATCTCGAGGGCCTGGCAGGCTGCGAGTTGGAATTGGTCTGGCCCGCCTTGAAGCGGACGCCTGGCCTGGCGGACCAACTCGCGGCGTGCGTGAAGACCCGCAAGCGACGGCGTGTGACAGTGGGGCCGGCGTGCGCGCCCCGGCCGGGGGCGCCCGTGTCGCGGCCCGTGCACGTGCGCGGGTGCGTGCGTCTTTCGTTCGCAGGCCAATCCCGGCGGGGCGGCGAGAGCTCTGGAAGCGCAGCCCTGGCGGGCGCCCGCCGCGGTGCATCCGCGCCTGGAGGAGGTGCGGGCCGCGCTGCGAGAGCTGGTCCAGGCCAGGGAGAGGGGGTGTCCACCGTGCCCGTTGCGGCTGGCCTGCCTCCTCAGGCTGCTAGGAAGGGCCACCGGACCCCCGGCGGCGCTCGGCCTACCAGCGCGGCCTTCCGAGGGAGGCGAGGCGCTGATCGCCGCGGGAATTAATAGCTATCGGCGCGAGATGAGCAGCCTTACTGCCGCGTGGGTAGAGATGGGCCAGTGGCGCAAAACTGCGGCCCAGTACGCCTCATCAGTGGCGTGCTGGGGATTGTGCTGCAGGTCCTGTAATAAAGGGGGGGTGCAGTCGCGCCGCCCGCGACGCGCGTGCCCACCGCGCGAGCGCGCAGGGCGGCGGGGGTCGAGCCTCGGCCGCCGAGCGGGCCTGCGCTCGAGGTTTTGATCACCGCGTGCCGGTCGGCAGCGACGCTGTCGCAGTGCGCTTCGAGGATATGGTCAGTGCTGCGCCTCCTCCGCGCCCCCGCGGGGGTGCTGGACGCCGTGGGAGGCGTCGCGAAGGGAGCGCAGAAATGCGAGGACCGGTCGGCGCGGCGGTATCGCGCCAGGGCGAGTGCGGAACAGACGCGCGAGCTGGCGGCGTGGGTCCGGCGTGAAACTGGGCGCGACGACGTGGCTGATTCTTTCCTTGTAGCCAGGCCTGCGCGAGCGTGCCGAGGGGGGAGGGCCGGGTTCCTTACCGTCGGTGCTCTTCGTGCCCTAGGCAGTTCTGCTTAAGGTTTGGGGCGGAAGTCGTCGGCCTGAATGGCAACGGCCACTCGGCGGTGTCGACATTCGAGGAGGCATCCCCGGCGGCCGCGGGCACGGGGGGGTGGGGGGCGCGCGCGCGCCGTCCCGTTCCGCGTCGCAGGCCGGCAAGAGAGGCGCTTGTATTATTCTGGCACTGCGCAAATGCCGCAGGGAGCCCCAGCAATTGTGGCGGAAGTGTGTGTGTGTGTGTGGTGTGTGTGTGTGCGCGACATCCAGGGGCGGCGCCTCTGCGGGGTCTGTGTGCTGCACCGCAGGGCGTCGCGCGCTGGGTCGCTTGTGTTCCCGGGCCTGACATACGCGGATTCGCTGTCGCTGTTAGAGGTAGCTGCAATGGCGCTGGCACTGCCGCGCGCGGCGGAATGGGGTACCCATGCTTTCCGCAGGGGCAGGGCCGACGAGGTGCTCAGGTCGCAGGGCCCGGCGGCCATGTTCGCTCAGGGCGGGGGGCGCAGCGTGGCAGCCTGGGCGTGCCCGTCAGCCAGGGCCATGAGCGAGACTCTGGCGGCGGAGGAGGCCATTGGGCACTCGGACAGCTCCGGGGGGGAGGAGCCTGGATAGAGGGTGTCGGACAGCTCCGACTCCGAGCGAGAGGGCCTCAGCGATGCCGTGCGCACGACGCATGCGTTGGGGTGCGAGGGACAGAGCGGGGCAGAGCTATGGGGGGGAGTGTGCGCTGGCTGGCACGGCGGGCTGCGGCTGGGCGCGCATTTGGTCGGCGTGCGGGGTGCACCATGGGGTCGCCCTACGCCGCGAGCCCGACCGTCCTGTCCGCCGCGCCAAGACGTCTGCGCCCTTTGCTGGCGCGGCGCTGCACCGAGGGAATTTATATACCCTGTAAAGCGGATGTTTGGCAGGCGTATAAATTCCTGGTGCCGTCCCGCGTTCGACTACCTCCGTACCTCTGTCACTCAATCGCTCTTTCGCTCCTCCGAGCCTGGCGCTCTTGACTCAGTCGCTCTTTCGCTTCCCCGAGCCTCGCGCTGCTCGCCAGGGCTGTAGTGCTGCTGCCTCGTCTGTCGGCTTCGAGTCTCGGGTGGGCCGCCGTGCCTCTCGGTGGCGGCCCGTGCCCACCGTCCGCCCGGGCCCGTGGCGGGATAGCAAGTAACGGCCGAAGGGCAGGCGGGCCCCTGCGGGGGCCCAGGGGCCTGCGAGGGTCAGGAGCAGGCGGGCCCCCGAAGGGGCCCACGCGCTTGCGGCCGCAGATTGTCTGTCCCATGGCAGGCGGGCCACTGCGGGGGCCCACGCGCCTGCGGGCTTCCCTTTTCCCCGCCCTCACCACTCTTTGGCCTCTCGGCTTTTGGGGGGGGCTTGTCGGGGGAATCCGTAGTGCAGCGCACGCGGCCAGGCTACGGGGCCGGGTCGGCGCGCGGGGTGCACCATGGGGTCGCCCTACGCCGCCAGCCCGACCGCCGTGTCCGCCGCGCCAAGACGTCTGCGCCCTTTGCTGGCGCGGCGCTGCACCGAGGGAATTTATTGAGGAGACGTTATGCGTCCTTTGGGGCTACCCCTACCTCGGCCGACAAGGACTTCGCCCTCCGCAACCTGCAGGCGAAGATGTATCAGGCCATCCACGACGAGGGAATGAAATGGATTCCTCCTGACACACGCGCAGGGGCACCTGCGGAAGTAAATGGTGCTGCTGAGAAGTTTGATATATTTACTCCAAGCAGCAGTTCTGCAGCGCAGCACGGCATTGGTATTTGGACGCCCCCATCGCCAAACGAGTGGCGGGGGCAGGCGCGCGCCACGGCCACTCGCGCTTGCAAGGACAGGCCGACCATTCAGGTGCTGTCAGCAAACGCGGGGAAGCCTGCAATCTTTTCCCGAGCACCGGCTGTGCGCGCCAGGGGCCGCGGCGAGCCCGGCTGCGCGGCTGCCGCAGACAGCAGTGGACCCGGTTGGGTGGCCGCTGCAGAAAAAGAAGGATTGTCGTCGCGGGCGATGTTTCCCCCCCAATCCCCGAGTTTCGCCCGAAAAGTTTCGCCGTTCAGAAAAATGGGAAAACCTTGGGATACACCCCAAGGAGGCCATTCGGACGCACCCCTACCGAGCATGGACACCCCCACCATCGTATATCCCAGGGTTGGGCCCCAAATTTCTGGTCCATTTGGAAACCCCACGAAGCCTGGGATAGGGGTCGACACATCCCCTGTTATGTCGCATCATGATCATTCTCGTGCATTCGTTATTGAGGATATACGGACAGCTTGCGCTGAACTCCGAGCCCATGGATATGTGCGATCGTACCACACGTACAGAGGTGATGACCTCCACTGGTACACAGTACTTGGGTGCGCTACTTTCGGGCGATTACCAACTGTTGTGGGTTGCAACACCTGCCGACTGGCATGTGAGGCTGCCTGGCAACAGGGCAGGGCCACATTGCCAGCGCACCCAAAATATGATGTCAAAGGCTCGGGCTCTACGTATGACTATTGTACTTGTGGGACCACCGGGGCATTTCTGGAGACAGGGTCCCATACGAGATGTGATTGAAGATCTTAATTTGCAAGTCATGCGCATGCGCTTCTGCCACCTCGGCCTCAAGTACGACCGCGCGAACAAGCTGCCCTACGCGCTCGCGCATCCCCACCAATTTATGGAGATGCACGTGCAACAGAGCAGGGAAACCTGCAGATCCTATTGAGCATATTCTGGATTGGTACGGACAAGGTGCTCGGAAAGCCGATTGGCGGAATAAGACACTAGCGATCATGACCGCAAGGTTGATCGATCAAATGGATTTACATGAAACGCAAAGAGACCACGCAAGTGCTGTACATCTGAGTATTCATACTCGTGTTGATAAAGGAGTTCGAGCCTACGTTCAGTCCCCTAAGAATGGCCCTGAATGGGACCATGTTGTGAGACGGGTGACTCGTGACTATGAACCTGGACGACAACGTGATTATCCAGGACATCAAGATCCAGGTCCAGCCGACTGGGTACAACTATAACGCACCATTACCGGATGGTGTTACTAATATCCGTACTCGACTATACTGGGAGCAGCCGGAACCAACCCTTCTGGAAGACGGCAGTTCACGACCACGCTCAAGGCTAGTGGCGATCATCGATGACGATCGTCTTCCTCCCCCTTCGATTGAGCGCGGCAGCGTGCCACCCTCTATTCCAGAATTTCCGACACTTAGCTTACCAGAAACAGAGCAACAGACAGCGCGACCAACAGATGCCAGTTGTTTTTTATACAAAAGAGGAGAAGAAGATCAAAAAAAAAAGAAACTGGCATCAAACCACACAAGATACCCCAAATAGTCGAAGAAGGCAACGACGAATGTGGAGACGACCTCAAAGGACTCGGATGCAGCGCGTACTACACCGATGTACCTTTGGACTCCGACACGGATAGTAACGGTGAAGAGGAGGCCGTCATCCATCGACCTGCGGGGCAACCTGCTGAATCCGATGCAGATGTATTCTCCATAATCCCCACCTTGTGTTATGGACGACACAACAAGGTATATATTCTAGAACTATGTGGGGGGATCGGAGGCATCTCCCAGCTAGCATTCAGCCGAGGTATGTCTTCAGGGGGGAACCTCGACATACGTACCTTCGTTGACCTTGGAAACAAGGAGGTCCATGACGCAGTGACGCACTATTTAGACGTCTGGTTCGTTTAGGTTGTCATACCACAACCCAGCTGCCGAACGACTGGCTTGCCTTCCTACTACAATGCTAAGGTTAACTACGACACCTGACATGAACATCATAAAGAGGATGTGCCACACTTCAAGTTCTGTGGGAAGGTAGCTGTACTTCAAAATGAGCTTCGACGCTTCTATTTGCGATGACAACCATTTGGGACTTGGGTGGACCAGCTACCGCCATGGACTACGTTGGCCAACAGCAAGGGCACTTGCAAAGTACATATGGACCAATGTACTACCTACAGGTCCACGTGATTCCCATGGGGTACTAATACGAAAACCGACTGGTATCATGGCTAACCATCGCTTGTTACTCATTCCCCTTTGAACGAAAGTGATGCGATGGCCATCATCCACACGCGTCGGTGTGCAATAAGGAACTGTCCATGGCTGTGCAGTATACACCAAGGGTGCAGTCGCTTTTTGTTGAATCTGTTCAAATCGCACACGACCTCTTCCAGGCAACTCGTGACCCTTTCCATGGTTGCCCATATTCGTCTACCGTGTTGGCCACCAGCGCAAGGGGATGCGATTTGGACGGTCCGAGTCTTCCCCGACAACCTGACGGCTCGATTACGAGACCGCCGTCGGGAGGGCTTGGTTGTCCTGCCTGCGCGGATAATGTGAACATGCACTCTCCATCGCTTGATCGGAATCCGAGACATTGTAGATGGTGCGACAAGGATGACTGTCATTGGGAGTGTCCGAGTTGCAAGAAGAACTACGGGAAAAACAAATCTGGACATGTACTAGCACTTGGCATATGCAAGTTTGCCAAGCCTTGGAAGTTGCCCGACAATCATGGACAGATCCCGCCAGTTCCCGTCGGGCCGGCAGCAGGACCTGCACCGCCAGATCCTGCCGAAGTAGCAGCACCTCCACCTGAGGCACCAGCAGCACCAGCACTTACGCGACTGAGAGCACCTAGACCTGGCCTGAGAGCTGGATCTACCGCAGGCGCAAGCAGTCACGACTTCACTGTTGGAAGACATGCTGCTGAGCCTGCTGCAGGGCAACTTGCCTCAAGTGGAGCCGGTAGCTCGGATGACCACCTCCGACTACCACAGGTTAGAGTCAGACGTGGTCGACAGCATGGTGGAGAAGCGCCTCTACCACCACCAGCAGGGAAGCCTGCCGCGCGACCGCGACTACCAGACTGGCCACGGTTCGATGTACAAATCAGTTTACAAAATTTACGAAGCCTTGACCCCAGCGTGGTAACACGCGAGTTGCGAAAGCTACATTTACGCTGGCCCCATGCGAAAGAGCCTAAGATGAGACTCGTATGAAGCAAAATAGGTCTGGACAGTGTTGGACTCAACCTCACCAAGGGTGTCTGCGACACATGCGGAGAATGCAGAACTTGGGACAAACCTGGACACACAGTTATGCCCTTTACTGCACTACCTGGCAAACTTAATGATGAAGTGGAATGTGACTTGATGTTGTGCAAGCAAGAACACAATATATTTCACATTATCGATCGTTCTATACGATATGCTACTGGGATGGAAATACCAGATACAACGATGACTACTACCCTGTATGCATATCTTCAATGCTGGATGCAGTTTGGACCAGCTAAGGTACTTTACTCGGATGTAGAAGGTGCCCTTAATACTTACACTGCGAAAGCAGTCCTCAAGGCAAAAGGCATTGAACTTCGAATGCGCGCGCGTGGACAGCACGCTACGACGATCGAGGCCAGAAATGGCATCCTACGTCATCTACTTCACGCAGTAGAGGCTGAACTCAATAGGTTAGACATACTTATTGTGTTTACTAGACTACTGCATGAAGCCCTGTTTGCTGCCAACGCATTCACTTCCTACAACGAGGTTTTTCCATACAGTGCACTATTTGGACGGCAACCAGCAATGCTCCCTGACCTCCCTGTTCTGGACCACGAGCAATCGACAGAAACATCAGATCACTCTCGTGAACAGACAATACGCAGGGTATGCATTGAGGCGACCACACAGGCCACGGCAGTAGATAAGACCAATCGTGCTCTACGCACTACGACGACAATTACAGGTCAGCATTGTTATGACGAAGGAGATTTGGTTGACTACCATCGCCCTACGACTACTAAAGATGACTGGGGAGGCTGGAATGGCCCGTTCCCAGCTGTAAGGAATGACCCCGAAAGGGGTCAGGCCATCATCCGAGCAGGCAACCGGGATACTCAAGTACAATACGGCGATGCAAGACACTCGCTCTACATTGAAGCACTCATAGCCCGAGAGATTGGCTCCGACAACACTGCACTACGCACAGCGTTGACATTCGTAGCTAGCCTTTCAGCGGGGAGACCTGCGTTGGCATTTGGCTATGTGCCGACCAAGAAAGGTGCGCTTCAAGGTACACCTGGCCCCACAATATCTCATCAGAAACATCTTCCGCATCGAGAATGTAGCTTCGGTCATATTAGCCGAAAGTATTCATAAGCTACCCCCGGTTACTTATGCTGACAGTTGCACATTTGTTCATTACGGTAACGATGTGTTTCCAGGATCCCATTACTATGAAGCAGAAGGTGTTGCTCTGAATGTACATGATATAACTGGATCAGCGCATTCACAAATCATCCAGTGTCTGAAGTCAATCAAACCTCAAGCAGGCTCCGATTAGGACATGTCAAAGTTCGAGGACTTGGCTGATGCGCCGACACCTGAAGGAGCCGCTAGAGAGGCTTCAGAAGCCGAACCAGAACATGATGACGGACGGCTGTCTACGATCTACGAGGAATCAGAAGCTGATCTTGAGTCACATGTCATGGAGGTACGGTACGCAGAGTTGCGAGAGGAAAAGGAATTGTTGGAGGCAGCTCCACTAGAAAACCTCTTTACCGTACCCACACAGATGGTTCTTGATCAGAGTGCGTTGATCACTGTAGCTGATGAACAGCGGGGGCACCTGCCGAAGTGGGGACGCACTCATGATCCCGATGCCGAGGAAACGTACTACGCTCCCTTGTGCACCAGGGTCGAAGACGACAGTTACGGACTCGACTCTGACGAAAACGGTCCATACGTTGAACTCTGCTTTACGACAGAGATGTCAAAGGCAGTCTTGTCCGAGCAGCAACACATGCTGTTAGACGCCGACCGGGTGACCACCATGCGAGTATATGTTGCAGCCGTTGCAAAGCGAGTTGCGGTCGTCAAGGAAGACGACCTCCTCGCTACAGCTGACATCCAGGCGGATCCCGAAAAAATGTCGAAGGCCCTTGTCACTGAGCTCAAGACATGGTTCGACAATACATGCTTCGAAATGCAGGATATCGCCAAAGCGTCGAACATCATGATTTCGAGATATGTATACACATAGAAGTTCGTTTAAAATGACAAGGGTGAGATGGAACGCGCCGTCCGACTTCGTTTGGTACTTCGAGGCTTCATGGACCTAGAAGCTTTCGATGTGGAAACACTTTCGGGGGCAGCCAGAAGGTCAAGCCAGAGGTTAGTTGCCGGCGCGGCAGCGTGCAAGAAACAGTGGATCATCGCTGCCCTTGGACATCAGAAAGGCCTTCCTAAAGGGATTGACCTATCGAGAACTCGCTGAGGCAACTGGTGAAACGGAGCGTGTGGCGTGCTTTACTTTGCCGCCTGGGTCGGCAACTGCGCTCCGTACTCTTCCAGGACTTGAGAACTACGACGAGTCAAAGCACTGTTTGCAGTGCTTGAAACCGGGCACAGGCACTAAGGACGCCCCACGGGCTTTCTCACTTAAGCTCAGGAGAACCACCAGAGGATTTGGCCTCCGACCTACGTCCTACGACGAGGAGTTCGAGACGAGCAGTAACATGCTCACGGCCAAACATGCTGTGAGGTACACCAGGGATGTGGGCGGCAATGTCACTTTGGATCAATATGAATATATTAAACAGCTCTGTCCTATACAACATCCTGAATTGACCAGCGCTGGCGCTGACGCTCAAGCGACCAAGATGGTGGCAGCTATGTTCGCCAGCCTCAGAGGTGCGTTGGCGTACGCATTGATCACCCAGATCTGGTTGATGGTCTATGTTGAACCTCTACAACGTGTCCAAGAACCGACCAATATTCGAGCGCGACGACTGGACGCGATCACCAGAAAGCTACAGGCCTGCCCGAAGCAGATCATCTACCAGGCGATGAACCCCACGGGCGAGGTCGACCTACACAGCGACTCAGGCTACCGGCGCCTGAGTGGAGACGCCGACGACGACGTCAAAGGCTGTGGCATTCGCGGGGCAAACTTGCTACGACGTGGAAACACGTCATCTGGCAAGCCTGTCGTTCACTTGATTGAAGCGTACTGCAAGTCTCACCGCTTGCAAGTCCGCTCAAGCTACTCGGCAGAGACACTTGCAGCAGCCCATAATTTGAAGGACTGTTATCCCACGATTGTGACTCTGCACGAGTTCCATGCGAGGCCACTCACGCCCACTCAGTTGAAATACATACTTGAGTTGGGTGGCCTGAGCACCAAGGTCACCTTCACCATCGATGCTGAGTCTGTCTTTAAGTCCTTGTTAAGCAAAGACTTGAAGAAGTCGACTGAGTGTACCCTTTTCGGACACATAAGTTGGATACGACAGATGGTGGAGCGCGGAATCGTGCATAGCATTCAGTGGTGTGATACCCGCGACATGATTGTGGATGGACACACAAAAGAGAGCATTGACAGATAAATGCTCCTACGAGTCATCGGAGGTATACAAACCTTCAAACATGACCTGAAGAGACATACGCCATATCGGGCCGGCCAGACATCAAGTTCTGACGCCGCCTGATGCGTGTGTCTTACAGTCGCGAGGCAACTCGCTGACGGGTCCAACTCTTTTGGGCCCGTTTCCTTTCCTGTCTTTGTACAGGTTAGCTGCTGAACTGTTCTTGCCAGATGGGTGGCGGACGCACGCTTCGTCTCCCTCCCCCCCCCCGACTCTAAAGCGAGCTGGGGGACGTAAGGAGCGGAAGCGAGCGTGCGCCCGCGGCCGTCTTGGTTCAAGCGGCCGGCCGCCTAGATTTGACTGTGCCTTGCCTCGCCGCGAGGCACACTATCGATATTGATACTAAAAGGCATCCCCTTTTACTTGACATGGCATCCTCTCTTGCATTGGGACTATCGGTTCTACGATACAACCGAGCTGGAGCTTGGCTACGCCTGAGGCGAAGCTGTTGGCGGGGCCTCCCAGCCCCCTTCAAACTCAGGGTTCGCTGCATCGGAATACGAGGGGCCCCGAGGCCTTCGACACCATCCCATGCTTCTCACACACACACCTATGTATATATACACATTCATATACAATCATATATATATATATGTATGTATATAAATATATATACATATTTACATATTTACATTGTTACATATACATATATATATATATATATATATATAGCGCACTGCGTTGCCTTCTCTGGGCCCCGTGTGCCAAAACGTTTCGGAGGCATTTTGTGACAGCGGTTTGAGCCCATGGCATGAATCTGGCGAGTATCTGCACTTCTGTCATATACCGGAAACCTGGCCCTGCGGGCCTAAGGCCCTCAGACAAGCAGTGGCCGCCGGAGTCAGGTAACTCGCGCCTCCACTCCAGGGGCCTCCCTGGAGGCTCCTCCAGGTGCTCTCTCTCTCTCTCTCTCTCTCTCTCTCTCTCTCTCTCTCTCTATATATGTATATATATATATAGAGAGAGAGAGAGAGAGAGAGAGAGAGAGAGAGATTCCTCTTCCTATGTTTTTATAAGGCCGGGCGGGGGGAAAACCCATCACCCCCTCACCCCAAAAAAAAACGGACTCCCGGGATCTGGGGCTTTGGAACCCTCCGGACGGGCCTCGAAGCGGCCCCCCGGGCCTTGCAGGGCGTTGACATGCCTTCGCAGCACACCTGGGTCGATCAGGGGGGTCATCGGAGACGTGCCAGAGACCCCCAAGACAGCACAAGAGCGTTCCAAGAGTGACCGACGTGACCTCAAGATGGTCCAAGAGGCCTCCAGGACGGTCCCAAAGAGGCCTCCAATAGCACTCCCAAGAAGGCCCCAAGAGGCAACACTCATTAGTTTTCTGTGGGTTTTTGGTGAATCTTGGGGTTCTCCTCTTTTCGGCTTCCCGACGCTTCAAGACGGCGGTCTTCTGGGCGTCCAAAGCCGCCCGGGAGGCTCCAAAATCGCCCCACAAACATCCGAAAGGGCTTCCAGGCAGTCCGAGAGAGCCCCAAAACGGCACAACACGGGTCCAAGATGGCCCTCAGGGAGCCCCATGGCGGCACAAGGTGGCCCCTAGACACCCTCCGAAGCATTCCAAATCGTGACCTGGTCGTTCAGGGAGACCGCGGTTGGAGGCAGGGTGGCCCGAGGAAGCCCCCAGAGGCCCCCAGAATACACCCAGGAGGTCTCCTGAAAGCATTAAGAAAGCCTGAAACAACTTTTGTGAGGCCCCCAGAGGCTCTCCAAGGAGGAGCCTCCGCAATAAAGAGCTGAGGAGGATAGGGAGAATGCGCAGGGTATGGCGAAAATGAGGAAAAGAAGCATGGAGGAAGGATAACGAATCACATTATTATAGCGGGGATGCCGGAAAAGGCAACAAGGAGTTATCGCTAAATTGTCGGCTTGACCTTCCTGCAATTTCGCTTGCGTACCACATTTCCAGGACCAAGGTGCATGGCGCGAAGCTCCACTGCAGTCCTGTGTGTGTATATATATATATATATATATATATATCGGCTCTGCGGGGGCCTTCGAATCCCTCAGTGCCCTTCACTATGCCCCAAGAGGGCTACTCGATGGCCAAGAGGATAGCCTCAAGACGTCCCAAGAAGCCCCCCGCGACGTTCCAAGAAGGGCGGAAGAGGACCCCCAAGGGGACCCCAAGAGGCAAGGTCCATTGATTCTCATAGTTAAGGTGCTTCAATTTTTTTATCGTGCGTGCTTCTTCCGTTTTCCGACAGCCCAAGACGGCTCCAGAGGCCTTTCAGACCGTCCCACGACGGCCCAAGAAAACCCCAAGAGGGCCCCAAGACGGCCCAAGAAAGCTCAAGGACGGCCGAAGAGGCCCCAAGACGGCCCAAGAGTTCACCAAGATGCCCCAAGAGGGGGGCTCCGGGAGCCCTTGCCCTCAGCACTGCCCCCAATATTTCCAACATGCCCGCCCCCATGAGAGCTCCAAGACGGCCCTCTGGGGCCGTCTTGAGGCTTTCGTGGTGGCAGGTGTGGACAGCACGGGGGGGAACAGACGCGCTTACTCACATGTCTACTTGCATGTAGTTGTACACGCCACGCCCTAACCCGAGCACCTATTCATGGCTTCGGCGGTGAGCGGCTTGGCTTCCAAACTCACAGCTTCCTTCCATGCGGGCAGGGCCCTCTACCCAGCTTAATGTTACCCTTGCGAAGCGCGCAAGAAAGGGGTGTCAGTTGTTCTCGCGAAGGGAATCGTTATCCCGTTTCCCTCCTACTCCCTGCTTCTCCTTTTCTTTTTCCCTCTTCTTCCTCCTCCCTGCTCATCCTCCTCATAATTTGTTTTGCGCAGCCATGTTTTGCTCGAGCGAGATTCGTTCCGAGGTGGTTCAGTTACATTTTGAGGTCCCACATGGCGCTGCGCAGCCAGGGTGACCCTTCTGTGTATGTTCTCTTGCTCACATCCACTATTATCCGATGTTGATGGTGTTCCGTGCAGACGCAAGCGACACCAGAAGACAAACATTTCTTGCTTCTCATCTAGACTTGGGCCGCTGTGCGAGGGGCCAGGAGCGCACAGAGACATCACCATCAAATACAATGGACCGCTCGGCGACCCCTCCGACGGCGAGGGCGGCACGGTCTCTGTCGCCGTGCTCAGCGCAGGTCTCGTTTCACGGCAGCCATGGCAGCCGTGGTTAGGTCGGCAATACGTACGGGTATGAGTTGAAATACGAGTCTGCGCTCCGCAGCCTCATGTCCACGCTCCACAGCCTCACGTCTAAGTTTAATAACAGCGTCAAGGACTGCGTCAGCCCCAGCATTTGTGGTCCGAGGACCGACGTGTATCAAGTATTCGCCAAGGTTCGCAGCGAGGCCGGCGCATAGTATGCAGCACTGAAACGCCGCACCACATGTGCAGCACAGCACTTCGGCAAAGCGTCTTGATCGGGTGTAGACTGAGCAGGGCATCGAGAGTCCATCCACACCCGATGCTCCTTGGCCATTCGCTCAATATCGCGGTCGATCTTGTTGCCGGTGATGTTGAAAACCACTTGGCGTATCGGGTTCTTTGCGATCCCCCCCACGTCTCAGTATGTGCACTGCCAGGACACCATCGAGACACCATCGAAACACCACCACTAAACCATCAGGACACCCATCGGGATACCAATCCGGACACCATTGGAACGCTTCTCGGGGCACCTACCGGGACACCACCAGGACACCACCGAGACACCATCGAAGCACCACAAGGACACCATCAGGACACCAATCAGGACACCAGTCGGGACACCAATCGGGACACCAATCGGGGCACCAATCAGTGCACCATCAGGTCACCATCGATTCCACTATGGATCTCAGTATCGATCTCACTATCGATCTCGCTATCGTTCTCACTCGATCGATCCCACCATCGCTCTCATTCGAACGATCTCACTTTTGATTTCTCGCTAGCTCTCACTCGTGATCCTATTCTCGATCTCACTATCGGCCTCACTATCGATCCTACCACGGGATTCCGACGGGACACCCGCGGGACACCAACGGGACACCCGCTGGACACCGACGGGACACCGACGGGACACCATCGGCACACGATCGGGACATCAATCGATATCATTTTCAATCTCCCTATCGATCTCACTCGCTCGATCTCACTATCGGTCTCACTAGATCGATCTCACTCTCGATCTCACGATCGCTCTCACTACAGATCTCACTATCGATCTTACGATCGGTCTCGCTATCGATTCCACCATCGCTCTCACCACGGGACATCACAGGACACCGACGGGACACTAACGGGACACCCGCGGGAACCCGACGGGACACCGACGGGACACCATCGGGACACCATCGGGGCACACATCGATCTCACTCTCGATCTCACTATCGCTGTCAGCATCGGTCTTACTGTGGATTTCACTCGCTCGATATCACGATCGATCCCACTCGATCGACTGCCTAACCATCTCACTATCGATCTCACGATCGGTCTCACTATCAATCCCACCATCGATCTCACCACGGGTCACCAGAGGACACCGACGGGACACCCGTGGGACACCGAAGGGACACCATCGGGACACCATCAGGGCACCAATCGATCTCAGTTTCGATCTCACTGTCGATTTCATCATCGATCTTACTATCGATCTCACTCGCTCGGTCTCACGATCGATCTCAAAGGCTCGATCTCACTATCGATCTCACTATCGCTGCCACGATCGAACTCACTATCGATCTCACGATCGGTCTCGCTATCGATCTCACCACCGATCTCACCACGGGACACCACAGGACACCGACGGGACACCGACGGGACACCGACGGGACACCGACGGGACAGCCACGGGACAGCCACGGAACACCAACGGGTCACCGACTGGACACCGACGGGACAGCGACGGGACAGCCACGGTGGGACAACCCGGCCACCGCCCGCCCACCGCGGCGGAGAGGCTGACAGCGATTGGTCACCACGGTGGGACAACCCGGCCACCGCCCGCCCACTGGGGAGGGAGGAGGGGCGGTCAACGGCTCTTGACCCGCCTTAGCCACAGCGGAGTCAACGCAGCTTCGCCTCGCCCGCACGCACGACGCGAACCCGAAACCGAAACAGATTTCCCGGTGGGTGCTCTCCGTTCCACGCCGATTTCACCCCCCACCTTTCGATATTCATGGTCGCTCCTGCTCTGTCGCGTCGTGCCCAACGTTCCCTTACAATGGAAATCTGGACGCGATCAAAACCTGTGACACCTTTTCCAGGCATGCTGGCTGGCGACATTCATTTTATCTCCGCCATCGAGCCCACGCAATGTCTAGCCTATACTCACAAGGAGAACGCACGCGCGTTACCGATATATTAGTTTAAGAAAGGTTGCGCCACCACCGCCTCCGTGTGAGGGTAAGAGGTGGGGGGGCACAAAGCATCGATGAAACGCCTCGACCGCACCTGTATAACTTGATGGCATTCCTGGTGGTTGTGACGAGGACGATGCAGGTGATGCGCCCTCGGGTTGGCGACGACGCGTGATGATGATGCTGGTCGCGATGAGTGCTGTTGTTTGTCATCCCACCCGGCACGCTCCAGACATGAGGGCCGGCGCGATCAGGACATTGGGAATCAAGAAAGATCGCCCCATGGAATCTCCGCAGCACCGTCGTGCGCGGCGTCGGCCGGGCGAGCGGCATCGCCAACACCCTGGTCGTGTGGCGCCACGGCTGGTCGCCCCCGAAGTTCCTTCCGTCGGGGAGCTTTCAAATCCTTGTGCGAAGTGCGAAGGCGCAGCCGTGGCTCCCGAGCCGATGGTGGCGGCCGACGCACTGGCAGAGCCTGGTGCCGCGACCTCCAAACCCGAGCAGACGGCGGCGGCCGACGCATTGGCATTCTGCCATCTCCACCACTCATCCTGTCCCCTGTCCGTCCAGTACCGCTCCCTGGCTGACGGCGCGCCCGAGGCTTCCAAGGAGACGGCGGCGGCCGACGCAGTGGCAGAGCTTGGCGCCGCGACCTCCGAACCCGAGCCGACGAGGTCGGTCGACGTAGTGTGTTGGTTGCGTGTGAGCTCGAACTCCAGCGGTTTGCCGTGTTGTCCTTGTACATGGACCGACACGTGTTTCCCCATGTAGTGGTCACCGACGTTGTTCTCGGACGTTTTGGCTTGATGCCACGCTACGCGCGCCACGTTCGGAACTTTCCGAGTGTATCGGGGAGCTGCTGGCCCGCAAGGATGCAGTTAGGCGCGAGCTCCACGAACCCCCGCTCTGAAGCTCTCGGCGTACTTGAACCGCTGTTTCTGCAACCGCGACCCACCATGCTCGGCGCCGCTAACAGAGCCTGGCGAGGTACCGCTGGCAGACCCCGGCGGCGAGGCAGGACTTGCGAAACGAAAAGGCGCGCGCCGCCCGCAAGCATATCGAGCAGGCGGTGGAAGAGATCGTGCGTAAAGCTTGCTTGGGCCACGCGACTACGATAGCAATGCCCGCCATCTCTGGAGCGGGCACAAAAAGGATTCATGGACAGTGGCATCCATTGTGTTCGATCTCCTGTCGTTCTCATTATCGAACTCACACGATATCCCACAATCGATGGATATGTCAAAATCGAACTCACAACGAATTGCGCTACGGTTGTCCTACGACTGTCTCTCTCTCTCTCTCTCTCTACACACACACATTTCACATTCGGTCTGTATCGATCTCACAACCGATCTCTCAACCGATCTCACCATCGATTTCACAACAGATATCGCAATCGATCTCACCGTCAATCTGGCAATCGAAAACACAACCGATCTCACATTCGCACTCACGATCGATCTCACAACAGTTCCCACTATCAGTCCCGCAATCGATTCGTCTTGATCTCGCCGCCCTGCTCCGGGACACTGACTCGCGCCGCCCTGCTCCAGGACACCTAACACCGACGGGGCACAGACGGAACACCGACTGGACGCCGGCGGTAAAACGTCACCTTAGTTACCGCTGGTAGAGCTCCGCGCATTCCGAAAAAACTCAAAGGGCAGCCGAAAGGTATTTCTCAAAGCGGCGGCCCGACCGATTTGCGCTCTCTGATGGACGTAGTTTGCTTAATTTCAACGTTCTGTTTCGACAGACATCAGTTTCGACGCCGGCGATTGCCTGCAGCTCACGCTAGCCGCCGCTAACCGATTCTACAATAGAAAAGATGGTCAACTAACCTTTAATTTTTATTTCTAGGTTCTACATTGGTTTCGACTCCTTAGGCGCGCCATTTGATTTAATTTGATCGCTCTTCTGCGGGGAAAATCAGTGTGATCCCTGGCAATGGTATGTGGCTTGCGCTTTCTTCTGCTTACTTGCCCTAGCCCAAACAAGTAGTCATATGATGAATAGTTTTTCTAATGTTTTCCACAGTTCTAGATTGGCTTTCGCTCCCTCATGTCTGCAGCTTGAATCCTTTCTCATGCCTTTGCTGCGAGGATTAATTTCAAGCCTAATGGCCCGTGGCTCATGCCATCTTCAGCTCACGTACCTCAGAAATTTTAGTAATATGATGAATCGTTCTCGATAGTCTCAGGTTCAGAAGCGGTTCCGGCTCCCTGCATGCAGCTCAATTAATCCATTATTCCGTTGCAGCAGAAACCAGCTTGAGCTCAAGCGATGGCTAATGGCTCACGCCATCTCATGCTAGCCTACTCGACATCCGAAACATTAGTGATATGATGAATGTGGTTTCGAATAGTTCTAGATGTTTGGAAACTTGCGGCTCCCTCCTGCGCGCTCGTTGACTCATTTCATCATGTCGCGCCGCCAAAAAATAGTTTGAGCCTGGCGATGGCTTGAGGCTTACGATCCCTTCTGCGAATATACTACTCTTAGATATCTGTAACGATTTCGGTTCCCTCATGCATGCTGTTTGTTGATTTATCATTCCGTTGTGGCATACATCATTTTCAGCCCTGGTGTTTGTGGCCTGTGGTTCCCGTTGTCTTCTGCTACCCTGCGTGGCATCAGGAAGCACGTAGTTATACAATACATATGTTTAATGATATTTCTGGATACCTACACCGACTTCGGCTCTATCGTGCCTCCAGCTGGATGTACTAAGTAATTTTATATCGGCAGGTGTGCATGTTACCTCTCGATATGGCTCATTACTCACGTTATCATCCGAAAGCCATCATCAATACAGGAAAATGACAATTCAGTAAATCGTTCCAGCAGTTCCTTTGTTAACAATACTGTTCCTACGGAGCTGCAAAGTTTACAGGACGAGGCGTCCTAATTTTAATTAGGTTAGAAAAGTTCTGATTTTCAAAACGAATTCCCAAATCTTGCGCCACCTTCGGAACAAAAACGACCCCAGGTCGTCACATTGTCTCTTCTGCCCGGGTCCGCCAACTAGCTCTGCCTTGTCGCCGAATTCCTTTAGTTCTGATCGAGCCAAGAGCTCTACGAGGTACTGGACACCGACGCACCACCGACGGGACACCCCCGGCCCTCGCGCGCGGGGGGGGGGGGGCGGGCGGACAACCGGCTCCGCAGCTCCCAGCTACGGCGGCATCATTCCTCTCTCGCGCCCACGCAGCTTCGCTTCGCCCGCAGGCACGACACGAACACGACACCGAAACCGATTTCCTGGTGGGGGGATTATCCATCCCATTGCGATCTCACTCCCCAACCTCCGACTGTCGATGGGACACCCAGCCTATGATTGGTCCTGTCGTCTGCGTCGTCGTTGGCTGGCGCTCTGAATAAAAGATCCGTTGTCCTCTACCCCTCAGCATTGGAAGAACAAAGGGCTCTCGCCCTAACCCCTAACCAGATACCCAGCGGTTTTACAAAAGTGCATGCGTTCAAGGAGGCGGGGGAGGAGGTGTTGTCCGAAGTGGTGATGGACGGTGAGGTGGGGGTGAGCTGCCAGTTGCGCGAGCGCGTTCTGTCCGAGGGGGTTCAGGCTAGGCGCAGCGGAGAAGCCAAGGACTCTAGGACTCTTCACGGCAACATGTCGCATGTTTGCCGTTTTCCAGTTGGTGAGGGAGCACGGGCTGGGAATTCTTCACCGAGCTGTTTTCGAGTGCCCCGAAACGAAGCGGCAGGCTTTTCAATGCGGGCGAAGGCGTGCGGCTGGACGAGCCCCGTTCCACTCGGGTTGCAGACTCGCTGCGTGGCCCCATGTATCTGCGTGCGTGACGAGGCGGGGCGAGCGCGCTCGGGGCAATAGGCCCGTTCGAACGACCTACAGAACAGTGTGAAGGCAGGAGCATTCTTCCGCCGCCGCCGGTCGTTCGGAGCACATTGCTTTCGTCGATTCGTGCAGGATACCCCCGCGCACCTGGAGTGGCAAAGGTGCGGGCGGGGAGTGTTCGAACGCTACGATCGATGACATGACTCCGTCGCAGGTCAAGGGTTATTTCGCTCGGCTGCGGGCGCGAGTCCCGTCTCTCTCTCTCCAACGAGTGCAGCGCGATTATGGTGAGCGCCCTTGTCCTTCTGTTCAATGTTCCTGGCCGGCAGATCGTCGATGTCGCGATTTTCTAGAAAAGAGATGCGTAATTAGGCTTGTCTACTTGATGTGCGCGCTGCATTTCTCGCGTTTCGCAGTGCCCCGCGTCGCCATTCAACCGACTGGCGCCCTGCACTCCGACGTTCATGTTCTGGGTGTTGTTTTGAGGGGTGCCGCGACTGCTATTTTGTACTGGAGTGTGGCATCGATCTCGGGTTCCCTCTTGACGGGGCCATCTTCGCGTTGACGACGGACCCCGTCCTGAGGAGCATGGGGGATGTTCTTCCTCACCTGTCCTGGCAGTAAGTTGTGCGTTCGCTTTCGACGTTAGCCGAGCATGTTATGGTCTGCGTATATGCTCACAACCCGTCCTGATGTTCGTGACGCTTGCTGCTGGGGCAGCGTTTGTTGTTGCTGTTTGTTTGGTGGTGGTGGTGTGCGGGTGGTTATTTCTTCTTCATCCCTCATGCCAACATCATCAGCGAGTTCAGGGCGCCGGGAGCTCGGGCCCAAAACCTTACGATCGCCGAGTGCGTGCTGTGTTTAGGGATTTGGCTTGGCAGTGGAGCTCTGTGGAAAGTCTTGGTGAAGCCCGCATTGAAGTGTCGGTGGTTGGGAGCTCGCATTAGGACCTCGCGGACGTTCATGGTCGGGAGCGTTGCTGCTTACCACGCGCGTGGGATAATTATCTTATCATGCGCCGTGCAGTTTTTCCTCCCGCCCACCCGCGACTTGGCCGTTCAAAGAAGCGACGGATGCGGTCCAGCCGTTGACCGCGGCTCTGAGGTGTTCGAACCCTCGACTGCCCCCAGAGATTCGAATGGTCCGTACGTTGCTTTCGAGGGACGGAGTTTCGAGCTCATTTGCTGCAGGGATGCTCGACTCCGCGCAGTGTTTGCCTCGTCAACTTTTCACCGTGGCCGGGAGCTTAATCAGGCTGCTGCTGGGTCCGATGAGCGCGCGTTGGTTCCTTCTGTCCTTGCGCGGCGAAGAGATTCCATGACGCATCCTATGGCTGAATTGTGCGATGCTGTTGCATCCGCCCACCGCGATCCAGAGAACTCAAGGAACTCTTCGGCAAACCCAGCTCCCTCAGAGCATGGCTGAGCTACTCCTGTCGCGGATGAAGCGTTGGAAACACAGTGCTTGGGGCCCAGTAGTTTGTTTGTCAAGTGAGCTTGCCAACTGCTACGGCTCGTGATCTCGTCAGCGTCAATATTTTGACAGTACTTCGTAACTCCACTTTTCGCTTCCATGAGATCTCGGCAGGGCACCCTGGTGCCGGGCCGTGACTGGCGATTCGATTCGAAACAATTTGGAGCGCTTTGTTGTTGTACACCCGACCCCCCCGGCTCGCCCCCTCTCGCTCTTTTCGAGTTGGCCCCACCAAGACGTGGAGGATGAGATCTTGATGCCTGGGCCCTCTAAATAGGGGGTACGGGGTACTGCGTGCTATTGTGGTGTTTACCTGTGTTGCTCGTATTGCGCTTCACTCGGCGTGTCAAAACGAGGCATTCGACCAGAGCCGAGTTGTGCGATTCATGGAGGTGCGAGCGCGGGCCCTCAGCAGGGGCTCGGTCCTCGTCCGCGCCTTTTTCAAGTAGCTGCGGAGGCCACCTGGGCCGCCAGATCAGTGAAGTCATGTCTCTTCTTCCCTCTCCTCTACTTTCTTCTTCTCTCGCTTGCTGAATACAGCTGTGCAGAAGAACTCATGGCAAGGTAAAGAGAGAGGGAGCCATGTAGATACCGTGTTTATGCCCTCCTGTTCCTCCTCGTCCCGCGATTATTGCCATCGGCTCGCAGTACTTGGGGAGCTGCGACCCGCAGCCGTGTCAATCCATCGATCTGATTGTACATGTTGTCTTCTCCGTTGGCGCCAGACGGGTGCGCATGGTTGCAACTTCCATGGGGTTTTGAAGGGATCGTCTATGACAGCGAGCGTCAATGGCTTTTCCATGCATTGGAGGAGGTTTGCCGTATCACCATGGGCGCTGCTGTTTCTCATTTGCTCACGCATACCACTTGTTCACTTCGCCTCCGTGCCAGGGACACAGGAAGAAAGGTTTCCCCCCTATCCTTCCCTCTTCCTATCTCTTCCTTCCATGTCGTTTTGTTGCGCCCACCACTTCGCGCGCCTAGTCCAGAGAACTCCTCACTATCCTGCCCACCTCGACCGCCCTTCACATGCGCGGTCATGCACTCAAGGTGCACCCAATGAACCCGGCGCGACCCCAATCAGGGGAAAGCCTATTGCATGGGCGCATCGTTTGGCGTTGCTTGGCATTGCTTGGCCTTGTTTGGCATTGCTTGCATTGTTTGGCATTGCTTGGCATTGCTTGGCATTGCCTGGCGCTGCTTGACATTGCGTGGCATTGCTTTGCATGAGTTGGCATTGCTTCGCATTGATTGGCGTTGCTTGGCATTGGTTGGAATTGCTTGGCACTGGTTGACATTGCGTGGGATTGCTTTGCATGGGTTGGCATCGCTTTGCATTGATTGGCGTTGCTTTGCATTTCTTGGCATTGCTTTGCATTGCTTTGCATCGCTTGGCATTGCTTGGCATCGCTTGGCACTGGTTCGCATTGCGTGGCATTGCTTTGCATAGGTTGGCATTGCCTGGCATTGATTGGCAATGCCGGTGAACCCGGGAAACAAGAGCGGCGAACCCAAGAAACCAATTTAAATAACAAGACCAGGGAAACCGGGGAACCCGAGGAATCTCCGAGCAACGGGCAACGAAATAATCGGAGGCACCGAGGGCGAGGAACTTTGAGAATCCGAGGAAACTGGGGAACCTCCGAGCAACGGCCAACCTAAGAATCGGAGGCACCGAGGGCGAAGAACCCAGGGAACCCGAGGAACCCGATGAACCTCTGAGCAACGGCCAACCTAAGCATCCGAGGCACCAACCTTCAACCAAGTAAGAACCCGTTTAGGCAAGCCTAATTTGAGGAAACAGGTATTATCGCTGCTGGTGTAGTCACACAGCCCTGAAGCGTCCGTGTTAGCAGTGTGTCCCAGAGCCTGAGTGCACCCGCGATCGCCCTCGGCCTCTTCTGATTTTTCTGGGGGTGTCACGATCCGATATTCGCCGTGACGCTGGCAGGCTGCGGAGATGGCATCTGCTGGCGGTGCATGAAGAGGGCGCCCAAAGACTCTTTTGGACAGGCCGACCGTCGCCGCAAGAACAGGGGAGAAAGGGCGCCCAAGTGGACGGAGAAGGGGGCCAGGGAGACTGGTCAGACGGGGAAGCTGAGAGGAGAGGGACAGGAAGAGACGGCGAGAGAGAGAGAGAGCGAGGATGATTTCATAGGCAATGGACAGGGGATGGATCTGGAAGGAGAAGGCGCGGGGAGTCAACGGGAAGCAGGATGGGGAAGCGGAAGGTGTGAGGCAAAGACATAGGGGACGTAGGATTGGGAAGGAAGAAGACGAAGGAGCTGACATCTGAGGAGGTCGTAGACAAGACAATGTTCGTCCTACGTTTTGCTTCAGCACGTGCTGTAGGTACGATTGGGGTCTAAGTTCGTGCCTCTAGCAAGTGGAAGTATTCGCAGTGCATTCGAGCTGTCGCCGGGGTATCCAAGCGCTTGGGTTCACTATTACGGAGACGACGTTGTGGCATGCGTCTGGTTATGCGCCTGGCGCACCCCTCGTCTTCCTTCGCCTCCTGTCGCTACGCAGACATTCTGCCGCAGTGCCTGACGGCCAGTTTTCTAAGATGTCCTCCTCCTGGGGCTGCAGCCACGCGCATGATACAATAGCAGTCGTGCCCCCGTTGGCACAGCGTTCGGACAGCAGACGGACACACATTAACCGGCACCCGCGGGTTATCATTGGCCCCTCCCCTAACCCTTAAGAGTTGGTCAGGGAAGAGAGGCGGCAAGGCCGAATTTGTGCATCGTGGAAAAAAATTGCGAATCGAAGTTGGTCTCTTCTTATGTTGAATAGCGAGGTTCTTATGTTGAATAGCGAGGGTTCCTAAGGAGTCCATTTGATTTCCGCCAGAATCTGATGGGTGTCCTTGGAGATCCGATGGGTTTCCTATGGCTTCCTATGGAGTCCTGCACGAATCCGATGGATGTCCTCAGGAATCCGATGGTTTTCCTGTGGATTCCGAAGGCATCCTTATGGAATTCATGAAGAATCCTGTGCATTTCCTGGGGAATCTTCTGGATGCCCGAAGGATATATATATATATTTATATATATATATATATATATATATAAGTGGCACGTGTGTGCCCAGGCTCATACAACAAAAATGAAGGGGCGTTTGAAGCAGGAGTGAAATGCAACATCGAAGTCGCACTCGAGCGCAAGTGGGGTTGCCACACCTTGCGATGTGTGTACCAGGACCCCCCAGGAAGCCTCAGGAGGCCCGATTTGGATACCAGAAGAGGCTCCAGGAGGCCCCAGGATTGTGAGTGTTGTGCGTGTGTGTGTGTGTGATGTATGCTTTGTGTGGTGCGTGCTTTTTGTGTGTTGTAGGTGTTTTGTGTGTGTGTGTGTGTGTGTGTGTTATGTTTGTCTAGCGTGTGATGTGTTGGGCGTGATTTGTGCCTCTGTGTGCATGTAGTTCTGAAGCCCCAGGAGGCCCCAGGAAGCCCCAGGCGGCCTCAGGAGGCCCCAGGAGACCCCAGGAGGCTTCAGGAGGCCCCAAAAGGCCCCAGGAGGCCGCAGGAGGCCCCAGGAGGTTTCAGGAGACCCCCAGGAGGCTCCGAGGCGGGGTCTGGGGTGCCAGAAGGCTCAGAAAGCCCCAGGAAGCCCCAGGAGGTTCCAGGAGGCCCCCAGGAGGCTCCGAGGCGGGGTCTGGGGCTCGAGTTTGGAAGGATTTTTCAAGCGAAACCGCCATTCCCTGAGAATCGGGGTCACACTTATTGAAATTACAATGTGTTTTTGAAGGCTTTATGTTAAAAGGTTGAAACGCCCATGTGTTTTTGGACCCTGACGTCACGATCTGCGTGAGGGGTGCCACCGATTTTCAGAATTTCGAGGATGTCCCGAGCGAAACGCCCAGAACAGTCGCGGACGCGTGCGCACCAATCGCCTCTGAGCTCTACTCCCTCGGAGAGGTGCGTATGAGAATTTATATATATATATATATATATATGTGATCATCGGATTCCCGAAGGAATCGATAGGAATCTCTCAGGGATCCACATGGTTCCAGAGGACAGCTATAGGGTTCTGGAGGAAATCCGTGGGAGTCCTTCGGCAATTCATAGGATTCTTGAGGAAACCCAAGGATCCCCGAAGAAATCTGTAGGAATCCTTAGGACATCCATAGGATTCCGTATGACATCCATCGCATTCCTGGGAAAGCCGACGGATTCTGGCACAAATCCGTACGATTCTTTAGGCAATCAATCAGGTTCCGTAGGCCATCCATGTGATTCTTCGAGACACTAAACCATAATAATCCTTAGGATGCATGTTTGCAAACGGGATTTCTTAGTGCGCGTGTAGGTAGGGTCGTGAATATCCAATCCCCCCTTCGGGCCTCGGCGGGACAGAGGGGGTGGGACAGCGAGCAATGTGCCCAGAGCTGCGAGAGTAGAACCGGCAGCAGTTTGCTTTACATATATGGGCTCAAGTTTCTATCCAGGTGGCCTCCTCTCCCAGTCGTGCGCCGTCCCACCAGGCGGCCGTTCCAACCGCAAAGCTCTCGCGGTTCGCTGCACGCGTGCTGTGGGCCTCGCTGGCGCGGGAGGAGGCCCTGGAAAACTGGGTGGATTTCGCCGCCCAAAAGTTTTCAGATGGGACGAGCAGAGCTTCGAGGAAGCTGAGGGGGCGGAGTGCAAGGAGCCTTCTAGTGAGCAGGAGAGCGAGGTCTCCCCGCCGATGCCACCGCAACGATGGAGCACAGTGCACTACCGACCAAGGGTCGACGACAAGAAAGGCCTCGCCATGCTGCTAGTGAAAAGGTTCACGACGACGTCAGGCGAACGCCGCTGGGTGACCATCGACCCGACGGGCAGGCTCCAGGTCATCGACCTGGCAGCGACGGCGAAAGTTCGGTCCACCAAGTTCGCGGGCGTGGACCACGGCGCTTCCCCAGGCATGTCGGCTCGCGAGAAGGCCATGGCGGTGGAGGCGGCGGATCGAGTGATAGCACCGGGAGGCATGGCGACGTCTGCCACGATCACCCGCGACTTCAGTCGGAAGAGCCGGCCTGGTAAGAAGACCCATCGTCGTCACCTCGTGACGTGGCTGACGAAGATAGTGGGCAACGTCGTGGGCTGCGGGTGGGTTTGACGGAGCTTGGGAGGCTTCGCGGCATCTACCTTCGCGCGGCGGCGTGCGCGCGCCTACTTCAACGCTGTGGATTGGGCGAAGTGGGCGTGCAGCAGCGCCAACGAGACGGTGGAGACGGCGGAGGGCCTCAGGGAGGAGCACGAGCAGCCGGCGGAGATGCGCGAGTCGGGAGTGCTGGAGCCGCTGCACATGTCCTCGGGCACCATGTTCGTGATTGGCGCGACGGGCTCGCGCTGCCGCGGCCGGCGTTCGTGGCGCTCGGGTCGGACCGAGAAGATCGAGACAGGGTCCTCGTGGCAGTGAATTCTGCCATGGTCTGGGGGCCCTTCGCCAAGTTCCTCTGGTGCTTCGACGCCTCGCGACGAAGGCGTCGCGATGTCCGACGGCGAGGGGGGGGGGTCCGCGGGGCGCAGGACGATCAGGCAGCTGAGCGCAGTCGCGGACCAGCTGGCAGCGCTGGAGACCAAGAGCGCGGCTTCGCCATCAGTGGTGCCGACAGCGGTGGAGTCTTCGAGCAAGCCGTTGGGATCTGATCGACCAGTCTCTGAGCTGGGCGATCCCAGGCGGCATCCAGACAAAGGTCGCCCCCTCGATGGGCGCGAGGCCGCGCGGGAACGGGTCGACCGTCGCGTCGGCCACCCGCGAGATGATTCGCCTCAAGCAGTTGGGAGCAGCTGGGCGGCAACCACATGGCGGAGGAGATGCCGCCGATCGGCGCGATGATCGACATTTCCATGGTCGGGGCGCCAGCGGACTGGATCAATTACAAGACCGAGCTCGCCGCGCGGAGGATGCGCGGGTTCGAGCGGGCGTTCGAGAACGCGAGGCAGAGGGGCGTCTGGAAGCCCCCGAATGGCGCCGAGCTGGGGCGGATGGAAGTCGAGAGTCAACTACGCCGTGCTGGATGAGCTCGACGCAAGCAAGAGCGATCAGGAGGGCCTGCTCATCGACGGGGTGGAGAAGGAGCTTCGGGAGAGGCTGGTCCACCGCGCCCCGCTGGCAAAGTCCCTCGACAAGCTGGCCGACCACGAGAACGCGCCCCCCCCCCCCTCCCCCCCCCCCGAGAAATACGAGCAGCAAGCGACAGGAAACTAAAGTTCAGGCGCCGGGCCCAGGCCGGGCGCGCCCTTGCTGCTGCCGCGGCCTTGGCAGCAGCTCACTTCACCTACGTGCGCAGCAGCGTTATTTCTTGAACTTCTCATCGTGATGAGAGCGGAGTGCGAGTTCCCATCCGATGGTCGAATCAGGGGCCCGCCGGAGGTGCTGCCGCTCCTCGGCCTTCCCGAGCCCACGGCGTCGGCTTCGGGGCGATCGAGGTCTCGGACGGCCCAGGAGAGGGCGATCGGAGGCAGGGCGAACGCGGCTGCGATGTCCTTGACGGCGTCGACGACTGGTTGGCATGACCGACTTCGAGACGCGGCATGGGGCAGCGCGGAGGAGTGGGCGATGAGCCGCGAGCTGCCGCGGAGGATTTCCGACAGGGCGCCGCAGTGCCACCGAGAGGCCCGCAACCTGAAGATGCGCGCCTCCGACGCCGAGTCCGCTTTCGAGCGGCTGGCCTCGCGAGTAAAGACTGGGCCGCGCGCGGCCATAGTTGTCTCGATCGGCGACGAGGGAGCGCCAGAACGAGGGGAAGTCATGCTCGTCGCGAGCGGCGAAGCGTCTCTGCCACCAGCGGGGGCGGAGCCATGCGACATCGAGCCGGCATCGCCGATGGCCGGGCATTGCTGCGACAGGTTCCGCGAGAAGATGGCCCCGCCGCCGAGTCAGGTGGAAGAGGCGGACATCGAGAACGCACGCGCCTGCGCCGACCCGAGTTTACGTCGCAAGTCGGCGAGGCTGGACTTCGCTGCGAGGCTCTGGGAGTCTGGGATGCTGGGCTTCACCAGCGTCTGCACGTCGGAGGTGGCCGTGTTCTTCGCGATGGGGGAGGCGCGCGACGACGGGGGTTTCGCGTTGAGGCCTGCGCGGGACCTGAGGCGCGCGAGCATGCGCTTCCGAAAGCCCCCTCGCCTCTACCTCGGGTCACTCTAAAGGGGGTTGGGCAAAGGCGAGATGTAGCGCGCGTTTTTCCTCGGCCGTTTGCGCCCAAGCGTCCGGCCGCCAAGATATGACTGCGCCTCGTCGCGAGGTGCGCTGTTTGCCACGGAGACCGAAGAACATCTTCGCTTGACATGGCTCGTCGCCCCCGCGACTCTCTCCTGCTCTTGGGACTATCGTTACTACTGTGCAACAGAGTTGGACGTGGGCTTCGCCTTGGGCGAAGCATCTGGTGGGGCCCCCCGGCCAGCTTCAAACTCGGTAGCGGAGCTGTCCTGCGGGGGACAGCTATCGCTCTACTGCTCGCCATCCACGGCGCTATGTGGTTGACAACCGACATGGTGGAACATCAGGGCGCAGTGGCTCTGCGCGGAGGAATGTATATACATGCGCGCAATATCAAGGACGCTTGCAGCGATGCATCCGCCCACGCGGAGGTCTCCTACTTGAGTCCTTCCTCTTTGCGCTACTGCACTCCTGAAGTCCACCCACCTGCTCCAAGTGGCAATTTCTTCGAAGATACTATGCGCGGCAACGCGCGGTGCGACGTTGCGCCGCCTCCACCCCCACGCGCGCTGACGGCGGCGTCGCCGCGCGCGCGGCAGCAGCGCGCAACCGACTGCGACGTTCGGGGCCGCTGGATTGATATTATGTTTATTTGGCCTTCTATGGGTCGCCATCGGATGCGCCGTTGGGCGCGCGCAGCGCGGCGGAGACGACGCGCGCTGCCGGCCCCCACTGGGGCCCTGCCAGTAACGCACTTTTCCGCGAGTTCGTTTGCGAGGTACATGCCTGGATCAACGCGGCCGCAGGCACTGCGGCCCCCCCCCAGCGGGCCGTCGCTCTACAACGCGGTCTGCGAGAGCTCGCAAGGACCATGGCCGCGAGAGCCCCCCCCGCAGTAACTTGCTTCGGCGTTAATATCGGCGGTCGCCACTTCAGCGCTAAGTTCGAAAACCTGGAAGAGGAACGCCGACTCAACTCGGGAACGGCTCTCATTGGCTGTCGCGCCCATGCGGGGGAACGGATCGACCGGGTGCCAGGCGCTGGCCCACTTCGAAGTAGCGCGCTTCGACGCCGGCGCCGCGGGCTTCATCGTCATAAAATTCCAGATCCAAACAGGTATACGGTTTCGAGCTCTAGCTGTTGGCACATCGCGTGCGCAGCAACTACTACAACCATTGAACCACCAAGTGCCAAGGACTCAGCAACAGTTTGCCGCCTTACTAGAGCGCACGAGGGCTCGCGCCCATCTTGTTGAGCGAACCCCTGGCAGCATTGGTGGTGCATTCAGCCATTGCCACCGCGCTGGCGTCTTGCATGGCGACACTCATGCAGGGCAACCTGCCAACAACGTCTGGAATGACGATCCACAACCAAACGAGGCCACCATTCAATTAAGCCAACAAGATGGCCAGCCCACGGGGTCGCGAGACTCCTGGGCTCGATATCAGGGGCCGTCGGCAACGGCGGCCCCTGCCCAATCCACTGCCCTCGTAGGCTAGGCGGGGCAACCCGTGGAGTCCGAATTCGAGTCTGGCACCGACACTGATGCCTGCGCACCTCATTACTGAAGAGCAGCAGGCGCAGTGGATATTCCTAGGACACCAGATGCACAAGCGCCGATGGAGACGTTACATGCAGATGCCCGCCTGGAAAGCGCGACGCGCAGTCCGACGGGTGCTGAGGTTACAGGGCAAGGGTCCAGGCGAGGGCAAGCGACGGAGATCACACGGCAGAGGCGTGCTAACATTCTTGGCATCTTCTACGGGTTCACAGTATGAAGCGGTCTTTCTGGGGAAAGGTAGAAGCCGTAAACGCGCCTCAGGAAAAGGGGGGGGGGGGGGCGTCGGGGCAGCCCGAATGATGCTAGCGGTTGCACCATGGAGTGTGGCATCTGCCATAGTGCCCAGCATTCTCGTCGTGAGCGCCCCCGAGGCGATGGGAATGGCAGGGGGCCGTCTATGCGTTTGGCCCAAGCCGATTCCGACATTCAGCATGTCGACTGGGGGGCTCTTCTCGCCGAATCGAAAGACAGCCCCACAGCCGTCGCCCACTTCACGTCCGCGACGCATCTGAGCGCCAGGTTATTCCTCGAGAGGTGCGCCGACGAGCTCTTGGAGGAGATCTGCGTCGGCCACGATGAGATCGACCTTGCAGACTGGCCGGCATCCCTATCGCGGGGCAACCTGCGCGCGTAGAGTTCATCGAGGACCACCGCGCGCCCGCCGATTCGGATCACGAGATGGCGGGGGCACCTGCACATTCCGATGATATTATGTCAGCTGCGGAGGAGGAGCTCCAATTGGTGTTCCGACCGCAGGTGACCGGGAACCCCGCGCGCAGGGAAACTTGCGATGGCGGTTTTTCGCGGGGCAAGCCGCGTGACGCAGGTGACCTTTTCTGAGCGCGTTCAATGTGAACTCGGACGCAATGAAGGCTCTCACTTCATTTTTGCACGAAACGACAGGTATTCGAGCTGCCCGGTTTGGACACGCGCATGTCGAACTGATGATGGCGATGAAGAATGGGATGCCGAGTGCTATCAGCCATGCCACCATCGGCGGAGTCATCCGAGTAGGCGATCGAGCGCCCGCTAAGGCGGCGCGCAGCGCCCTCGTCCATTTGATCCGAGGTAATTGCCTCGGAGGGAACGTTCGCGGGGGAACCCGCATCAGGATGGCGAAAGCCCAGGTGGGCCGGTGGGCCCGATGGCCCGCGTCAACTCAGACTCGCCGGCGAACATAAAGCCGGGCTTGCCCGCCATAGTGCCAGACGAAGACATGGATTATTGGCTGGACAAGGGTTGCACCGAGCACCAACTCCGTCACTGGTGGTCATTGAATAATGCGAAGCGGGATGATCAAGGCAAGATCGTCCGCACCAATAGAAGAGGCGGCACCAAGACCGCTGCTACGTCGGAAAGGAAGGGCGCAAAAGGAGCCATCATCGCGGACCGGAAATAGCATCGAGGAAAGGTCCGTGGATGTTGCAGACCACAGGCCGAAGTGCCCGATGGGGCGCGCTTCAAGGAGCCCCAATTCCGAGCGGACCCCGTGGGTCTGGCCCCACGGGGGTGGCCTAGGACGCAGGGTGGACCCAACCTGTAATCCTAGAGAAGCACTTCTGACCAAGGATGACTACCAGCCGCTAGACGATCATCAGGCACAACGCGTTGAGTAAGAATAGACAGAACTCGATGCTAATCACCGACTTAAGCGGTACAACAGAGGATACCACGAGGCCACGCGTGAAGCACAAGTCGCCTCTTCTGCAGGGCAACCCGCCTCTTCCTCTCACGAAGGTGCCAACGAGTCTGCGGCGGACAAAAAGGACGAAACTTTTGGCCTCGCGCCAGCTGTTGATCCCACTTTACCTGCGTCTGGGTCGGAATATTCACATGCATTCTCCAGTTACGAAACCACTGATCCAGATTGGGCCATCACTGTGCCAATGGCGGAGGACATGGGCTTGGAAAAAAGGTACGTCAGTGGCGTATCATGCCAGAAGTGCTGGGTGGATAACTTCCATGGCACGAGGCAAGCTGCTCGATGGAAGATGCAATTTGGATTGTAAAAGTAAGGTCAATATTAACACACATGGCATTTTACAAACCCGCGGGGAAGCCTTCGCCACGCAGATCCTCGCGCAAGGTCGCGGGGAAACCGGCCAAGCCCGCTAGGGCGGGGAAGCCCGCCAGGAAAGCAGACGAGCTCCCGAAGCCCCCATAGCGCCCTGACAAGAAGCGCTCTGAGAAGGAAATAGATCTATCTCCATCATCGAGTGCCCCATCAGCAAGCGCGTCGAAATCACCTGGGTCGCCGACGAGAACCTGCTCGGTAGAGGCCGACCTGGGCGCAGAGACGCCGCAACGATCCGTTGGGAAACCTGCTCGTATATCGCGCTCCACGGGGCCAGCCGCGGCGGCCGCGGCGGCGGCGTTCCGGGGCAGCAGCGCGCCCGAGCCGAAGGAACCCGCTGCGCGACGCGTTCCCGCTCCTGGCAGGAGCCGCTGGGGAGCTCGCCGGCCGGCGTCGCCGGGTGGCGCAACCATGCATCGCGCCTCGCAGCCCGACGCGGAAGGGGCGGCACTCCAGACTGCATCCGAGGCGCCAGGGGTAGCTCCGAAGGTGAGCGGGTGTCAGTACTTTGGTATCAGCGAAAAGAGCAAGAAGCCATCTGGAAGTGCAAATTCGTCCGCAGCGCGCGCTGCTGCTTCGGCTTCTGCGGGGGCACCCGCTGCATCTGCGCGTGCATTTGCGGGGCAACCTGTTATTATCCTTGAAATAAGTGCCGGAAGCAAACGCTACTGGGGGACGCTGCCCCCCCCGACAGATAATTTTTGACCCGGCATGCAGGGCCTATGCTGACGATGGTTCGAGCCGATAAAGGGCAGTGCATTTCTCAACTGCACGCGCAGCAACGCGCGTGACAGAGAAAACCATCGAACGTCAGCGCGTCCGCAATCAGCTGCGGCAAGAGCCAGTCCTTAACTACAGCGGCGAAGTTGAAGCACTGTGGACGATGCTCTGGAACAAAAGCCACCATTCTATGAAGCTGCCGACACTGCTCGGGGTGGCTCACCGCAGCCACCCGGCACAAGCCATTCTACAAAGACGATATCTTGTCTCAACTGACGGAATGTGTTACCTCGTTCGACGTGTTCGACGGTTGGGCATGCTTCAGCGATTTGCTGGAAAATGGGTCACCAAAGAACTACGAATTTTATCATGATCATCACCTGGACGCCGTTAAGGAATGCCTCAGGGGTAGGCATTGGGCATGCCAGGCACTAGCTGTATTGAAAATATGTGAGATGGTCGACCACAATTCTGGCATGCAAAAGAACCGACTCCAGGTGAAGAAGCTCACGTTCTGCGGGGGCACCCGCCCGACTTACTGCCTGCGGCCCAGCAATGGGCAGTTCAGTCCAGGCATTAGATGCCCAGAATCAGTGCACTCTCGAGTGACAGACTTGACGGAGGCGGGAGCACCCCGCTATCTCATACACGGGACTAAATGGGCGAGCATCCCGAATATATAGAACGTCGGACTGACATGCCGAAGCCAAGACAATCCAAAGAAAAACTGAGGCAGACAGATGATTCATGGATGCCCAGATTTGCCTGGCGATGAGCGTATCCAGTGAGGCCTACGGATGGACTCCGAGGTTCTGATCTTAGTAAGCCTCAAGACCTTGGTTCGAGATGGTACCCCAGTATGGCGATCCGCCAATGATATCATCACGACCTCGGGGGTGAAGGTCGTATCCTGGTGAGTCCCTTTGTCCAACTTCTCTGCATCAAGCACAACAAGCAGGAATGTGAGCACCACCGAGTTGGGCAGGCATGGGCCATATTGACACTCGGTGGGGTAAACGGGCAAGGTTTAAGCTCGCACCGATGGAATGGTACGAAACACCATTCGATCCTCCACACTGAAGGGATGGATCATACCAGACACTCCGTTCAACCTGCGTGTGCCCAGGCTGAGCTCACCTACAGAAGAGGTACATCTTGCTTCGATATTCATGCTACAAGAGGTGAATCCAGCGGGGGCACCTGCAGACGGCTCTGATGGATCCTGGATTCAGGCCCAGAGTGCCGATGTGTCGGGTACCACATTTAGTGGTGCAACGCCAAACGATGAGCTTTTGGCCAACGATCCGTGGCGCAACCACGCGCAGCAGCTGCCTGCTCCTGCGGGGCAACCCGCTGGGTTTGCGCCCATGAGCGGGCCCGCAACTCTGTTTGGCACTCCACAGAGTGCTGGTAGCACAAACGGCCTACAGGCCAGACTCCAGCGAGGATGGATCCGCAGCTCTATCAGGCCTTACAGGCCACATCGCCTTCTGCATCCCCACTTGCTGCAGCACCACAAACTGCGCCGACCTGGCAGCCAGTGATCATGGACCAGTACGGCAAGATGAGGCCCACGTTGGAGGCTGCCCAGAGGGTCGGCAGTATGCTGTGACAGCAGCAGTGGATGCACAGACGGATGCAGGAGGCTATGGGGAGCATGAGGTGGGAAGACCTGCCACATGCAAATTCGACTCCACCTTGGGAGTGTGCCTGACGCAAATCCGTCGCCGAATCATCCGAACCGATATGTATACAGACCTGCGTTCCTCAGCCACCCAGGCTCTGATCCGACAGCGGCCAATAGGCCGGTGGCGCCGCATATGGATTCGGCCATGTTCCCTGAATGCTACGCGCAGACGACCGGGGTTCCTCGGGTCGGAAGTCAACCCGAAAATCCGTGCGTCAGGGCGGCAGCGGATGACTTTTACGGGTCTCAGCTCACAAGAGGATCGGGATACGTGTCCTGTATTTCAGGTCAGGTGCCGCACTACGGGTACTTGGCATCCCCCATGGACAAAAATGTGAATCCACATGGCCCAGAGCTTGTTGCACCTGCATCGTTGGGGGAGCTGCGTCTTGAAATATTGGCCACACCGGTAGCTGCGGGGCCACCTGCAAATATGCCAGCGAGTCCTGCAGCTCCACCGAGCCGCTATGCAACGGGAGAAACTACGTTTGAGCGGCAATCGCGCACAAGGCCATCAGCTACGCCACTGATCATCAGTGACGACGATTTCACTACATGTGCTGTGTACCTTGAAAAGTTTGCATGCCATGATAAGGTATGGGAGCTCCAATGCGGCCACATCTTCCACGCGCTCTGTTGGGGCCGCGCTGCGCAGGCACACGTGGGCCGACAGCTGGCGGGCGCCCCCGACGAGGCGCCGCGTGCCGCATGCCGAGGTGAAGGACTGATCGCAGCTGATTTCATTGCGCCCTCGCAGGCGAGCACAATGCGGAGAACCGACACAAGGAGAGACTCACCAGGGCAAATGAATTCAGGGACCTTCGTGAAGAACTGAACGGGGTCACGGCCACGACGGCAGGCTCCACGGCGCCAGTTGGGACACCTGCTGCTTCTGCGGGGCAGCCTGCTGCATCGACACCTGCGGGGCTACCTGCTGATGACGCATGGCTCAGGCACATTGGGAGATCCGACGCGCCATGTGGCAGAACGCGTGGAAACCCACGCCAGCGCTATATCCGAGCGTGACGTGCTGCATGCGGTGCTGATGGTCAACGCGGGAGGCCAGAACGCAGCGCGTGCCGATTAGGACACCTGTGCTAACGTGCCACTTACGCAAGAGTACCCCCTTCGGCATATTGCCCTTCTGATTGGATTTTCCAGCATTGCCCAATCACAGAGGAAGAGAACAAGGCGCACATGAACGCATTTACCTTTTATGGCGAGGGACCCGTGGATATTGAACCAAAGGCGCCGGAAGGGCATGCGCGGCGCAATGTTGCCCACTGTGCCGGGCATGTTCGGCGACCGACATAAGTTAGCCCTAGCAGCAAACAGTGGGGCCATATTGATGGGGCGTTGCTTTCATTGCTGGGCGTCGGTAGCAACGCAATAATCATTGGTTTGAAAACTGCGCAGACATTTGAGCGAGTCTCACGCTCGCACGGTCACGACATCAAGAAACTGAAACTAGACAAACCATTATGCGTGACCGGAGTGGGCCAAGGAGCCACAGTGTGCAGGACATCGTGTCATTGCAAAATCGTTTGCACGTGCAACGGAGACTCCGCGGGGAAACCCGCTGTCGCGAGGCTAGACACCAACGCAGGCAACGGGCCCGAGGGGTCTGGCGAGACTTTGCCCGAAATCCCGGGGCTGAGGAGCACGGCGAACACGCGGGCCACCTGGATCCTTGAAAAGGGGAACGACGAGATGGCCACCCCAGGTACGGACATGCACAGGTTCCTCCTTGGCAAGGGCGCTAGGGTGCTTGATCTCGTAAGGACACGGACACCATCAGGACACCTGGCGATCAAAGTTGATGAGCACGGCGTAGCAGCAGAGGCCGATGGGTCAATGCGAGAAGCGCCCGCGCCCATCAAGGAGACCGCAGACATGGGGCCGATTACGGGGCAACCTGCTTGATGCAGCGCGGGGCCGCCTGCTCCCTTGGACGCCCGTGCATGCATGATGTCCCAGGGCGCCAAGGGCATCAACCACGCCATCGATGAGGATGGATTTGCATATATGCGACTCAGTCCATGGTGGACAACCTTTGAAGACCTGCTGGCGCAGCATTACTTCATATAGTGGCAAACCCGCGCCCGCGGACCGGGACTTCGCCGTGGAGAACCTGCAGGCGAAGGTCTATCAGGCCATATACAAAGAGGGCAGCAAGTGGAGAAAGCCAATTTTGACTTCCACGCTGATTTCTTCCGAGTGACTTCTTCCGAACGACTTCTTCCGGGCCACTTCTTCCGGGGGACCTCTTCCGGGCCACTTTTTCCGACGGCGATTTCTCCCGCGACGATTTTTCCCGGGCGACTCCTCCCGCGCCAGTTCTTCCAGGCGACTTCTCCCGGGCGATTTTTTCCGGGCGGCCTTTTTTCCCCCGCCTCGTCGCGCGCCCTCTACCTCCCCCTACTCCTTGATTTGTTCCTCCTTCCCCCTCGATCTGCTCCGCGACGGTCTCTTCCTAGAACGGTCTCTTCCTGGCGCGGTTTCCGGGCAACTTCACCCGGGCGACTTCTTCCGAATAGTTTCTCCCGGGCGAGTTATTCGGGGCCTGTTCTTCCGGGCGACTTCTCCCGGGCGGCTTCTTCCGGGGAGATTTTCCAGTCGAGCTCGTCCGAAGGCGTCTCATTCCGGGGTTTCTTAGTTTTCCGGAGCGATTTCTTCCGGAAGAGCTCTTCCGAATTCCGCCGTTTGGCGACGATGTTTTTGGGCGACTCTTTTTGGGCGAGCCCTTCCGGAAGAGTTCTTCCGGGGGACTTCTTCCGAGGGCGATTTCTTCCGGGGCGCTTTCTTGTGGCCCTTTCTTCCAGGTGATTTCTTTTGGGCGACTGTTTCCAAGGGTGGGTTTTGCCGATGCGACTTCTGCCGGCCCCCTCCTCGCTCCTCTTCCTCCTCCCCCCTTCGCCCCCCGCTCTTCCCCCCAGGCCTCCTATTCTCCTCTCATCCTTCCTCGCCCTTCACTCCTCCTCCTGCTTGTTGCCGCTTCTCCCTTTTCTTCCCTCCCTCTTCCTGCCTCCTCCATCTTCCCTCCCGCGTCTCGCCTCCTCCTGTTGTTCGGGGTCCACGCAGGCTAACGCATGCAGGGTGCTTGTTGGGAAAAGTGTGCACGCGTGCACGCGTGCAGTAGCGCTTCTCTGTATACGCGCGCGGATGGCTCTCGCGCGGGGCCGCGGATTCCGCCCGGGGAAGTGGGCGCGCCTGGCCATGCTGCCTGCCGCGCTCCGGCGTTCTGGCGCCGTCGCGGGCCCGCGGCGAAAGGGTGCCGGGGTCTCCGCGGGAGGCCAGACGACGACGACGACGACGACGACGACGACGACGACGACGACGACAACGACGACGACGCCCAGAATGCAGGAGCACGGCGGCCGGCGTGATCAGGGCCCGACGCACCGCGCTCGGGGGGCGATCGGCTACAAGCTCAGTCCCCAAATCGGCGCCAAAAAGCGCGGCAGGCGCTCGGGATCTGCGGAGGGGCCACAGCCCACTGCTCCGGAAATTGCGGATGGGCCCACTGCCGTACGGAGTCGCAGAAATGTCAGCAAGTCCGGGCGCGCATTCTCCCTTCCCTGTCCCTCCCTTCTCTCTCTTTTTTTTTTTCTCTCTCTCTCTCTCTCTCTCTCTCTCTCTCTCTCTCTCTCTCTCTCTCTCTCTCTCTCTCTCTCTCTCTCTCTCTCTCTCTCTCTCTCTCTCTCTCTCTCTAGTCTCGGCTCGAGAGTGCTCTGCACTCAGACCGCAGCTACGACGCGAAGCGCCCCGCCTCGGAGTCAGACTCCCAGGCCTCGCGAGACCGGAGGGGTCCCAGCAGGACCCTACTGATTCGCGTCACCTCTCCGCACCAGAGTGCCCGCAGCAATGGCCCCCAAGAAGCCGGAGCGCCGTCACTCTTCAAAGCAGCCTCCGAGCTCCCGCCCCACGCGCCCTGCTGCTGAAGGGTCCCTCCTTCAACGCAAGCAGGATTGCATCGCAGCGTTCAGGCAAGCGGGGTCTGACCGCCCCACGGCCGCCTATAACGGGCTAGCCGAACTGAACGCGGACGAGCTCCAGGCAAAGTACGACATGCACAAGTCCAACACGAAGAAGCTTGGCAGCGCCCTTATCCGCATGTGCGCCGCCAACCAGATCAGCTACACGCTCGACCACTACCAGCGCAGCAAGCCTAAGCGCACTGGCGGTGACACATCGCACCCACCATCGGGCTCCGCACGTCTTCAGGCTGCGGACGCCCAATTCATTGCCTTGGACCCTGCCTTTTGGAGGGTCCCTGTTCTTGCCGAACCCACCTCGCCTGACGACGGCAAGACGTACAAGCCCAGCATCAGCCTCCACGACTTCGAGAGTGGCGAACGGCTGCTGCAACACCACCTCGGGCAGGGCAAGCGAGCCACGGGCCAGCTCGCGATTGCTGCCATGGGCCCGAAAAACGACAACTACGTCGGTACCGAGCTCGCCGTCCCCGTCCTGAAGCGCCACCCCAAGGCGCCCAAAGTGGTCCACACGCACGCCCCCGTGATCGTGTACCAGCTGGGCACCAAGGAGGTCGCCTGCACGGAAAAGGTAGCCGTCGCCACCACCGACCCCGCCGACCACGTCTGCTGGATTCGGGCGACCATACACGAGACCGAGGCCATTGCCGCAGTCCCCTCCATGCACCAGGCCTTCGAGGACCAGTTCTCGGGAGGTGCCCCCGTGAACGGTGGTCCACGCGCCAAGGGCCCTTTTCTAGGCGACTCCGCTCCACAGGACAAGGCGCGCCAAAAGCACAAGGAGTCCAAGAAAGACGCTCGCCGCCAGGAGCTCGATGGCCAGCTCCAGGACACCTACAAGGCCCTCTTCCACGGCAACTTTAAAGCCGTCACCATCCTCGAACCCTGCAAAAGCCTAGGCAGGTTTGGATCGGGCGTCGGAAAGAGGTCCCTGGCGGCCACCTTCGGCGTCAGTCTCCAAGCGGTCGACAAGGTCCTGGCGGGATCAGGGCAACTCGGTGCCACCTACGACCTCAGCAACGTAGGTGCAGACGAGCCCACCGCCGACAAGTATCAGACCGTGTGTTCCCTGAGGACCAGCCCATCACGATGGCAGACGCGTTCCAGAAGTCGGTGGAGCTCAAGGCCCTGGGAGTCGTCAGGCACGGCAAGTCAGGCCTGCTGGGGATTCGTGTTCCGCGGGGGTCTGACGTCGCCAAGGCCGCTGCTGTCAGCATCCGCGGCTGCGAGGCCACCCTCGCCAAGACGCGCTACCGCATCACTGGCATTGCGTCACGCCACGCCACGCTGACCCAGCTCGCCAAGACTCTCACGGGCCCGTCCGTCAAATGGGACTGTGAGGTCTACCACGCCGCCTGGGGCCCAGCCACTGCGGCCCAGTTTGCCCTAGTGCGCGCCCATCGGCCCCACTCACCTATACGGTGCAGGTCGCGGGGTGCTCCATCCCGTGGAGCATCGCCGAGGCCCCGCTGGCTGAGGTGGCGCCGAAGCGGGACAACGTTACCATCGTCACGCCTGCCACCATCACAGAGCCTGCGACGCCGCCAGCCGGTGGTGGCGGCTTCAGCCCCGCCACCGGCACACTCCTCACCAAAGCGGCCCAGAGCCCCTACCTCCACGACCTCATGACTGCCACGCCCAAAGGCAAGGGCGTTGCACCGCTCCTGACCCCCAAGGAGGAGCCTTTAGCCAAGCGCCACCGCTCCTCCAGCGGGAAACGTGACGCCACGCCGCCCGCAAGGCCACCCCGCGCCCCAGGCCGCAGCTCTTCTGCGCCCCCTCGCGGCACGGACGGAGCCGCTGAACCGACGGCCGCCCCAGGACCAGGTGGCCGCGACCCCTGGCTTGGCACGGCGGCGGCGGAAGGAGGGGGCCACACCGAAGGCGCCGCTGCCACAGCCGCCGAAGTACCAGGTGACGTCGTTGACGTCAAGATCCTCTCATCAGGCGATGAATAC
>CAUYUJ010014769.1:369364-378802 GCA_963575745.1 Prorocentrum cordatum | reverse complement strand
GGAGGAGGAGGAGGAGGAGGAGGAGGAGGAGTACGAGGAGCTGGAGGAGGAGGAGGAGGAGGAGGAGCTGGAGGAGGAGGAGGGGGAGGAGGAGGAGGAGGAGGAAGAGGAGTAGCAGCAGCAGCGGCAGCATAACCATTTCTTATTATGATGCCTCTGGCGAAGCGCCCGTTGGGCAATCGCAGGTCAGGGGAAGTCGAAGCCTCTGGGGTGCACAGGGCCCGTTCCCCTCAGAAACCCCGTTTCTTGCCACTGTGCCAAGGCGAGCGGGAGCCCTGCGGGCCCGACGCGATGCGGCGGGGGGCGTCGGACGGGGACCGCGCCTCGCCGCTGCACGTGGGCAAGCCGCCTGCTGCGCTGGTGTTGCCCCTCGCCAGCGCCACTACGCGTACCGAGACGATCAAGGACCTTGCAGGGGTCGACCTGAACGGTGTTTTGGCGATGTCGTGGACCGTTCTCGTGCCGATTCCGTTTTGCAGCAAAGGCAGACTGAAAACAATCCGATGGACAATTGAAGCACAACGAAAACGAAAAGCACATTGCTCAGGTCGATCCCTGGGACCTCGAGTAATGGAATCTGGCAGAAGCGCAAAACCTTTGGTCGCTCCGCGCGGATTTCCTGGACCTGCGCCGGGCCTCCCTTGGCGGCGCCTCCGCCCCTGGCGCGTTTGTCGCGCCAGGGAGGGGGACCCCAGCGCCGAGGGACAGACTCCGCGCGGAGCTCCGAAAGTTGATGTCTGTTGCCGCCGCTTTGTCCCCTCGAGGACTACATGCCCCTTGAGGAGCGCAACGCCGGCAGCGACCTGCCGCTGACTGCGCGCTCCACTGCCGTCAACACCTACACGGCGACCTACACGGCCACCGAGACGGTGGACGGCCACACGGCGACGTTCACCTACACAGCCACCTTCACGGCCACCGCCACGGCCACGGTGCTGAGCCACGCGCAGAGGGGGGTTAGGGGGAGGGGGGAGGGCTTCTTAGAAACACCCCTGCTTCTCAGAAGGCGCGGGCCTTCTCCGTACATGTAAGCCGGCGCCTTCTAAGAAGCAGCCCCCGTCTAAGAAGCCTTCCCCCCTCCCCCTACCCAGACCCCCGACGTCGTGAATTTTTCATTGCGTCGACCCCTTCCCGGGGACCGGGCTTGCATCCTCAGTCGTTTTTTGACGGTCTCGAGGGCCGGGAAGGGCCCCCGGAGGCCGAAAATAGGGAAGAACTTCCTGTCGTGTTTTTTTCAGTGCCCGAGGGGGTTTGGGTACCCTTCTCTGCGCGCCGCCAAGGTGCTCACCGAGGCCGCGCCGAACCGGAGGAGGGACCTCCTCGACCACCTGGCGGTCGAGACCGTCGAGCACCCGGCGTACCAGTGCGGCCGCGGGGTGCGCTCGTCCACGGGCTCCGCGCGAAGGTCTTCCCAGACATGATCGCGTCATTAAAATCAGGACGGCGGGTTTTCGGCCGTTTTTGGCCTCATGGGGCCCTCGCCGGGCCTCGGGACCGTCGAAAAACGACTCAGGATAAAAAGCCGGTCCCGGGGAAAGGGTACGGGACTTCCGGGGACGCTGTCCTGAAAAAATCCTGATGTCGCATGTCTGGGTTCGGAAAGGAACATATGTGCATGGACTTAAATTGAAGTCGGGCGTGTCCCTCTACAGGAGGAAAAATCCCCCCCCCCTAAAAAAAGCCTGGGGACATTTTTTCTACTATTCTTGCTTATTTTGGGCGTATGTTTGACTATTACTCATTTGTCGTCCAAAATCCGCCTGTCGGGGGACACGCCCGACCTAAACTTCGATGTTCGGAGCTCCACGCGGATCTCTTGGATCGACGCTGGGCGCCCCTGGCGGCGCCTCAGGCGCCGCTCCCTGGCGCGCTCCCGGCGCGCCAGGGATGAGGGGGGCCCAGCGCGGATCGGCAAGAGTCCGCGTGCAGCTCCAGAAGTCCTGGCCATGCCGCTCCTTCCTCTTCCTCCACAGGTCCTCCTGCTCGTCCCTGGAGTCCTCCGGCTCCAGCCTCGATGCGGGCGGCAGCGTCGGCCAGCTCAACTCCTGCTCCACGGCCGCCAGCGACGAGGGGCGCGCAGAGAGCAGGCCGAGGGGGCCGAGGACCTGCAGATGCACAGTGCCACCGGCGCTGGCGATGCCCCTCCTGGGGCCCAGAAGCGGCGTACCCACCCCCTGACTGGGCCCTGGAGGCACATGCCCGGGCCCCCTCGGCCTCAGGAAAAGCCGGCCTCAGGGAAGGGGTCCAGACCTCTGGGGGTCCACGTAGTGAAAAAGTCGTGACGTCGGGGGTCTGGGTACGGTTGGGGCGTTCATGAAGGACTGTGCCCAGGCGGCTCCAGATCTTGCAGGATTCCACGTCCACTGTGGGCGGCGGTAATACCCATGGCCACTTCACGATTGGAGCTCTTCCAGCTTGCAGACCCTGGATTCCTCACCCCATGGTGCCTTAATTGCACAGTGCCCTCAACATGCCTCCGCCGAGGAGGCCCGCGAGAGAGGCCGCCCTGGTGTGGCCGAGAGAGCGGCGAGGGCCGCTCAGCGCCAGGCGGTCGACCCCTGGCCCGCGGGGCTGAGCTGGGGCCGAAGCTATGCGCGCTGGCCACCTGTGGGGCCCTCCTGGGCGCCTTCGCTCCTGGGCCCAGGATGGGCCTGGCCAGCGACGGTGGACCTCTGGACAGACCTCGCCGCCCTTCGCAGGCTGAGGAGGAAACACTACCAGCACGCGGGCAAGCACGGCTCCGACCTCCGGCTGGACCACATCATCCAGGTGTGCAGCGCCGTGTCCACGAACTGCCACCTGATGCCGCGGACGCCGAAGGCGCCCGCGCACGACGAGCCGGGCTTCGGCGGCGAGGTCGCGCTCGCCTCGAGCCCTCGACCTGCACCCTCCGCGCGGCCTGCGCCCTCCGCGCGGCGGGCGCCGCGCTGCGCAGGCTGTGCCGGTGCGTGTCGCGCGGAGGGCGCGGAAGGCGCAGGCCGAGGGACGCCGGGCACCCTCGAGGCGGCCCTGGAGCGCACCGGCGCCGGCGAGCCCGAGCCCCCGAGCAGGCCGCGCAGGCCGGCCGCGCGCGCGTGCGTGACCCTGCGCCGGAGGGGCCCTCGCGGTGCGGGCCCGCGCCCCCCCCAGCGGGGGCGGATCCCAGACCCCCTCGCGCTGTACAATCACGACAGGATTTATCCACATCCACCGCCTGGGGAATCGATCCTCGCGGACCTCCACAGGCGGTGGATATGGATATATTCGGGCCCTCGGGGGCCAACGTATATCCATATCCACCGCCCGCTGGGGCACCAGGACGTCGGTCCCCAGGCGGTGGATATGGATCAATCCCTGCCTCGCACTTTCGGCCTCCGGGGGCCCCTATGGGGCCTCGGGGCCGTCCACAAAAACGACTCGGGATGAAGAACTGGTCCCCGGGAGGGGGCCGAGGCCTCTGCAGGGGCCGACGCTGCGAAAAAGGCCCGACGTCCAGTGTCTGGGATATAGACCCACGCATAGCCCTGAGATCCGGGCGCTCCACCATTTTCGCACCGGGCGACGTCGCCCGGATCGACCACGGCTCGACACATGCAGCATAAAAATAGGAATTCCGGTCTTGATTTATCGCGATGTTGCATGTGTTTCGCAGCATCGGATCTCGGGGCCGGCAGCTGCAACGATGGCGGATCGCCCAGTGAGCACTACACGGTGCATCCAATGGCTCCAACCGTCCACGCCTTCGGCGTGGCTCCCCGGCGAACCCGCCCCGGGGCTATATCCACCCCTTCTGCCTCCGCCGAATCGTGCTGGCCTGCGCGCTTTGATGTGGCACTTTGCAGCCACCCTGGGACCACCTTGGGGTCGCCTCCAGGACCACTCTTGGGCCGCTTCGGGGCCGCCCTTGGGGGCCAGTTTGCGGCCACCCTGGGGCCACTTTGGCTCCGCCTTGAGGCCACCTTGGGGGGGTTTGGGTTGCCTCGGGGCCACCTCGAGGCCGCCTCGGGTCCACTCTGGGGCGACCCTGGGGCCACCTCGGGGCCGCTCTGGGGCGAGGGCGGGGCCCCCGGAAGCTGCGCACCCGAGGCCCCTCCTGCCCAGGGGCCACTCCTGCGCCGGGCCGGGCAGGAAGCACTACAAGGGCGGCGCCGCCGGCCTCGGGGTGGCCGACATCGTGGAGGCGTGCGAGGGCGCCTCCGCGAACCGCGCCCTGTCGCCGCCCAACTCTCCCGAGGCCCTTGCGGCGCGCAGGTAGGGCGGCGGCGGCGGCGACGACGACGACGTCGCCGACGTCGGCGTCGACGTCCTCGCTCTGATGTGTTTTGGCTGTTGTTGTCTTGCGTTCTGGGAGGTTGTCGTCTCGCGTTTCTGGAGGCTCGCCGCCCCAGGTCTCCGTCGGTATGATTTTTCCCACCGGCTGTTTCTGTCATCGCTTTCGGCCTTACGCCTACCCTGGGGGAAGCGGTCGGGGCCGCAGAGGGCCGCGGAGGGAGCGCAACAAACAGACCGGCGGATGTCAGGGGCCACGACGGGGCCCGGCCGGGGAACCTGGCCGGGACAGGGGTGTGGGGGGTCGCGGATCGCCCAGGGGGGCTCCGGGACTGGCCGATTCGCCCAGGGGAGCGTCGGTCAGACTGGTCGAGTCGCCCAGGGGTGTCTCGGCTGGTCATCGGGCGGTCGAATCGCCCAGGGGGGTCTCGGCCGCTGATTCCCGTTCGAGTCGCCCAGGAGGGTCTCGTGCGGGAACAGCCCCGGTGAAGACCGGGAGGGGTCCGGCGCTCCGGAGGCCTGGATTTCGGCCGCGTTCGCAGGGCAGCCCCCCACTTGCCTGGCGGATGGTCGCTCGCTCCGTGGTTTCTTCCGAGCCGCACCGCGATCGTCGTCCGAGGGGGGCCGTTCCCCCCACAGCCAAGCAAGTCTTGAGCGGCTTCTCGGAGGCGGTGGCGGCCCTGCGGGGAGGCAGCAGGGGCTCATGGATCAGATGCCCTCCCGCATTTTTGGAGCCCCGACCAGTAGGCTTTGACACAGGGCGTCTCGATTGTTTGTCAACCCTCGACCCGCACCTTTCGCGAAGGAAGTTTTCCCCCAAATCCCCGATCGGGGTCGCGCTGGGCTCACTTTAGTGACAGTGTGATTGGGTTCACGGCGCCAGCTGACGCTTGAGAGGTTGCTGTGGGGATGGCCCTGGGCCCTTCTGATAGGCCCCCCTGCCTTCAAAGGCCCCTAGGATCCGACGTCGTCGAAATAATTCAACATCGCGGAAAATCACGACCCCAGCCCAAGACCCCATTCTTCTGCTGCGTGTGTCGAGCCGGATGGATCTGCGATGGTCGGGGGCGTGGAAAGCGGCGAAGACGCCCAGTGTGAACAAATGGGAAACGCCCGTATCTCAGGTGCGAGGAGAAGACTTGTCCATATCCACCGCCTGGGAGCCGACGTCCTGTGGGCCCAGCGGGCGGTGGATGTGGATATATAGTCTGGCCCCAGGGGGCGATACATATACATACACATATGTATATATATATAATATATATTATATATATATATATATATACATACCCTCGGTCCAGGGCGTGGGGCCCTAAGGGCAACCTCCAGGCCTCCACGCTGGTGGCAGGGATTTTCTGGCCTTCGATGACGGGCCAGGAAGCCCCCCCCAACCCCCACGACGGTCCAACAAGGATCCGACAAGGATCTGAGTCACCGAAACCGCTCCAAGACGCGCAAGATGGCCCCAAGACGCGCCACGCTGTTTTCAGGCCCTCTGGAGCCATCTTGGTCCTTCAGGGCACTCTTGGGTGCCTCTTGGGGCTGTTCATGTGCGGTCTTGGGGCCCAGTTGGGCTGTCTTGGGGCCCTCGGGCCGCCTGGAGTCCCTCCAGGCGCCCTCTTGGAGCGTCTTGGGGCCGTCTTAGAAACCTGTTGGTCCGTCCTGGGCTCGTCTTAGGGCCCTCTGGGGCCATCTTGGAGCGATCTTGGGGGTCCCTCCGGCCGACTCGGGCGCTCTGGAGACCGAGAAGCCGAGTATACAAAACTTGCACCGAAACCTAAGGAACACCTATGCTATTTTTGCCTCCTGGGGGCCTCTTGGGAGTCGAATTCGGGCCCCCTTGGGCCATCTGGTGGTATGGTACCGTTGGGTCGTCGAGTGCCCATCTTGGGCCATGGGCGCTCGTTGGGCCCTCCTGAGGCCTCATGGGGCCCTCTGGGGCCGTCTTGGGGCCTTCTGGGGCTGTCTCGGGGCCATGCCTTGTGCCCTCCTGGGGCGCTCCAGACACAGGCTCCCCAGCCGGGCCTGGAGTTGTACCAGGTGAGTTTTCTGTGCGTATAGGTACTCATTGTATTAGTACGACTACACACACACACTCGCGCACACGCACACGCACACGCACTCGCACACGCACACACACAAATACACACACTGACACTGACTCTGACACTGACACTGACACTGACACTGACACTGACACTGACACTGACACTGACACTGACACTGACACTTACGCGCACACTTACACTTACATTTACACTTACATTTACACTTACACTTACACTTACACCTACGCTTGCACTTGCACTTGCACTTGCACTTGCACTTGCACTTACACTTACACTTGCACTTGCACTTGCGCTTGCACTTGCACTTGCACCTACATTTACACTTACACTTACACTTACACTTACACTTACACTTACACTTACACTTACACTTACACTTACACTTACACTTACACTTACACTTACACTTACACTCACACACAAACACACACACAAGCACACACACAAACACACACAAACACAAACACACAAACACACACAAACCCACACACAAACACACACACACACCAACACACACCAACACACACCAGCACACACCAACACACACACAAACACACAAACACACACACACAAACACGCACAAACACACGCACACACACACACACGCACGCTCGCTCGCACGCACGCACGCACGCACGCACGCACGCACGCGCGCACACACACACACGCACGCACGCACGCACGCGCGCACACACTCACACACACACACGCACGCGCGCACACACACACACACACACACATTCACACACACAAACACACAAACACACGGCACACAAACACACACACACACCCACACGCTCACACACATGCATACATATATACATATATATGTATATGTTTGTATGTATGTATGTATGTATGTATGTATATATATATATATATATATCAGAGTGAGGGGGCCGAACGGTCATTCATTGTCCCTGGGTGCGTGGCTGAAGTGAGATTCCGCGGTGCGGATTCGTGTTGTTGTTGTTTGTTGTTGTTGTTGTTGTTGTTGTTGTCGTTGAACATTATTTCTTCTAAAGAATAATTATTGTTGGGACCCCTGGTGCGCGCCCCCCCCGCCGCGCCTAGGCCGCAGCCACATTTTCATCATTTTCGTGAGGAAGTCTCAGGCAAAACGTGGGTGTCCGGATCCGGTTGTTTTGTTGACGCCCGCTTTCCCTTGCAAAAAACACTATAAAATGAAGTTTCTTGTTCTAACATAACTAAACTTCAAGAATCCTTTGCAACAAATGACACGAAGTGCAGCCTCGCGCGCGCAAGATGAAATCCTTCCAAAACCTTAGTTTTCGTAGCGATTTTAACATAAAAACATGGAAAACCCAATGTTTTTCAAAACAAAAAGTTTCAAACATTCATCCCGCGCGCTCTTGCGGATTTCTGAGGAAACGCAATATTTTTTCAACATTTCTGTCAAACGGGCTCTTGCGAGCAACTTTTTCACGTGCTTCGAACTTCTGCAACAACGGTTGCGCGCATGCCAGGGCCACCATCCCTGTCAAATAATATCATATTGGACACATTCGTTTTTTCTTCGCGCGCGCACGCCGAAATCTTCCAATACCATTGGGTTTCTTAAGAAATTCAGCACCGCGTATCATAACATCGCACGAATCGCACCGTAGGTCCTCGAAAAACACGTGCACGGATTTTCCAAATTTCTACCCGCGCGCGCTGTCCGAATCCTTAAAAACAAATGGTTTTTCAACATTTGTGTTACATGAGCTCGCGCGAGCTACTTTCGCATTCAACGGCGTCCGCGCGCCTGCCAGGGGCTACAATCCCTTGCAAAAAATACCATGCGGGACACATGCGCGCGTCGTCGCGTCGTCGTCGTCGTCGTCGTCGGCATGTTACCACAACAAGTCCGTGCGTCACCACGTCATCGAACAAAATCACCGATCACTGTCACATCCGTAGCCATCTCGGATCCAGGTATCGCCTGTGTTCTTGGATGGGTCATGGCTTTGTCGGCGAAAGCCCTTGACGACCAGTATGGCCCAGAGCTGTCGCGGCCTCCCTTGGCTGACTGCGGCAGCCCGTATCATTTGCATCAGGCGCTCGTTGCAAAGGGTATCCAGGCCAGTCACCAGGCGTGCAAGACTTGGTGGGGCAAGTATCAGGACCTCCAACCAGAGAGAGGTAGCCACGTGTATTTCGTAGACGAATGAGCCAGTATTGCACATTGAGGCCGGAACGACAACCACAGAACAAGAATGAACATATAACAACAACGGAAACAAGTCCTGTGGTATGCTGGCGCCACGCACGTGGTACCACTCAAAATAATCTTTGCTTGTGTGGTACGGAAACGGAAAAACGTCGGAAAACGGTACAGGTGTCCAGTGTTGGAACAGGGGGATAAGTCGTATACTAAGCTAGCTTCCACACAATGTTACCACAACAAGTCATTGTACCCATGCGCCAGTGTAGTAGCCAAGGTCGTCCGCAGGCCACGAAGTGAAGTGTCCGAACGTCATAGGGCGGGAAGCTGGGTGTGGGTGGTGGCGAAGAGTCGTTTGGAAATTTGGTAGAGCTTGAACCGGCCCCCCCACAAAGTGGGGGTATTGCCCGCCTCCTATGAAAACCCTGGCACTGGTGAGAACGGAGTGTCCCCAGTCTAGTGATTGTTGTTGTTGTTGTTGTTGTTGTTGTTGTTGTTGTTGTTGTTGTTGTTGTTGTTGTTGTTGTCGTCGTCCCACCCGCAACCCGCCCCGCGACCCACCCGCGACCCACCCCGCGACCCACCCGCGACCCACCCGCGACCCACCCGCGACCCACCCGCGACCCACCCCGCGACCCACCCCGCGACCCACCCCGCGACCCACCCTGCGACCCACCCTGCGACCCACCCGCGACCCACCCGCGACCCACCCCGCGCGACCCACCCCGCGGCCCACCCCGCGACCCACCCGCGACCCACCCGCGACCCACCCCGCGACCCGCCCGCGGCCCACCCCGCGACCCACCCGCGACCCGCCCGCGACCCACCCGCGACCCACCCGCGACCCACCCACGCGACCCACCCGCGACCCACCTTCGACCCAAACCACGTTCAAGGTACAAACCAACATTTTCGGCGCCTGCGGCGGGCTTTTTTTGCATTCCTTCCAGGTGG
>CAUYUJ010014769.1:324364-364364 GCA_963575745.1 Prorocentrum cordatum | reverse complement strand
TAACAAGGGGTCCATGGTCGAACACGCAGGAGACGCCGGCAGTTGTTGGCCCTCGGGGGCGCCCCTCGTCGCCACTGCTGGGCGCAGCTCGGAAAACTGCGGCATGTGGCCCCCAGGGAGGGGTCCGGGGATTGATTCAGGGGCAGCGATTGGAGGGGATAGTCATAGGGGGGATGCATCTTATCCCCAGGTCGCCCATCGGTCGCCGATAGGACCCCGATAGCCCCAACCTGCCCAGGAAAGTGCGGGTGCACTATCGGAGGCCTATCGCCGATCTGTCGGCGATGCATCGCCGATTCTAGGCCCATGTTCCCCCCCCTATGCCTATCCCCCGCCTGCACGTCGGTCGCAAGAAGTAGGTAAACACATGAAGTAGAAAGGCGGATGAAGTTGTTTGTGTTCAGGCCCTCCCAGAGAAGAACGAAGCACAGCAGAGCACATCGTTCCTTGAAGTAGGAAGGCGCTTGACGTACACTGGACTCTGGGAATCTAGAAACACTTACTTTCAACGACCAGCGTGTATCGTTGCCCCTCAGCGTGGGTCACGAGATTGATTATGGGCTGCCGTTGTCTCAGCTCGCCCTGCCCCCATTGGGGCCCGTCGCGGGGGGGCCCTCGGCGGCCCCAGGCGTGGGCGCTCCTGCCAGCCCTGGGCGGCGTCGCGGCGGCGCCCGTGCCGTCGCTGAGGTCGGAAGCGCGCCCGAAGAGGCGCCCTGGAGGTTGGCGGGCTGTGGGCTTGGAGGGCGTTTTTTTGTTGGTTCTTGGTTTTTTCAAGGATATCCCCCGGCGATACAGTTGAGACCGATGATAAGGATCCTTGCATCCTTGCCTCTTGCATCCTTGGTCTCCTTTCCCAAGGGTGCCCTTGCATCCTTGCCTCGTCGGTGCGTCCCTGGCCGCTTTCGGTGGCCAGCCCCTCTCGAAGAGCTTCGACATGGCCTTCCAAGGCCCTTTGCATCCTTACCGCACGCCCTTACTGTACTACGATCAGTCTTGATTGTAATGGGCGTGACCGGAGGAGTGGGTAGGGGGCGAGGGGGCCGGTCACATCACGATCCACGCTAGCGCCGTCTGGGAATACTCAGGAATGGCCCACTCCCAGGCGGTGGCGGCGTCAATCGCGACGTGACCAGGGAGGGAGAAGGGTGAGGGCGGGGCTGGTCACGGGCGTCATCGCTGAGACTGTAAAGATGGCTCTTCCATGCCACATTCGATTATTGAGCAAAGTGTTGATTTTGCAGTTGTGGTGTTGTGCCGGTGGTTGGGGAATGTTGTAGGACATGTTGGTAAACATGTTGCGTCGTCAGGAGGTGCTCGCCAGACAGTTGAGGTAACCGTTGCTGCTATGCAGCGAGGTTGCAGAACATGGTCGCCAAGACAAAACGAGTTGAAATAATTGCTGGTGCCCCAAAAGTGTGTTGGAGAGCGTATTGATACGCATGTAATACGGCGTTTTGTTTTGCAGCGAGTTCTTCAAGTATGTACCAAACAATGCTAGGACATTTGTGCAAATGGCGGGCATTGCCATAGTCGCTGGACCTGGAAACCAACATAGCGGTGAGGAGTTTCTACCCCTTGTGCCAGTCACTATCTGGACCTGGAGTGGGCGAAGTAATGGTGATGTTCCTATGTTCACGCCTCGTTCTGGACCTGTGGGCCGAAGCGGCCGAAACGGTGAGAGCCCCATGAGCCTGCCGTTGTTCTTGTGTCGGGACCTGGCTGGCGAGGAATGCTGGGAAACTTGCGCAGCCTTTGCGCCTGGCCCCCTGTCCTCCTCTGCCTTCCCGCCCTCAGACGATTTCATTTCATCGTCAGTGTGGTTTCCCTCGGACATGCAATTCCATGTATTTTGGGGTAGTAGTTTGAAGAGTGATGGGAAGTTTTGTCAAGAAGTCAGATTGGAACGAACCACGTTTGGCGGCTTCTATGAAGAAATATGGATTCGATCAGTCGGCTGGTTATTTTCAAGCATCATGGCCCCTCGCTCCCGCACTGCCGCTGCATGCTTCTCCTGCCACTGCGTATTGCTGTGCCTCTATCCAGATTCACTCAGACACGCAGAGCCATGGCCAACCGTTCCTCTGTCGCCTTCAGCTCTCCCGCGCAAGGGCCAAGCTGGCGTGGCTTTCGGCGCGCAGATTCCGGCGGTCATTGCCATCGCCATGGTCGGCATTACCACTGGCATTTGGGGCCCCTGGGGTGTGGGCGAAGGCTCTATGCGCGCAGCTCGGCCGCGGGGCCAAGAGACTCCTTGCGACTTCGTGCTCGGGATCTGGGGGGCGCGTGGGATTCGAGTGCAATGTGAGACAGGGCGAAGGCCTAGGCCCTGGGCCCCAGGCCCTAGTTAGGTTCTCTCTGCCTGGGCCCATGCGCACGGCGCAGGCATAGGTTCAGAGCGCGCACGAGTGATGGAGCTTGCGGGCGCGGGGCTGGGGTGCAGCGTCTGGGGCGCAAAGCCGCTCAGGCCTGAGGCCCAAGGCGAAGGGTCTGGGGCCTGGGTCTGGGGCGCAAGGCGTTGGACGAATGGCGCGCGGTCCAGGGAATGATCCTTGTCAAGGAACTGGGTTGCGCGCGGTCTGGGGCTAGGGCGCCGGGTCCGGGCGTCGTGGGCGGGTGCGCAGTGGAGCATGTGTCGATTACAGAATGTAGAAACTAGAATTACATCGGGCCTGTCCCTCCTTAGGATGAATACTCGAAACTACTTTAGTATGATTTACGATTCTCTATATATATATATATATATATATATATATGAATTGTTTTGACCATTTTGGGGCATTTTTTGTCAATTCCCATGTGTTGTCCAAAATCGCAATGTAGGAGGACAGGCCCGACTTACATCTAGAACTGTGGGGCGCATTTTGGTTCACGGGGGCATGTCAACAGGGTGCTCGGTGCAGGGTGCACTCGTAGGCTGGGCGTGGGGCCCAGTGCCCTGGGCGCGGCCCAGGAACCACGGCGCTCGGCAGCGAGCGTCGGGCGCGGCGTCTTGGCGCGTGGTCTGCCACGAGGTGGCGGCGCAGGGCCCGCAGCGTAGGGGTTCAATCCTTTTTTCTGGGGCGTAGGCCAGGCAATCACCACCCACCCACCAAACCACCCCAACCCAACCCGAAGGCTTCAATTTGCCCTCCATTTCTGTTGGGGGGGGTCGGGGGACATTGAAAAAACACATGGAACCCGCATCCCCCCAACCCGAAATTCGGGCGAAATTCGGGTCTTCGGGTTGGGTTGGGGTGGTTTGGTAGGTAGTCAGGCAAGGTGCAGCGACGGCAGCGCGACGCCTCGCGCGCCGGGGCGCGCGCCCCGAACGTGGGCGCCCGGCGCCCGAACGCGGGCGCGCGGAATCATCTGCGCGCGCAGGCTTTCGAGGGGCCCGACGGGCAGGGAGGGGGATGGGGCGCGCTGCCCGGCGGGATTCTGGATGCGGCTTCCCGGCCCCTGGCTAGATTGGTGATGCGTTTCCCGACCCCAAATGGCTCATGCACGTAGCCTGGGCGTTTTCTCTGCCTTGTATTGAGTATTCATCTTCACCTTCCTTTTTTTTTCGGTCGCCCGGAGTGCTTCGCACCCCCCTGCCCCTCGCACTCTCCTTCCTGTTCTCGCGAGCCTCGCGCGAGATCTGCTTCGTTACCGATGGCGATTGCAGATGGCGTGCGCGAGAAGCAGGTGGGGCTGCTGCAGGAGGAGGGGGTATTCTTTTACTCCTCTACCCGACGGCGTTGGCTAGCGCCTTGGAGTGCGTTGGCCCGTCGCCCGTCGCCGCCGAGAATATCATGTTGGAGGGGCATCGGCGCCCCCTGGTTGGAGTGGGCGAAGCGGCCGTGCCCACTGTTTCGAGCTCGCTCGAATGCTGATGCGCGACGCGCCGGCGCGCCGTAGGGCGCGTGGCGCGCCTTCACCTTTAAACTTCTTGTGCTCGGTCGACGCGGCCTTTCCTTCCGCCTTGACCCCCCCCCGTTGCTCTCCTTCTGCCCGCCCTGATGCGCGCGAGAAAGGGCTTCTACAATGCGGGCCCCCTCGAGCCGAAGAGCGCTTGGGCCATCGCCAAAGGCTCCTCGGAATCTGCCCCCGTGGCCTGCTGCGAGGCGACTGGGGCGCTCTTTGCTGCCGGGGCGGGGTCGGTGGTCAAGAGCTGCTCGCGCAACAGCTGCGCCCCCCTGCTCGGAGAGGCGACGATCGCCGCGCGCGCGGCCGGGGCCCGGGCCCCGAAGCTGGGGGCGGGCCCCGCGAACTTTCAATTCAATAGGGGCTGCCGCGGGACATCCAGGACTCCTCCGCCAACTGCCAGCGCGAGTTGGACTCGCGGACGAGCGCGGAGAAGCAGAGCCGCAACGAGCAGACAAATAACTCCGCGCTCGCCGCGCAGAAGGTCGCGATGGGGCGCCGGGAACTTTCCTGTCTCGGCGCCCTCGCCAGTGCCGCCGCTAGTCGACGGGGTGCTCGGCGCGGCGAGGATGGCGGTCGCGAAGTTCACGGCCGTCGAGCTCAAGGGGGCCGCGATCTCTGGCGGCGTCGGGGAGTTTACCGCCGAGGGCGGGGTGGCCAACGTGGGAGGGGGCAGAATTCAGCGCGAAAGCGAGGTGGCCCACGTTCGGGCGTCGATGGAGGACTGCATCAGCAGCGAGAGGAGCTGCTGGCCTTTGCTTTGTCGTGGACTGGGTTCGTGGACGAGGGTCTGGCCCAGAGATTCCGGCCCGCCCTGGGAGGTCCGGGCGCCGCGGCGGGCCGCGTCCACCTCAAGATTGCAGGCGGCGCCCCCGAGTCTCAGAGGGCGTCGGGCCTGGTCTGCTTGGAGGCGAGCGGGAGCGAGCAAACGAGGTTCGACTTCATCGAGATGCTCGAGGACAGCGCGTCCGATGGGGATCGACTACATCGGGGCGACTGGCGAGCCCGCGGAGGTGTTCGCGATCGACATCGCCGCGAGGAACGCCGCGGTGGGCGCGCTCAAGACTGGGCCCCCGATGGCCTGGATAAATTTGCGCGATGTGCCTGAAGCTCCCCGCGGCGGCCTGCCTGCCGCGAGCTCGATGGGCGAGGCGGGGGCCGCCCTCTCCGAGATAGCGGGGCCGGGGCGGGCTGCCGGCGACCAGCCTGAACGAGGCGGGGGAGCTCGTCGAGAGCATGGGGGGCGCGCGCGAGGCAGCGGCGAAGAGGCTGCGCAGCCTCGCCCTCTCGTTGCGCTCCGAGGCGTCGGAGAAGATTGGCGACGATAGGGGCGAAGAACAAGGGGGCCGGACAATTGGGAGGAGGGCGCAGCGGAGGGCAGCCAGGACGAAGTGCCTGCCGAGGGGGCGGCCGCGACGATGTCCCGGGAGTTCATGGGGGCGCTCGCGGAGAAGGGCCCCCGACGGCAATTGGGCGGCGGAGGAGTGGACTGCGGAGGTCGGCTGTCGGGGGGCAAGCCGGAGGGGGCGATGGCGGAGGGGGCGGCCCGCCACCTCGCGCGCGCGAGTTCTCGCGCCGTGGATCGGAAAACCATTGGGGGAACCGTGGGGCTTTCGAGGAGTTCATCACCTCGGGCGAGCATGAGTTGACCTTGACCTGCAAGTTGGGGAACCCCAAGGGCGCCGCGCAGAGGGGGGGGCTCTCGCTCGGGGGCGGCCTCAAGACCAGGGTCTCGGCTGCTCGGGGCGTCATCCTTGCTGGCCCTCGCGGTCGCTTTGCGCCGCCGAGGGGGGCCTCGCGCCGCCTTGCGCCCCGTCCCCAATTAGTTGGTCGCGACGGAGACGATGAGCTCCAAGGAGCGGGGCCCGGCATTCTGGGGGCCCAGGTCGCGCGCCGTGCCCGAGGACTTCCGCGCCTCAACTCTGCAGAACATGGAGAAGGCCATGCAGGCGGGGACTCTGGCGGCGCTGCAGAACCAAGAGTTCGGTCGCGCAGGCCTAAGACAAGTACAACAAGTTGTCGCCACAGTGATCCTCAGTGACTCGACGACCGCGTCGGTTTTCTGGCTGCTGCTGTTGCATCAGACCATGATCTTGGCGGTTCTCAGCAGCTTCATGGCACGGGCCGCGGGGGTCGTGAACGTCGCGGTGATTGTAGAAAAAAACACGTTCCCCAAGCCCAGGCTTGATGCATCGACAACGCAAATGATACGCCACCCCATTTCCCCAACCTCGAAACGCATGAGATCCCCAACTCCAGAATCCATACCCGACCCCAAATTGATACCAGGCGAAGTGACCGATGCGCTTCCCGACCCAAGTTTCGATACCCAGCGAACGTACCAATGCGTTTCCCAGCCCCAGAGTTGATGGACGGCGAAAGAGTTGATCTAGCTTCCAATCCCCAAGTTGATGTATTTACCATGTTCAACATTCATACGGTGGCCATGCGCGAGCTCGATCCACAAGTCAGTAGTTCCTTACAGGCAGCAAGCGGGGCGCATCATTATTTCGCAAAGCCCCCCTTTTGCCCCCCGCCCCGCGTCTCGCGATTTTTGCCAAAGTCCCCCCCCGTCTTCCCTTGGCCCCGCGTTTTGCGAAGTCCCCCTCCCGCCCGCGCCGCGATTGGCGCGGAACCCCCTTTCCGCCCCCCCTCTCGCGCCAGGATTTGCGAAGAGCCTTCTCCCCGCCCGCCCGCCCCATCGCGTCGAGATTTTCGCAGGGCCCCCTCCAAGCCCACCGAGCCGAGATGTTTGCCAAGTCTCCCCCCCCGCCACCCCTTGCATTTGGATTTCTCGCATAGTCCATCCCCTCCCCCCCCGCCTTGAGATTTGCGCGGAAGTCCTTGCGCCGTCTCCCTCGCCGACGCATTGGCAAAATCAACTTAGCCGCCGCCCCCCGCGCGGCGTTTGCCGTAGTTCCCGCGCGGCGTTTTCCACCGTTCCCGCGCGCCGACCCCCGCCGCGTCGAGATTGCTGCGCCACCCCCTTGCGCCAGCAGCTGGAAACTCCAGATGCCCCACTGTCTATCCACAGCGCCCACCGCGTCGATGTATATGGGCGTCCACCTGGCCCGCCGTTGCCGTTTGCCTGACAAGAATTCGTCTCCTCGTGCCCGCCGCCGTCCGAGATCTTGGTCGCGCCGCGCGCTGCGATCTGCGGGGCGTCGGCGGCCGCGCCCCCCCCTCTCCTTTCGCCCCCCCCCCCCCCCAGTCGCCCCTGCCCTTTTCTCGCCTTTCGCCGCCCGCCCGAAACCGCCCCCCTTCACCCCCTCCGTAGTGTACTCTTTCCCTGCGCCTGGCCTAGATTTTCAGATTCCTCGGATTGGACTTGCATATCCCCGACGACCCCCATTCCCCTTTCCAGGGTCCCCTCCTCTTCAGACTCTTCCCCCCCGCCCTCCTCCCCCAGTGGCCCAAAAGGGGTGGGGGCGTGGCGGGGGGGAGGGCCTCGCGCCTCACGGAGGAGGAGGCGGGGGAGGAGGACAAGGAGAGGAGGGGGGGGAACAGGGGGCCGCCCACAGCCGCAGCCCAGGACCCCAGAACTCGCACTTGCACCCTTCGCTTGGCAACCTGGTGCCGTCAGCATCGCGTCGTATCTCAATCCGCTTAGTTCTGAGGTCCTCCAGCGTATCCCGTTGTCGGGCTGGCGCTCCTAAAACCCTCCCTCCTTGCGCGCGCCCTCCTGCCATCCTTTCCCCCAGATCGTCTTGCATCACCGTCTGACGTATCCCTGCACATTAGCTTTTCGGACTTGACTCCTCCCTGGTGCTCCCAAGCTTTATCTCCAGTAACTCCATCGACGCGTTCGCACGCCCATACAATCAACCGAACGAAATACAGAACACGATGATTGCCCAGCTCCACACGCGATGCACCAACAACATGGGAACGTATACAAATTGCATGGTGCAGGCAGCGGCAGGAATTGACATGCACGTGGGTGAGGTCATTGGCAGGCTTACACAAACCTGACATGTCTACATTTAGACACATGCACAAGTCCGAATTCAAAACACCTGACAACAATGCAATAGGTCCTGGCATGATGGGACAAGGGTGGGTTTACAGACCCAGCGTTACCACGAATAATGCATAAACAGGCTCTTGGAAACTATGCCGGCGTCATGTAGCACAAACGCCACAGGCGTTCAACACCCAGAAATTGCCCTTTTCGGGTGCTGAAGTAACACTTCGCGCGTTCTCGATTAGCATCTGAGCAACGTTTGGAAACGGAGTCGCCGTGACCGACATTGGCACGTAAGCTGCCCGCGTAAGGCCTCGCGTGAGCGCCCTCGTTTCCAACGTTGCGTTGCGCGGTGGAGACCTGCGTAAATCCGCGCAACGTCGCTATGACATCTTGCGCAAGGCCCCTTTTTTCGTCGCTCATATGCCCACGAGCGCGATTCTGTAGCCCCAATGAGTGGCTCAGGGGGGGGAAACCTGCAGAAACACACAACACATGCGGATTTCCATGAGATCATGGGGATATGCGGGAAATTGGAGGGACGAGGAAATCCCAGAAATGTGGCAAAATGTTTTGTAAGTCCTTGAGTTTGTGTGGATTTGCTCGTGCCGCCCCGCGCCCGCTGCCAGGGGTGCAGCACGGGCCGGCCGCCCCTGTCGCTCCACGGCGACGCCCCTCGCCATGTGAGAGCCCTCCCCTCCCTCCCTCCCCCCTCGCGGCCGCTGTCGCCTGTCCCCTTTGACGCGCCACCGCCGTGCTCTCTCTGGGGCCGTCCTCTGGGGCGATGGTCGGCGTCCTGTGCTGTCCTTCCCCTCCCCCTGCCGCCGTTCATCTGCGCTCCCCGTGTGGCCAAGCCCGCCCGAGCGCGCGCGCGGCCTGCCCCCGCCGCGCTGCGACTTCAGAGGTGCTGCTGTCTCCGTGTCCCCCGCGGGGGAAGAGGAGCCCCCCCCCCCCCCTACATGCTGCAACATGTGGGGAACTCCTCGCCTTTGCGTCGGGTTGCTCGTGTCCCCCGCGGGGAGCTCCTCCTCCTCCTCCTCCTCCTCCGCCTCCTCCTCCGCCTCCTCCTCCTGGTGCCGAGCGCTGGTGGGCCAGCTGCCGCGTGCCGTGGCCACGGTCCTCGACGTCTTCTCCGCGCTCGCTTCCTTGGTCCGGGGAAGCTTCCCGGGGCGCGCCCCTCGTGGCCACGGCCGGGCGCGCTTTTCGGAGAGCGGGCCAGGGAGGACCCCAAGAGGGGTGCAAAGGCCAGCTTTTGGAGCGCATTCTTGTCGTCGTCGCCGTCGCCGTCGTCGTCGTCGTCGTCGCCGTCGCCGACGCCGCCGTCGTCGTTGTCGTCGTCGTCGTCATCGTCGCCGTCGTCGTCGTCGTCGTCTTCGTCGCCGCCGCCGTCGCCGTTGTCGTCGTGTCAACGTCGTTGTCGTCGTTGTTTTGGAGGTTTGCGGGGACTGTGGATCTCGTCGCCGCGGCTGGGCGCGGCTCGCGGAGCTGGTCAGCACGGACTTTGGGAAGGAATCCAGAGATCGATTTTGGGCGCATTTCGCAGAGGCCATCCCCAGCCCCATCAGGCGCCGTGCAGCGAAGAGCGGGTGAAGAAGTCCGCGCCCAATCAGTGCGTCCCCTCGGTGGTGCTGAAGATCCCATGGTGCCAAGCCGACCACTTGCAGGACACGTCAGACGTGGAGATCATCAGCACCAACCTGGAGCCATCAAACTCCAGCCTTCTTGGCGACCAGGCTGGCTGGGCCGCATACGACCCGACTCGATGCGATTCGACTCGCCGGCAGGGGCTGCGACTCCGATTCGATCCGATCCGATTCGGTTCGGCTCACCGGCCTCGGCCAGGGCCAGCCGGAGCGGGGCGTGGTGATACGATCCCGACCCGATCCAGGACGACTCGCTGACGGCTCGATCCCAGACATGCGATGTCTTGCTTTTGTTCAACACGGGGTCCCGGGAAGTTCCAACCCGTTCCCCAAGGCAAGTTTCTCATCCCGCGTCATTTTTGTTCACGGTCCCGGGGGCCTGGCGAGGGCCTTTGAAGGGCGAAAGTTATTGTTTGGGGGCGATTCGGCGCGATCCGAGTCGCGATGCCCCGATTCGATTGGGAGCTCCGCTGCCAGGACCTGGCCTCCGCCAGAATCAGCCTGGGCAGCGCCAGCTCCAGGGAGGGCGCCGCGGGCGGAGACCGCGGTGGGCGGAGAGGGCCACAGAGGAAGCACTACCAGCGCCACGACGCCAAGGTCCCCGACCTGAAGCTGGGCCACATCATCCAGGTGTGCGAGGATCGTCGGAGGAGGAACAAGAGAAGTGCCGATACCGCTGCACCTGCCTCGTTTTCACCTTTTGGGGGGCCTCCTGGCTGGCGCTCGTCGCCACCGCTGGACTCGCTCCTTCTCCTCCTCCTCCTCCTCCTCCTCCTCCTCCTCCTCCTCCTCCTCCTCAGAACGCACTCCGAAAGGAGGTCTGGGGAATAGTAGCATCGGTATTTTTTTCTTTACCCGGATCGGTGTTTAGAGGAGGGCCAGTTCAGAGACAATGTTTGTTTAGGTTGTCCAGTAAACGTGGGGTGTGTGGATCACGTCGGAGTGTCTGACTGGGCTGTCCTTGGCTGTGCGTGGGGGGGGTGGACCGCTAGCGGGGCTAGGCTCGGTGGGCGTAGGGGGGCAAGAAATGGCCGTCGGACGGGGGGGGCTTATTCAGCAACCCTATCGTCGCCATGGCTAGACGCAGCGTGGAAAACTGCGTTTGGACCCTGGGAGCCGAGGGGTACGTCAACTGACTGCCTCACAGGTCCTGGCCGGGCCCAGTACCAGTACCAGGATCGGTGTAGACTTACGTCTGGCACGTCCCTCCCTCCGCAGGAGGCATTTTCAAACACAGTAGAAAAAGAGTCTGGGGACGATGTTTCGACTCTCTCTGCCCATGTCTGGACGTGTCTTGACAAAGTCCTACTCTTTGCTCCCAAAAGGTCGCCTGCAGGAGGACAGGCCCGACCGAACTGCAGGCAGCCGAGGTGCCGAGACGAGGGCCGCTCCGGGCTCGGGAGGGGCCCCGGTCTCCGGGGCCGCTCCCGAGGCCCGGGGGCCTCGTCGTGGCCGCGGCTCGCCTCGGCCAGAAGAGCCCCCGACTGTTAGGGGGCCACGGGCGAACCCTACCCCTACCCCCCCCCCGATTTCTGAGGGGGAGGGTGGGGTTCACTTCGCTCGGGAGCTCCCGGTTGAAGTGAACCCCACCCTCCCCCTCAGAAATCGTGGGGGGGGGGGGTATGGGTAGGGTTCGCCTGTGGCCCCCTATCTATTCCTTACATCAAGCAGTGGCGAAGCGTCCCAGCTCACCTGTAGGCCTACCGAAGAATGTTCTAAGAACTTTTTGTGGTTTCAGCGAAATGTTCTTAGAACGTTTCTGGCCGGGACTGTCTTGTTTCAACACATCGGGTTTATGTTCTAAGAGCATTATTTTTGTTATTAGAATTGGGGTTGTAAGGAACTCTCGTAGTTGGCCAGAAGGAATGCCGGGGTCGTCGGTCCTTGCTTAATTACATCGAAGGAAAACGCCGTAAACATAATTTGTTGGCGCTCCGCGCAGATTTTTTGGATCCGCGCCTGGGCTCCCCTGGCTGCGCCTCCGGCGCCGCCCATGGCGCGCTCCGTGCGCTGGCGAGGAGGATCCGGCGCGGATCCAAGAAATCCGCGCGGAGCGCCAAGAGTTCATGTGTATGGCTGTTTTTCTTTTATTGCAGTGGACGCCCATGCCAAGAAGCACCCTGCTTGTCTCCAGGGTGCCCTGGGTTTCCTGGGTTCCGATGGTTTTGCGATAGAGGGCGCGACGCTCCCACACCAAAAGTCAATGGACGTCCTTTGCTCTCAGGGTTGGGTTTCTTGTGGAAGGTTTCTTCTGGATAGGCCCCTACTGTATTCAGCGATCCTCGTCATGACACGAAGACTGTTGGGCCTCCTGGCTTAGCCAGGGATGCTTCGTCCCCGAGCCTTGGCCCAGGGAGGGCCTGTCCAATTGATGCCCTTCCCCCCTTGACGAGGACGTGTCCAGGGATCGGAACCTGTCACCGCGCACGCCGAAGTCGCTCTGCAGCCCATCGGCCTGCGCTGGCCAGCCTCTGCATTGAGTGACGGGATCTTGCTGAGCGCAAATCAGCAGTTGGTGAGGCCTCGGGTTGCGCACAGACAGTCCCCCCAGGTACTCCCTGCTGGCCTCAACAGGTCTCTCGAGGAGTCCGGGCCAGTCTCAGCACCCCAGCCTGTGGCGCGGATCGCCCCAGGGGCGCCGCTGGAGGCGGCGCTGGGGTGTCGGGGGATCTGTTGAGGCCAGCTGGGGCTACACGAGGGGGCTGTCTGTGCGCAACCCGAAGCCTCACCAAGCGTAGGTCAGCAGTACTCCGCGCCGACTGTTCTTCACAGGAAGTGACATGTCCAGCTCTGAGAGCCTCAGAATCCAATTCCCCGCTTGCACAAGGTCAAGCGGGGGCGCGCGATGCTAGAATTTACTCTAGTCGATCGGCGGCCTTCTCTCGTAGCTGCCGTCGCTGTGCGGTTTGTCGCCTGGCGGAAAAGCCAGCACAAGCCGAAGTGGAGATCCGGTGAGGGACTCACTATTGTTCCTGGCCGAGGCGCCATCGCAGGCGCCACGCAGGCGAGCGACAAAGATTGCCTACGTGGTCGCCTTTGCACGCAGAGTCGACGTTCGTGCATCATGGCGCGAATAGCTCTTGCTTCGCGTGTGGCGAGAAGCCAGCCCATCAGAAGCCGTTCCTGCACCCCGCAGAAGCCTCCTGGCCTCTTGGAGGCTTCCTGGAGGCCTCCTGGGCTGCCCTTGGGGGCTTCTGAGGCCTTACCGGGGGCCCGATGTGCATCGCCGTTTTGAGGCCGTCTTTGTGGGCGTCCGGGATGCTTTGAAAAGGCTTCTTAAAAGGCGGGGTGGGTGGGTTCTGCGGGGCTTCAACCATGCGCTGCGGGGCCTCGCAGGTGATTTTTCTCCCCCCAATCCCCCCCGAACATTTTGGCCGCTCAGACAAACGGGGAAAACCCTGGGACACACCCCAAGGGGGCTACTCGGACGCACCCCTATCGAGGATGGACGCGCCCCTATCGTAAATCCCAGGGCTGGGCCCAAAATTTTTGGTCCAGTCGAAAACCTCCACAAGCCTGGGATAGGGGTCGACAGGTCCCCTGCTAGTGCCCCTGCTGAGTTGGCGGTTTATTTGGCGGGAGCCCGGCGGCGGCCGCCTGCCTTGCGAGGTCCCACGTGTCCTCGGGAACAGCAGCGCAGGCAGGTCCTTGAGGGTCTATGGATTTGTTCTTGGGGTCAATTCCCTGGGCTCTCCCTCGATGCCCGCCTCGTGAACGCCGCGTGGGCGCCTCGCTCGCTGGCTGCGTCTCCTCGTCGTCCTCCTCCTCCTCCTCCTCCTCCTCCCCCTCCTCCTCCTCCTCCTCCTCCTCCTCCTCCTCCTCCTCCTCCTCCTCCTCTCCTCCTCCCCCCTCCTCCTCCTCCTCTCCTCCTCTCCTCCTCCTCCTCCTCTCCTCCTCTCCTCCTCCTCCTCCTCCTCCCCTCCGCCTTTCCCCCTCCTCCTCCTCCTCGTCGTCGTCCTCCTCCTCCTCCTCCTCTCCTCCTCCTCTCCTCCTCCTCCTCCTCCTCCTCTCCTCCTCCTCCCTCCTCCTCCTCCTCCTCCTCCTCCTCCTCCTCCTCCTCCTCCTCCTCCTCCTCCTCCTCCTCCTCCTCCTCGCCTCCTCCTCCTCCTCCTCCTTCTCCTCCTCCTCCTCCTCCTCGCCTCCTCCTCCTTCTCCTCCTCCTCCGCTGCCATCGCATCGCGCATGCAGCGATCGGGGGGGGCCCCAGGGAACCCGCACCCCAGACCCCCCGACGCCGTGATTTGTTCCCAACGTCGGCCCCCAGAGGTCTGGACCCGAGTCGGAATCATCCCGAGTTCCCCGGGACCGGTCGTCCATCCCGAGTCGGAATTTGACGGTTCAGAGGCCCCGCGGATGCAGAAACTAACGAAAAACCTCTTGTCGCGATTTTTGTCGCAACGCGAAGGGGTCTGGGACCAAACAGATCATTCCGGCGAAGGGTCACTCCAACGCGTAGCCGATGCTGGGCCTGCAGATCCAGGAGACTGGCGTGCCAGGGGGGGGCCGGGCGCAGAATACGCAGAGCGGACGGCCACCCAGCCCCCACAGCACGAGCAGGCTGCGGAGGACAGCGGCGCAGTCTGGGCGGGCACAGGTGGACCCAGCCCCAACGACCGCTGCGGAGGACAGCGGCGCAGCCTGGGCGGGCACAGGTGGACCCAGCCCCAACGACCGCCGCACCAGCAGCGCAGCGACAGAACGGGCCGCAGCAACCGAAGCCGGAGACGGACGAGCACGCGAGTCCCCCAGGACAGCTGAGCGAGGGTGCAGTCGGCAACCCCATCACGCCTGGACTGAACACGGTTGGGAGCCTTCTCCTCAATCGCCGGCCCGTCTCGCGCTGGCTTGAAGGCGCACGCATGGCACAGAGATCCGCGGGCTGATCCAGGCTATTCCCGCGACAACGACCATTCGGCCCCGACGTATGATCACCTGGTATCAGGCGTGGAACTACAAAGCCAACGCACGCAAAACCTGGCCAGGGGTCGTCGAAAGGCTAACGCGGGACTGCGGCGAGGTCTTCGTCGACGGATGGAAGGCCCTCTGCGACGCCAAGGACAAGCGAGCACCAGGGAGGGGGACCTACAACCCCGAGGGGCATGACGACTCCTGCGAGGAAGTCGTGAATGACCTGTGCCACGCCTACTACGACGACATCCGCAAGGTCTGCAGAACGCGGGGAGTCCAGATGGACTGGGGGGCTGTCTAGGAGCGCCACCTCCAGCGCAACGAGCAACAGCGAGACAACGGCCGGGGCAGAGGGAAGGGCCACGACTGTTTCGGGAAAGGCCAGGGACACGCCGACCCCACCTGGCCCAACAACGATCAGTCGAGGCCACGCCGTCCCGACCCGCCCAGCCTGCCCGGCCCCTGCGGCCTCGGCATCGCGGTCACACCAGGCAGCAGCCAGCACCGCACGCCCGACCAGTCTCCCCAAGCTGCTCCCCCCAAACACCAGGACCACCAGCGGGGGATCCGACCTGGCCGCCCTCCCTGCCCAGCTCAGGCCTCCTTCCCCACGCCAGTACGTGGCCTGCGTCCTAATTCTTCGCTGCCCGTACTCTCGCAAGTTACCACACCAATTTGCGCAGGCTGACCCGCCGCGTGCTGTCCACCCAGACAGTGCGGGGCACTCAACTGCTTCAGTCGCTGCCCGCATCACCGGCCACCGCACCAGTTTGACGACCCTAGCCGCGATGTGCCGTCCACCCAGACGGCGCATGGCACATACTTCCTCTGCTGCGACCCTTCATACAGGACAACGCACTGGTCAGGTGCCCCTTGACCGGCCATGTACTGTCCACCCAGACAGCGCGTGGCACTCTACGGCTTCGGCCGCCATCCTACCCACATGTTACTGCACCGGTAAGGTGCCCCTAGTCAGGCCACGCACTGTCCACCCAGACAGCGCGTGGCCCTGCGGCTTGCGCCATGTGATGCAGACTGTGCGCCCAGACGGGCCTGCGCGCGTGGATTTTGGCCCCCTCGCGCTCCCCAGAAGCCGCGCACCGGAGGCCGGTCTTGCCCAGCGCCACTCTACAGAATTCCAAAAACCCATCTCGTCCTCCTCCTCCTCCTCCTCCTCCTCCTCCTCCTCCTCCTCTTCCTCCTCCTCTTCCTCCTCCTCCTCCTCCCACCCTGGCAGGTTCGATGTCTGGTCGGGGTGCGACGGGATGGGGCAGCCGCGCGCCGCCCGCGCCGCCAACCCCCGAGATCTGGGCGTTGCGCTTCTGCCATGCAGCAGAACAGATGGGGTCTGGGGCTCTGGTCGTGATGGTCCCCGATGGCGCATTTCTTCCGCAGCGTCGGATCTGAGGGTCCAGCGGGATGGGGGCCGCCGCGCGCGCAGACGCAGCCGTCTCGAGGTCAGCGAGAAAGGGCGAGCAGCGCTCCCAGGGCTCCGGCTTGTGTGGTTTTTCCTCCGCCGGCGAGTTTTCCCAGATTCTGGCCCTGGGGGGGCCCAGTCTCGGGCCCAGGGGCCATCGGAGACGGACCCGGGGCGGAACTCTGCCCCCGGGGAAGCGGCCAGGACCCTGTTGGGGCCGCGGATGAAACAAAATCGCAGCTGGCGGGCGCGCAGCGCTCGGGTCCAACCACCCAAGCCTCCCAAAGGCGGTCCGAGTCGAGCACCATACCCAGCAAACCATTCCACCCGAACCAGAAGGCCTCAATTTGCCCTCCATTCCCAGTGGGGGGGGGGCTTCGGGGAACAGTGAAAAAAGACAGATGGAATCCATACCCCCACAACCCGTAATTCTATTCGAGTCTTCGGGTTGTAGATGAGGTCGGAGGATCGCGCCGCAGCGGCTCGATGTGGAGCTCGACTTAATCCATGCCGACGGCGCCGATGCATGGTCGATGCGTCGGCCCCTGCGATCCAGCGTTGCGAAATGTTGCGACATCGCGAACATCTCGACGGGAGCCCTAGACCTTATCTTGCTGCATCATTTTTCGAGCTGGATCGATCTGTTCTGTTCTGTTCCGCAGCTCAAGACACAGAAGTTTCAGCTGTTAGTGCAGATGCAAGAAGTTCAAAGGGCATGGACTTCCCGCGAAGCCTCGTCTAGGGCAATGGCCTTTCTTCCGAAAACTGAACACGGCGTGTCTATGAACGTGCCTGCTGCCACGAGCGGCTACCATGAGCTGGATCGCTCTGTGATTGTCCGAGGGCCCGTAACTGGGCGAAACTGCCCAGCGAACAAATTTTGCAGGGCCTGGATGTCAAGGTGGGGCGCGATCCTCCGACCTGATTCGCTTGGACCCCATGTGGGCCTCCACCCATCGGCGGCTGCAGAAGGGGTGGTCACGCCGGGGTGTGGTTTGCCACCTGCGTCGCTGGGGCTTGGGGGACACCGCGTCACCTTCGGGCCTCCTCGGGGCGCGGCGGAGAACTCTGTCGAGGCCCTCGCCCGCCTCCCATCCCTCCTGGCCTCCTTTTCCGGGCGGGCGTGCGCGGCCACAGACACTGGGTTGCAGCGCCAAGAACTGCTCGGCGCACCTCACCACGAAGTGATCTGCTCGGCCACCTGATGCACAGAAATGGTATTGCGCCTTCTTGTGGTGAGCTGGGCCGGGGGGCCCAAGAGCGCCCAGCAGCTGTGCCTGCCACGACGGCAGGGCGCGCCCCCTTGGCAGGGCGCAGCCCGGGGGCGCGCTGCCAACCACACCCCTGGCAAGCCTCACCCTTCGGAGGCGCCGGAGCCACCCCTGGGGTCCGGCCGAGACGTCCGGCGGAATGCAGCAGCGGTGCCTCGCGGTGCTCCTCGCCGCCCTGCTCGCGAGGCAGTGCCTCGGGAAGGCCGCCGCGGCGGCTGCGGCTGCCGCCGCCGTCGCCGTCGCCTTCGCCGTCGCCGTCGCCGTCGCCGTCGCCGTCGCCGTCGCCGTCGCCGTCGTCGTCGCCGCCGCCGTCGCCGTCGTCGCCGCCGTCGTCGCCGCCGCCGTCGTCCCGAAGGAACAGCTGCAGGCATATGGGCTTTCGGAAATCCGCGCGGACGACGACGACGAAAACGACGACGACGGCGACGACGACGGCGAGGGCGACGACGACGACGACGACGACGACGGCGACGGCGACGGCCACGGCGACGGCGACGGCGACGGCCACGGCCACGGCGAGGGCGACGGCCACGGCGACGTCGACGTCGACGACGACGACGACGACGACGACGACGACGGCGACGGCGACGGCGACGGCGACGGCGACGACGACGGCGACGGCGACGACCACGGCGACGTCGACGTCGACGACGACGACGCCGACGACGACGACGGCGACGGCGACGGCCACGGCCACGGCCACGGCCACGGCGACGACGACGACGCCGACGACGACGACGACGACGATGACGGCGACGACGATGACGGCGACGGCGACGGCGACGACGACGGCCACTGCGACGGCGACGGCGACGGCGACGGCGACGGCGACGGCGACGGCGACGGCGACGACGACGGCGACGGCGACGGCGACGACGGCGACGGCGACGGCGACGACGACGACAGCGGCGAAGAAACAAAACAATCCCACTACGATCGAAGCCGAGCTAGAAGAGCAACACGTCTGCATGAGCATGGACTCTCGGAGGTCCGCGCAGATTTCCTGGGTCGGCGCTGGGCCCAGCTCCTGGCGGCGCCTCCAGGGGCGGTCTGGCGCCTCGCTGCAGGAGGGAAGTTGCGCGGACCTCCGACAGGTCATGTTCATGTTTCCCTATCGTAGTCGTCATGTTCGTGTTTCCCTATGATCGTCGTCGTCGTCGTCGTCGCCGTCGTCGTCGTCGTCGCCGTCGTCGTCGTCGTCGTCGTCGTCGTCGCCGCAGTCGTTGTCGTCGTCGTCGTCGTTGCGGCCTTCGTCGGCGTCGTCGTCGTCGTCGTCGTCGCTGTCGTAGTCGTAGTCGTCGTCGTGGTGGCCGTCTTGGTCGTCGTCGTCGTCGTCGTCGTCGTCGTGGCCGTCGTCGTCGTCGTCGTCGTTCGTCGTCGTCGTCGTCGCCGCCGTCGTCGTCGTGGCCGTCGTCGTCGTCGTCGTCGTCGTCTTCGCCGTCGCCGTCCCAGGCCTCTGCCGTCGCATTTTGCTCGGGGCGATCAGGCGTGTTTTTTTGCTGTCGTGTTTTTGTTCCTTTCCAGTTTGGGCCCCAGGGGGCTTTCTTGGGTGCTCGGGCCACCCGACAATAATCCGGAAAGAAAGCCCCCCTCCGGGGAAGTGGCCGAGACCCCCAGTGCCCGCGGATTGAAGTAATCAATACGCTGGAGGTCTGTCAACGTTGTCGTATAACTCCGTCCGAGGACTAGGGTCGTTGTCGATGATCGTCGTCGCCCGCAGTTGTTGTTGTCGTCAAGAAGCGTCCTCAAAATTTGCCCCCAGGCCCAGGGTCCATCCTGGCCCAGGGTCCATCCTGGCCAGTTGTCCGAGCTGCGTCGAGCCGCAGCGCCGAGTCCCATCCCAGCTGGTTTTCCGAGCTGCGACGATCGGGGGCGGCAAAGGGGGGGGATGACTAGGGGGGGGGATATCATGGTGTGGGCCATGATATTTCCCCAGATTTCACGGCGCCTCTTCTTGTTTCATTGTGTCCCTGGCCCGTCCCCCTGGGCCGCGCACATGCCGCCGGCCATGATTTGCACCTTCCCCCTCTTGGGCGCTCCCCTCTTGGCCGCCCCTGAGACGAGCCGTGGCGACGAGGACCTCCAGAGACGCGCCAAGAGCCGCCTCCGGTACGAGGTCGTCGACGCAGGGCCTATGTCTAACCTTTCGATCTGATTCGGTACCGATTCTGGCTGGCCCGATCCGCTTCGGTTCCAATCCTCCAGGTCTCCCAGATGGGGTCCGAGCAGATGGGGTCGAAGGGTCGCGCCGCATCGGCGATGCATCGCCGGGCCGATGCGGCTCGATGTGGAGCCCGGTGTTCTCTGCGCCGATCGTGCCGATGCATCGCCGCTGCATGGGCGATGCTGCGCGATCCTCCGACACCATCTGTTCGGATCCCATCTAGAATTGAGTCGGGCCTGCCCCTCTACAGGGGGAATATCCAGAAATAGTCCAAGAAGAGTCGGGCGACGATCTTCTGTGACCACTTTTGAGCAAGTTTGGGCATTTCTGGGGTATTTTCTATGTTTCGTCCAAAATCCCCCTGTAGGGGGACAGGCCCGACCTAACTCTAGGAGCCCTCTGGATACGGCGGGGGCATTGGATAAGGAAGGTGCCCAGGAGGCCTCAGACCCTGGAGGATTCCTCATCGGACGAGGGCGGTGGCGATCCCCGCGGCCGATCCACCATTTGGGCTCACCAGGCTTTCAGAGCCTGGATCCCTGGATTCCCTATCCAAGGTTCCCCTCCTTGCCCGAGGCCCCCGCCGTAACTGCTCCGATGGTCCGGTGCGGCGCCCCGGTGCCTGCACGGCGCTGCTGAGCGCGCGTGGCCCGGCGCAGCCGCTCCGCGGACGCGGCGCAGCTGCTCCGTCGGACGGCGCGGCCCCGTCCGAGGCGCAGCCCGGTGCGACGCACAGTCCGCTTCGATGCAGCCACGCGCAGACCCAGAGGTCCAACGTCTTGACAAAAAAATCAAGGCGGAGGTTTTGCGCAAATTTCGGCCCCTATAGGGGCCCTCGCCGGGCCTCGGGACCGTCAGAAAACGACTCGGGATGAAAAACCTGTCCTGGGGAATGGATCGAGGCTTCCGGGGACCGCGCATTGAACAAATCACGACATCGGATCTCTGGGGTGGGGGGAGGGGGGAGGGCTTCTTATAGAAGCACCCGTGCTTCTTAGAAGGCGTGGGCCTCATCTACAGTTGCCTTCTCAGACGCAGCCTCCTTCCACGAAGCCCTCCCCCCCTCCCTCTACCCCCTTGTGCGACGCACAGTCCGCTTCGAGGGCGATCCAGAGGGCCCAGACCCACCTCTCGGCATATTCTCGACCTCCGTGGGCCCTTCTGCGGCGTCATGTTCAGAGCCGGATCGATCCGTGAGGGTCCCGGAGCCCGAAACAAGGCCGCAACGCCCGGCTCGAACAGTTTGAGGCGCCAGGATCTCAGGGTGGTGGCTTCGCGTCGTGTCGGCGCGGTGTGGCGACCTCAGCGCTGCCGTTCAAGGGTGGACGCCGCCGGCGGCCTGGAGCCGGCCGGCATCGAACGATCCGCGCGATCGGAGAGCCGCGACCGCTGAAGGGGGAACGATCCCACGCGGTGTCGAAAGCCAGCGCAGAGGTCGTCACGACATGAGCCTGCCGTAAGCGGCCGAACGCGTAGCGATTCTCGGCGGCGAGCGAGGGTGGGAACTGAGAAGGGGGAAGTCCCAGGTCCGATGTTCGAGGTCATCGGGCGTTTTTGTTGGTTCTCGGCGGTTTTCCGGCCTCGGGATGCGTTCCAGCGGATGCGCCTCGCCGAAGGCGTTCCAGGGGTGCGCGGATCGTCCCGAAGGGCCGCCGGAGACCCGAATTATGGCTCGAAAACCGATATCGACGGCGCGCCGAGGGAAAGCGAGAAGGAGGAGGCCGTCTCAGAAGGCGGCGGGGCTTCTCAGAAGCCCTCGCGCCTTCTGAGAAGTTTCGTGTGTCTTCGGGAGGAGGCTTCGAGAACCGCTCGGCAGGCCCGAGGCCCCCCGAGCCTTCGCAGAAGGCCCGCCCCCTCTGACTTCCCCCCCCTGGGGCTCCTCCTCTTCCTCCTCCTCCTCCTCCCTCCTCCTCCTCCTCCTCCTCTCCTCCTCCTCCTCCTCCTGCTCCTTTTCCTCCTCCTCCTCCTCCTCCTCCTCCTCCTCCTCCTCCTCCTCCTCCTCCTCCTCCTCCTCCTCCTCCTCCTCCTCCTCCTCCTCCTCTACTGATCCCGTCGACGTCGCCGTCGTCTTGCGGCGAAGCCCGCGCGCGCGCGCCAGACGCTCCGCGCCGACGGTGCCGTGCGCTCGGGCGCGAAGGAGGAGCCCCATCCGCCGCCAGAGCCCTCGGGAGCGGAGCCCGCCAAGGCAGCCTCAGGGGCAACGTGAGGGAGGAGGAGGAGGAGGAGGAGGAGGAGGAGGAGGAGGAGGAGGAGGAGGAGGAGGAGGAGGAGGAGGAGGAGGAGGAGGAGGAGGAGGAGGAGGAGGAGGAGGAGGAGGAGGAGGAAGGAAGAGGAGGCGAAGGAGGAGGGAAGGAGGGAGGGAGGGAGGGAGGGGAGGGATGGGGATGGGGATGGGGATGGGGATGGGATGGGGGGGAGGGGAGGGGAGGGGCGGGGAGGGGAGGGGGGGGAGGGAAGGGGAGGGAGGAAGGGAAGGGAAGGGAAGGGAAGGGGAAGGGAAGAGAAGGAACGTGAAGGGAAGAGAAGGGAAGAGAAGATTAGAGGAGAGGAGAGGAGAGGAGAGGAGAGGAGAGGAGAGGAGAGGAGAGGAGAGGAGAGGAGAGGAGAGGAGAGGAGGAGGAGGAGGAGATTGGTGTGAAGGAGGCAGAGGAGGAGGAGGAGGCGGAGGAGGAGGAGAAAGAGGAGGAGGAGGAGAAGGAGGAAAAGGAGGAGGCGGAGGGATGACGACGAGGAGGACGAGGAGGAAGGAGGGAGGGAGGGAGGGACGGAAGGAAGGAAGGATGATGAGGATCAGCAGCAGGAGGAGACGGAGGAACGGGAGGGGGAGGAGGAGGAGTAGGAGGAGGAGGAGGAGTAGCAGGAAGAGGAGGCGGAGGACACGAAAGAGTAGGAAGAGTAGGCTGTCGGGCATTTCTTGTTCTCTGTGGGCCTCCTGGGGGCTCCTCGCATCGCTGCGGCGCGGTTCGCCTCTCGAGAACACCCTGGCCGATGAACGCAACGCCCGGGATGTCCTCCTCTTCCATGTTGTCCTTCTTTTGTTCCTCCTGCTTTCTGAGTTGACCAGACATCAGGGCTACGACTGTGGCGTTCTTCTTCTTCTTCTTTAGTATCCTCCTCATCTTCCTCCACTTCCTCCTCCTCTTCCTCCTCTTCCTCCTCTTCCTCCTTTTCCTCCTCCTCCTCACTCAAAAACGCTCTGTCGCCGTTTGGCTCCAGCGTTGGCGCGTACAGCAGGTACTTTGACGAGTGAACAGCTCACAGTCTACGCCGTAGTGCCGCCATGCTTTCTCTCGGCGAGCTTCCAGGCCCCGCAATTCTAGTGCGTAGCGGAGCTGGGAGCGATCCGAGCTCGCGATCCGCGGAACGTGCGCAGAGTGCGATGTGGACGCACATTCGCACTTCCTTCCACCTCAGCATTTGTTGGCACCTTCCAACCCCTGAGCAGCTTGTGCTTTTTGGTTGCCTTGCACGTCTAGGGACAAGTCGCCCTGGACGCTCACAGATACGCAATTTCTGTCGGCTCGCTGTGAGGAGCTGGCAGCGAGTGCAACAAGTGCTGAAGGCGACGTGAGGCTATTGTCCGCCCAAAAGGTTGCCAAGACACTTCAATATCCTCACAACCCCACAGGCACTGGGCGTGGCTTCCCTTTGGACATGACAGCGAGTCACCTGCCTGGGCTAGTACCGTGCTTCGTAATGTGTGCTACAGTGTTGGCCTTGGTCTATGCGAGCACGTCGCGCCACTCGAGTGGATCACTGAACGCTAATGCACCATAATCACCACCCTTGGCTTCGACCGAGGCAGTCAGCCATACCTCGGCTGCTACCAGCCTCGACACGGCGTTCGTCTTTGCGCAGTCCCGAGCCCCAAGGCGATTCCGCAGCTTTCATCGTGGCGGGGTCACATCGAGGAAGATCTCCATTTTGGCGCTCTGGGGCACCATCCTGTTTTTATTATTAGTATTATTCTCCTCGTTTTTTTTCTTATCCTTCATCTTTGTGGTCGAAATTCCCAGGCTCGCCTGCAGGATGCTTGGTGGAGCCGGCTCACATAGCGGCGGAGGTGGTTTTGGCGGGAGCACCTCCCGCCAGCCGCCCCCGCGGCCACCCGGGCGCGAGTCTGCGTGCCCATGTCACCGCGCGGTGCAGGACACTCTCGCGTCGTGGAGCGTGCTTTCCACGGACATGTACAGCGCGCGGCATTGCGCTGCCATCATCCGTAACCTTGGCGGGGCCGCTCGCGAGCTCACGCGCTCCGTGAACTTCGCGAAGATTTCGGAAGAAGGCCTGGTCGACGGCCAGAAAGAGGACGCCATTACCTACCTCATCGCGGACCTCCCCATTCATTTCGGCCCACTGGGCGAGCAGTCACGCCGCCAGGCCACCCGCGAGCTCTTCGAGTTCTCGCGGCGCCGCAACGAGACCACCCACGCGCTGCTCTCGCGGTTTCGCACGGTGCGATACCGAGCAACGCTACGCACAGCGGTGGAGCTGCGATGTCTCGGGAAGGCTACAGCTGGCTGCTCCGAGCAATCAGTGTCGCAGCTAGTCAACGCATGACGTTGCTCCAGCCCTGCGGCAGCCGATACCTAGCCACGGAGCCTAAGTTCAACGCTCTCACGACGATGCTCAAACGCGTGGGCCACATCGTGGAGCATCCGCCGAGCAACATTGCCAGCGCTCTTCCGTCGCCGCCGTCGTTCGGAGGCTTCGTGAACATGACCAACGATAGCAGTGGCGCCACGCCTGCGGCGGACCCCCGGCACGCTCGGGGCCTTGACCCCTGGGCAGCCAGCGCCGCCCAGCTCCCTGGCGTCGGAGGCGCCATGGCGTCCGCCGCGGGCCCCTCGCAGAGCGCCATGTCGCCGCGGGCGGCGCGCCCGGCCGCCGCCGCGCGGGCGCCCGCGGACGGGGCCGACTGCGCCAGCGGAGCCTGGTCAGATACCAGCTCGGACCCAGGCGAAGGCTCTACTGCCAAGCTGTAGATTTCCAGGGCTTCAGCACGTCCCGAATAGATGCTCGTTTATTTGGGGGGGTGAAGTCGGCGACGCGCCAATGGCGCAGACGCATGCGTCGTCCGACGTGCGAGGCGCGTGCATTCATCAAGAAGCACAACGCCACATCTTCCAAAAAACTGGCAAGGTGAAAGGCCAAAGCGCCCGAAAACATGCATGTCTCACGGAGCCCTCAGATACTCCGGTTGATCGGGTATTCTTGAGTGGAACTCTTACAGAGCACCGGCGAGCGCTCTTCAGGCAAGAGGAACGGCAGGCGCGGCAATCACCGAGGTCGGCGCTGCGGTGGCATGCAGAACCTGTTGAAGCGAACATCGCGTTCCTGCAGAGCGTCGCCTGGGCACCTCATCGCCTCCGCGGGGTTGCGGCAGCGGCGGCCACTTTGGAGGGCGCGCGGGCGGCATTTGAGGAGTTTCCGTTATGGCCACTGATACGAGGGCCCTCTTCAGCCGCGGCCGGGGCCCCGCGTCGCGCCGGAGCGGCCGGCCATCGACGGCTCCCTGGCAGTTGCCTGGGTCTGCCTGCGGATTGCGGTCAGCAGCCTCGCTCGCCGCCCTCCAGGGCCGCGCGCGCGCCGGCGCGCAGGCCGTCCTACCGACACCTCCGACGTTGCACATTGCAACGCCCTCTTCGGGACCGCGGCACATTCCAACGCTGCTGCTGCGCCATGGCTCGGCAACCGCCGCCGATGAGCCGGCGGCGTCGATGGGCGGAGCGCGTCCTCAGGTCGGCGCGCCGCCCAGGACTGCCGCTCTGCGTTGCCCCCGCGACATGCGCATCGTCGATCAACAGCGCAGCGCGGGGCCCACCGCCCAGCCCATGGATCAACTCGCGGCCCCCGACGACCAGCGAATCACGACGCCGCGCTGCGGCGGATTCGGTCAATTGACCCGCCTTCGGGAAGGTCAGCTAGCACGAGATGCGCTGCCGGAGTGCGCGCGTCGTCGCGGATATAGACACCTCGCTGAAGTGCCGACCGCAGCGATCAGGACCAGCGTCGCGCGCGACTTGGCCCCCGAAGTCTCAGCGCGACTGTCCGCCATGCCGAGCGCGACGCCCAGATGGAACGGCGCCGTGCCCACCGACGCGCGCGCGCCCAGCTTATGATCGTCGCGGTCATGGCTGGCGCCCAAGCTGCGGCGCCACCGCCCGCCGTCGAACTTGCGTGCTGCATCGGGAACTGCAGGGCGGAAGTAGATGCGGATGCGACGCCTGGCATCTGCTTGGGCGAATGCGTCAATCTGGGCCTTGCCGTCGCCTTCCACCGCGGTCGCCGTTCCCGTCGGAGCTCTGCCGACGCCTGGGCCGCCGCGAGCTTCAACGACGCTCGGATGCGAGCGATGGAAGGAAGACTTTGCGGCGACCAGGCCGGGGCGCCCTTCTCGAAATGCCCCGCGCCTGGGCAATATTTGGCGGCGCGCGAGGCCGCGCGCGCCCAGGCGGGCGCCGCGCCCCGTGTGGCGCCAGAAGTCGACGGAGCATTGGCCGCGCCGCGAGACGCACCAATAGGCGAGATCTCGCTCAGCACCCCTGCATCCAACTCTCAAAGGCACGCCGCAAGGGGCCGACTCGCGCCCCCGGTGGCCCGCCGACGGTTCGGCCAGCGAGCGCTCCGCTCAGGCGCGTCGCAGCCGCGCCCAGCTCGCCGCGGGGATTCTCGGCGCCATCGTGGACCTAGGAGCGCGGGCCAACCTCGCGGGAGATGCGCGCGCGCCCGCTGCCCCGCCGAGCCTCAAGGCCATAGCACCTGGCACCGGCGGACTCCCATGATTGAGCCCTTGAACATCCATGGGGCGCGCAGCAGCATTCAGAAGTGCGCCAATCAGGAGAGCACGCCCGTTGCCGCCACGGATGATCAAGGCCGAGCTACCATCCGCAGTTTCACGGCATCCATCGCTAGAGAATCGGGCAGCAACTTGCTTGGGGTACTCGCGCCACGCTGCACAGCGCCCGCGCGCGCGATCCTGGGCACGGAGGGGGGCGGCGTCGCCGGATCCAATGGCCGGCAGGCGCCGCCCGTGCCCCGCCGCGCACGGCACCGAACGAACACCTGGCGATGGTCATCGACGACATCGAGAGAGCCCTGCAGGCACCAGTCGGCATTCCCGACCGCAGCGCGCAACTGCGCACCCGCGCCGACGAGACGGAGACAGAGACAAAGGACACGACGCTTGTAGTTGCCGCCACCCCTTCACGTTTGGCTCTCAATGAGCTGAGGCCCCCTCCTGGGGCGCCTTGGCTCTCCGCGCTGGGGAACCGACGTCGCGTCCTGACCGCGCTCTTAGCGATATCACTCGCACTGTCAATTGCTCGAGCTCTTGAGCTGCGCGGACGGCAGGCACGTGCGCAAATCCCCATTGCCATCATCTTTCCACGCTTCTCCGTCTTTCTCGGCGAAGCCGCTCGACATGCGCGCCAGTCGGTCTGCGCCGTGATGCCGCCGACATACCTGTGCAGAGGTCGCCATTGTTGCTCTGCGCGTGACGACGTGCATCAGCTACCACTGACGCGCATGTAGAGAAAAACGACGGTCTGCGCGTTGCCATGAATCTATCTGCACAGACGGACCCAACAGTTGAGATGACTACAGACCCAGCGGTAGGCATCATGCTGATCACCAGCAGACTCGGCCGCCTGACGCTCGCTCCAGAGCCCCCACGTCAAATGGCCATCCAAAACAGCTTGCCATGTCGCTGGGCAAGGAACCAGCCTAGCGCACACGTCCTGCAGGCACGGTGCGCCAGACGGCCAGGGCCAAATTGTCCGAGCACTCAGGCACAGCACAACATGAAGCAGCCACAACGGAGGCTGCAATCATGCTGGCCAAGATGATCAATGCAAAGTTCATGCTGCACTTTCGCTCGAGTTTGGGCACGCTCTATGGTTTGGCCCGAACAGCGTCTTCTGCTCACTTGGAGCCCAGGATCGCAGGTCAAAGATCTCAGCTGGCGAGGAGGATTTGGTAGCTTCGCCGCGTGCCGAGCAGACTGACCCCTGGATTTGTTTGGCGGCCAGTCAATCACGATTCAAATCGGCCACAGCACAATGACAACATAATATGCAAGCCCGATCAATAAGTATAAAGGGACATTTAATTTTTCCGCCAGCATCCGATCTGGCACGCACGTAATCGATCGAGCCGACCGATGGCGCGCAGCTCGGTTATTTGGGGAAATTCCAGCGTAGCTGGGCGCCGATCCTCTGAGCGCCTGTGCTCTGCCATTCTCTCACGCGTGTGATTTTCTGGCCTTTAAAGACGTAGTCTTTGATGGCGAGCGCGGCGTACTTGGGGCCGAAGCTAAGCCATTATTCGATCGACGCGGCACTGTGGTCCGAGCTTGATCCCCTGATCAGCGCGCGCGAAGGTTCGAGCGACGCGGCGCTATCCTGCGACGCGCCATGCGCTGTATAGACGAACAGCTGCGGCGTGAAGGCCTGCTTGCGAGTGAGCATGCCCGACCTGCCTTCCGAGGCTGCGCGCGACGGCAACTCTCTGATTTCCTATGGAGGAGCCGCGACGTGCAACGCCGGCTTCGGCCGACAACTGCGGATGTTGCAAGACGTCGTAGCACTCCCAGGCGACGCGGCCAGGGCGGCGCGAAACTCGCGCCGGTCGCGAGAGATCGCCCGGCAACGAATCGCGGGGTTTCGGCCATCTCGCGACTGACTCTCGATTAGAAAACCAGCGCCGCAGTCTCAGGGCAGAACCTGGATTACAGGCCGGGCGAATTGGTTGACTTCTACCGACCTCCATCCACCAGCGATGTGACAGGGTGGAGTGGGCTAGCCTCTGTCCTCAAGATAGACGCGCAACGTGTCTCCGGCTCATGGGCCACCAAACAGACGCACATGCGGCCTGGTCGAACTCGTACAACCTCTACTCGCGTGAGCACATCCAGCGCCGCTCCTGAGAGCACGAGCGAGTCCCCGATCGCCGGTGAGCTTGCCTTCCGCCGCGCGGCGCCGCCAGGCCAGATGGCTATGGCATATCCCTTCTGAGTTGTGAATGTGCGCGGGCATGGACAGTTATGATTGCCGTCTTCTGTTCCCAGTTCTATTCAGAGTTGTCCGATCGCCCGCGCAATGCCGACTCGATTCGGATGCTCTGTCGCAGTTTGGCTCCACCGCTGGCGCGTGCAACCAGTGCATGGATGAGTGGAGCTCCCGCAGTCTACATGTTATGGCCGCTGTGTTGTCTTTTGTCAAATTTCCAGACCCCGCAATATTAGTTTTTCTTCATTTTCGTCGTCGTCGTCGAGAGGATGGTGGAACGGGGACTTCAGCGTCGGCGCCGCCGAGAAAGGAGGGGGCAATTGCAGTTGCGAGAGTATCTCGGGATGCAAAAAGCCAGGACAGAGTGCCATGCCGCGGCTGTCGCGGACGAGCGCCTTCACTGCACCTCCGACGGCGTCTGCATCGAATTCTGAGAGAACAGCCCTCGGGGGGCCCACTCCAGGGCAGTTGGGCTTCGCAGGAGTGCCCAACCGCGGACAGGCGAAGAGGAAGAGACATCTTTCAGATGATGGAAGGATAGCGGAGTCAATCAGCATGGACTTTTGAGCGCCCCGCAAAACTGAGATGTCTTGCCCCAGATGGTAGGTACACGCGCATCTCCGAGCAGAACGGGAGGCGGCGTTGCAGAGAAACGCTTCGGGCAGAGGCCTCCCTGGCAGCAACCAGCCCTCCGTCCCTGTCAGTGGCCGACATCCATTATCATGGCGACACGATGTTTATCTGCATCCCCCTACTCCATTGCAGATGCGGGGAGACAGTGGGCGGGGTATTTGGCATGCTGAACAGCATGCGCACAATGTAGAGATGGGTCGCGGACAGCGAGGGCAAAATGGGACCAGAACGCAAGGTGCCGCGCGATGCCTGGGGCAAATGGGAAATGCGCTTCAACCTCCATCGATCACCTTCGGCCCCCACAGACAATCTGGCTCAGCGACGGCCCAGGTGCGCAGCGATGCGCACTAGCGGGGTAATCTCGGAGCGCGGGGCGCTGGAAGCTGCCCGCGGTGTTCGCGGGCGGCGGTCAGCTATGGCCACGCGGGCGCTGCAACAGGGGGCTCGGGCGCTGTGAGATGATCGAGGGCCGCGGGGGGCACGCCAGAAACGCGCCTGGACATGAAACATCACTAAGGAGGCAAAGGATGTCAATGGGAGAGGACGTGCATCGACTGCGAGCTGGAGCTGAGGCAGGAGGAGCATCAAGTGGAGCGATGAGGAAAACATACGACATGGAGGAGAGCACTAAATGACGAGAGAGCAAATCTGCCGAGAGCAGAAGAGGAACGCAAAAGTAGCCGCGTGGGCAGCCCAGTCCCCGGGGCAGATCCAGGCGGCGAAAGTGCCTATTGAGGCCGAGGAAGGACCAGAGGAAAAGTCTCGCAATCAGAGGAGCAAGATGGTCATGTATAGGCCCAAGGAGATGTCGAAGGCACTGCTGGAGGGCATCAGCATGAAGGGGGGGGGGGGGGGGGGGGGGGGGGGTGGGGGGGGGCATCCTCGCAGCTCCAGCAAATTAGGAGAAGGCATGGCTGAAGCCTTGCGATGCGCCGGAAAATACGACGCCCTGCTGAACCAGTGCATGGCCATGGACGTCCAGGACGAAGAAGCGCTGAAGGTCGCCAAGAAGGAGTTGGAGGTGGAAGTGAAGGAGCTGCACGAGATGGGGCTACAAGACGGCGAAGAACATGGGAGAAACAGACAGCGTACCTCAATGCGCTGGACTTCGTGGACAAGTGGAGCGACAACATGGAGCTGTTTAGCGTCTGCAGGAGGAACACAGGATGGGGCGAAAATGCGGACATCGCCTGCTCGCGCGGACTTGCATTCCCTAACATGCTGTGGTGGCAAGGCCCCGGTCCCAACTCAAGGGGGGCCCAGTGGAAGTTCTGGCGCAAAGTGGGCTGGGCGCAGCTCGCGAAGGCGCAGAAGAATCATCCAGAAGACGAGTTCATGAAATAGTGGGTGGGCAAAAATGAAGGGCGACTTTGGCAGGGACAGCGAGAAGTGGTCAGACATCGGGTGCAAGTCTATGTTCCGCCCGTTCAGGAGGGGGCCTTCAATGGCGGCGGAGCTCAAGGTGGGAGAGTAGTGGGGAGCTCTTGCAGCGGAAGGGCTGCCGCAGAAGCTAGACGACGCCATCGTGGAGAGCCATTGCAAGTTCTACGACCAGAAGATTGGCCCAGAGGAGCCCCTCGAGCTGATCCCAATTCCTCCCCCCCCCCCCGATGACGCACGGGGCCGACGGGCGCGACCTCGTCGCAAGGTGCCCAGTGGGCGCGTGGGAAAGGGCTGGGATTAAGGCATTCACTGTGCAAAGCTGGTGTGAGTTGGCGCTGAAGGTATCGAATGACGAGGAGAACCTCTACGGCGTCATGAAGGTCTCCCTGAGGGAGTTGAGTAACGAGGGCAATGTTGACCCAGTGGAGGTGAAAGAGGCTCCAAAAACGTCAGGAGCTACGAGACAGCGCGAAGACCCGTCTGGATGGCACCGAGGTCTTCGAAGAGCACTCCAAGTCGGAGGGGGCGGCCAGCTCCGGCGGCCGCAATTTAGAGAACCCACTGGAGCCCACTGACAACGCCAAGAGGTGCATTAGCGAGGTTATCTCGGAGTGCGACAAGGCTGGCAGGACGGGCAGAATCAGCGGGACCATCACTCGCGGGGCCATTTCGGTGTGAGGACCCTTGTAGGGAGAGCTCGCGCAGACAGCGTCTTGGGAAGTGATTTTTTGGACGCCGACAGGTGCACTGCTGCAGGGGGGGAGGAGTGGACAAAAGGTGATAACCACGAAGGCTACCAGAGCGCATCCACGAGGGCCCCGCCGCCAACGCACCGCGACTACCAGTATGCTCCTCCCTACCTGCACCTCGAGGGGAACAGTGGGATATCACAGCAGGGTGCCAGGGTACAGTTGCGACAATGCATGGGGCAACTATTGCCCAGTTCGCTCTGGAGGAGAAGTGAGCCGAAAGAGAGAGAGGAGAGAATAGGGTAGCATAAAACCAGTATGTAGGATAATTCGGCCCCCTGATTCTCCTCCCCTTTTCCATTTGCGTGGTCGCGTCGTCGTCTCTTCCCCCCATAGCTTGGGGGCCCTATTCGCCCAGCGCGTCCCCATTCCAAAGGCACGCGGAAGGGCCAGCAGCTGCCCCCCCCGCACTGACCCGCAGGGACTCGTATTTACAAGGTAGCGAGCCTCTCTTACGGGGCCACTTCGGAGCTCACCCCTTGAAGGGGGCATGCCCCCTGCCGGCCCTAATGAGAAGTCAGGGCCGTTGCACAACCAAATCGCAAGGGATTTTGCCAGATTCGCGCAAGGCACCATTATGGTTGTGTTGACGTTGGCCCCCATTGTTCGGATGTCCTGTCCTCTCCTGTCCTCCTCCTTCTCCTCCTCCTCCTCTTCCTCCTCCTCCTCCTCCTCCTCCTCCTCCTCGTCCTATCTGCCCGAAGCGGTCCACTGCATTGGCGATGTGTTGCCCACGCCAAGATTCATAGCAGGAGTTTGCCTCTTGCAAGGCGGTTTGTGCGGTGTTCCCGGTTCGCCTAGCGACGTTTTGTCTCGAGATGGAGAGGGGCCATCACTAATGTTCATTGAAGGAAAAGTCCGTTCCATAGCGTTTGGGGGCGTTTTCGGGATGCTTTCGGAGCTATCAGAAACGTTTTGAGAAGGCCGCGGTGCCCGGGACACTTTCCAATGATATTTCCGCTTTGCCCTCGTCCGGATGTCCTCGTCCTGGTTTCGTCTTGCTTCCACGGGGCATCATCGAGGCGGCTTGGGGGCCCTGGCCCCCCCCTCTTTCCGGCCACCTGGGACCCCTGAGATCCAGGCGTAGCAGTTCGTGCCGGGCGTTTTCGCCCGGGCCCGGGCCAGTTGCCATCACATATCGGTCCAGCTCAAAGGTGCCGCTCGAAAGTGAGGCCCAGGGTTCCATTTTTCCCGTAGCGTCGGATTTCAGGGGCTGTCAAGAAGCGGCCCAGGATGATAGAGGGAGGGGTTGAGAGCAATGGTGGCCGCGCGGAAAACGGCGCCGGGGGTCTGGAAGGGCGATGGGGGGCGTGTGGTTTTCAAAATGTGGTTCTCGCTATTGCACCGTGCGCAGCTTCTTGACAAAACGATCAACAGTATACTCACGGAGTGCGGGTCGTTTTCAAAATGTGGTTTTCGCCTCGGCGCTGCGCACATTCGTCTCAAACATTGCAACAGCTTCAACAATGGAGGGCAGGTGGTTTTCAAAATGTTGCTCTCGCCCTAGCGCCGCAAGCATTCGTCTGAAATATTCGCAGCAGTTTGACATTTTCGTGCGGTCGAAGTCCCAGGAATGGTGTTCTGGCACGAGTTCGGACTGCCAGGATACAGCAGTCATGTTGATATGGTGCGTTGAAATCGCGGGACTGGTGCCCTGGCACGCTGTAGGATTGTCAGGACGCAGCAGTCATGATGCTCCACGGCGTTGAAGTCCAAGGGACTTTTTTGGGCACGGTTGGGCATTCCCAGACGCTCGTCTTCTAATGGGCCATTCCCCACGATGAACATGGGTTTATTTCGGAAGGGACATGCGAGGAAGGTTGATTGAAGCATCGCTGATTCGCCTGGGGTCTCCGCCAGCCCTCCCCTTCTTCCTTGGAGAGCGGAGTCGCCAAGGATGCTTGGGCCCCTCGCCTAAGCCCTGATGCTTGGGCGAGGGGCTCCGGATGCTTGGGCCCCTCGCCCAAGCATCCGGAGCATCAGCTTTCCGGCGCTCCTGATGCCTGGGCCCTTCGCCCCAAGGCCCCCTCCCGGGGCCGCCAGGCACCGGACGGCCTCTTCGGCTCCAAGGGCGACGCCTGCAGCGCCTGCAAGTTCCTGGCCACCGGGCGAGCGCCCTCAGACGAGCCCGCATCGGCGACCCTCAGACGAGCCCTCAGACGAACCTGCGGAGTGAAGAAAAAACGACGTCACGAGGCTGGGCTGGGACCGCCCAGAATAGAGCTGCCTCGTTGACCTCCGCCGGGTTACGATGGAGCCCTCAGTGTACCACGCTCGACATACTCTGCAGCCGTTTCGGTTCAAGAGCTAGTAGTCCCAGGAAGGTTCCCGCTAACTCGCCTTGGCGTTCGTTTCGCCCTCATGGACCCGCAGTTGGATGGTGTTGGCGCAGAGCGGCCCCTCGGTGCCATTGCAGCGCAACTCCGGCGCGTGCCAGAATATGTCCGGTACGATATGCGGGCTAAAGTCTTCGGACTGCTCTTTACTCATTCGGCGGCTCTGCTGGCCCTTACGAAACTCACCGTTTTCTTATTGTCCTTGTCTGAGCTAGTCGAAACTTCAGGAATGGGGGCAACAACCATTGCATCAGTACCTGAAGCCGCGGGGACCGAATCGTCAGGAACCGATGATCCCAACCAGTCGCATGTGTGGAGTCTTATCGGCTGGGCGATTCTGGGGGTCTTTCTGGTGATCGGCGCGGGAATATCCGTTGCTGAGATATTCAACATGTTCGAACTGGGGACGAAGAACCAGTATGGCATGTGCAACGTTTTTCTGGTGGCGGCCCTGCTGCAGTTGCAGCAGGAGTTCCAGCTTCGGACCCTGCTGCTGGAGCCCCTCTTCATTTTGAGTGCCACTCTGATCCTCACCACGGTCATCAACTTGGCTCTCTCAGCCAGGCTTCGGGCTTTGTCTCCGAACGTGATGGAGGACTCTGCGGTCCAGTGCCGATGGACTGCTAGAGGGATCGTCTTGGCCGGTGTCAAAGTCGCGGGTCCTGCTCCCTCGTCCCTTCCGTCCTTGCCGCTGCTGCTGGCATGGCTCGCGGCGGCGTGGCTGGGGCACGCGTGCGTGGGCGCACACTCGAACGCAGTGGTCACATCGTTCGCGGTGGTCTGGCTCTTCCTCATCGACGCCGACGGCCCCCTGCAGAACGGCGACCCAGACGATCATCTGCGCATCGTGGTACTCTTGCATTCGAAGATAGCGCTCTTGCTGTTGACCACGGCCCTCGAGCAGCTCTGCGTCGCCGTCATCGGCCACGGCAGGGCGTACTCGTTCTTGCGCGTCTTTCTTTTTCATCTGGTCCTCCAAGTGAATCCAGCGGTCAGGAAGTTTGTGCTGCATGTGTGGCCTGGCGCACCCCCCGCTGAGAGGCTCGAGGCGGAGAGGTTGAGGCTCGAGCTGGAGCGACTCAAACGACTGAAGCTCGAGGCGCAGCAGCTGATGCTCGAAGCGGAGAGCCTGAGCTGGGAGACCGACGCGGACCGCAAGGCGGAGATCCTGCGACGTCTGCAGCAGATCCTGCAGGAGATGTCGCCGGCGAGACACCGCGCCGCCAGGGAAGCAGAGGGACATGAGCCGCCAGTGTGAGAAGCTCGCGGCCATCGAAGAGCACGCACTTGCACAAACAATCAACAATACACTTACGGAGCTCTGCGCGGATGTCTTGGATCCGCGCTGGGCCTCCTCTCCCTGGCGCGCGGAGCCCCTCCCTGGCGCGCGAAGCGCGCCAGGGGCGCCCTGAAAGCGCCGCCAGGGGGACCCAGCGCCGATGCAAGAGATCCACACTGAGCTCCGACAGGTTATATTTATGCAGCCTGTTCTTCCTCTACGGTGGGGGCGTTGTTTGAGGAATGTGCCCCGAGACTCCAGACCCTGGAGGATTGAGTCCTCATCTGACGAGGGCGGTGGTGACATGGCCAAGCCTCAATTGGAGTGCCACCAGCTTCCAGACCCTGGATTCCTTATCCAACGTTTCCTCATCGAGTGCCCTTGCTGTAGAGAGCGCCACCACGGCAGCGGCTGGCTGCGGATGAGGGCGGGCGGCGTTGCTTCCGTTGCCGAGCGGCGACGGAGACAGTCTCGGCGGGCGGCGGCGGAGACAATGCAGCGGGCGCCTTCCCATAAGCCCGTTGAAGTTATTGAATCGCTTCGCTCATTCCGCCGGCCCACATTGCGCGCCGTTGTCGACTGACCGAGTGGTCTTTCGCGGTGGGGAGCTGCAGGGGCGGCGGCTGTTTTTATCAGGCTGTGCGTTCGGCATGTGAGGCTTCTTGGTGGCCGCTGGGAGAGTCTTGAACGCGTCGCGGGCCGCCGGGAAGCGTTTTGCCTATGGGGACTCTTTCGGGAGACCTCTTGGTGGCCTCTTGGGGACTCTTAAACGCGTCGGGTCGTTGGCACTCGCTTGCGTGCTCGGGGGGGCATTTGGGGGGCCTCCTAGGGCCGCTTGGGGGCCTCTTGGGAGCCCCCGGAGGGCCTGTTAGGGGCCTCTTAGTTTCTTAGGGGCCTTTTGGGGACTCCTGGGGACTTCATAGGGCCGAGGGCTCGAAATGTTGTTTCGTGTTCCCCCCCTGGGACCTCTCTTGGGGCGCTCTCGGGGCCTTCTTGGGCCGTCTTGGAGGTCTCTTGGGCCGTCTTGGAGCCCTCTTGGGCCGTCTTGGGGCGCTCTTAGGGGCCTCTTAGGCCCTCTTGGGGTGTCGGGAAGCCGAAAAGGTGGAAACACCAAAATCTGTCCAAAACCTAAGGAAAAGCAATGATTTGTGCCTCTTGGGGCCCTCTTGAGAGTGCTCTTGGAGGCCTCTTGGGCCGTCTGGGGGCCATCTTGGGCGTCTTGGAGCGATCTTGTGGCATCTCGGAGCTCTCTTGTATCATCTTGAGGGGCTCTTGGCGGCCTCTTGGCCCTTCTTGGGGCTCTCTGGACGGCCTCGAGGGCGGCGCCCAGAAGAAACACCATCTCTGACCCGAGTCGCCCGGGACCTGCCCGGGGTACTTTTCGTCCGGGGACCCCCAGGGGCCGCCCCGCGCGCGCGAAGTAGAACTATTGTAAAGCAGTTGCCGGAGATCTTGGCACGCCTCTGACCCTCGGGGCCTGCAGCGGGCGCTTTCCCAAGAAGTCCGTTGAAGCTATTTTGCGCTCCTTGCGATTATGAGCCGCTTTTGGAGGAGGAGCATAAGGCTCCGTCCCTCCATTGTCTGTCAGGTGTATCATACCCGTTCAGGGAGCAGTCGCGATGCTCGTCTGGGTGATAGGATCACACTCGCTGTACAGAGGGACATTCGGCTCCAAGCTTGTACTTGTTCGGACTTGAGCCCTTCCAACGCGGGAGGACGACGCTGCAATAAGAAAAGTGTGCACCACGATCGACGCTTCGAAGTGCTTCTGCGGATAAGCACACGCAGTCGCTAACACACTTTCTGGATCACCGACAGCTGGCTCCTGGCTCCTTGCTGCGGTGCCCAGGGCTGGTGCTCCAGCGATTTCGCATGCCATCTCTGGCCGTGAAAGGGGGCCAGTGACCCCATGCGGAGTTGACAGCCTGGGCCATGGCGAGGGGCCCTGCTCTCGACATTCGGCATTACCTGAGGAGAAGGTGAACTTTTAACGTCCTTCCTTCGTCTCGGACTCATCCTCCCTTGGCGCCGATCGGAACACTCGGCACAAATTGTAGTTGTTGGGTAGAAAGGCCTCACCACTGTAGCAACAACTTTCCCATTTCCGATTGCCTGCGGCAAGTCCCGCCACGGTGTTAGCCTAGTGTTCTCGGATGCAACTGTCCGAATGACGGCAGGAGGCTGTATGTTGTGAATCTTGCCAGCGGCGTTCAAGGTTGGAGTAACGGTCAGAGCGCCGTTAGATGTCACACTTCGGCCGTTTTGAGTTTGATTTCGGTCATCTGAGGTCGTCCTGGGGCGGAGTAGGAGGATGAAGGAATCGATGATGAGGAGGTGGTGATAAGGAGGAGGAGGAGGAGGACGAGGAGGAGGAGGAGGAGGAGGAGGAGGAGGAGGAGGAGGAGAGGAAGTATAAGGAGGAGGAGGAGGAGGAGGAGGAGGAGGAGGAGGAGGAGGAGGAAGAGCATCGTAGCAGACGAGTGCGATGTGGAGCATCATGATGGTGACGATGTCGAGGAGGATATCATTTTGGGCCGTCTCGGGGCCGTCTTGGGCTCCTGAGGGGCAGTCTTGGGTCCCTTCGGGCACTCTTGGGCCGTCTTGGGGCCCTCTTGTCCGTCTGGGATGTCTCTTGAGGCCGTGGTGGGCAGGGTATGCCGCCTTGGGCGCCTCTGCAGTCCCTCTTGGGCCAGCCAGGGGGCTTTCTTTGCGGCGTCCTGGGCCTCTGAGGGTGTTCTTCGACCGTTTAGGGGGCCGTCTTGGAGGAGCATTGGGCCACCTGGGGGCCCTCTTGGGCCGTTTCGGGGCCATCGCGGAGGCCGAGAGAGCCGTCTTGGAACTGAAGGACGCACAACAAGGTGAAGACGCCAAGATCATCCCAACACGCTGAGGATCTCTATCTCTGTCTGTCTCTCTCTCTCTCTCTCTTTCTCTAAGATTTATGTGTGGATATATATACACAACGTATGTTTGTGTGCATACATACACACACGTAAGCGTGGCACCTCCGAGCCCTCCTGGGGACCTTCTTGGGGCTCTCTTGGCGGCCATCTTGGCGGCCTTGGTTACCGGCCCCCGCCGTGCTGGAACCGTCGTTTTTTTATGCGGCACCGTGGTCTCTGGAGTGCGGGCCCATCGTTTCTGTTCCAGGGATCGTGGCCTCGGTCGGGAGCGCGCACTCATAGTTTTACTTGCCATGGAAAGGGGAAGGGGGGGGCGAAGATTCTCTACGGCCCTGGCCCCAGGAGCAGGAGGAGGAGGAGGATGAGGAGGAGCAGGAGGAGGAGGAAGAGGCAGAGGAGGAGGAGGAGGACAGGCATTTTGCCCTCCGCCCCGTGGATGACGGCTCGCCTCTCCCGTGGGACGTCCGCTGCCCTCTCCTTCAGCAGCTCGCACTAGCCGCTCACCGTCCAGCACGCACTTCAAGCTGACGCTGCCCGACGCCGCCTGCTCGTTCCTCGTGGCGAAGGCTGCCTATGCCGGAGGCCTTCCGCGATCTGGGGGAACGAACAATGGCGTAAACAGAACAACTCATAGGTCCGCGCGGATCTCTCGGATCCGCGCTGGCGCCCCCTGGCGGCGCCGCCGGCGCCGCCCCTGGCGCGCTCCGCGCGCGGGGGGGTCCAGCGCGGATCCAAGAACTCCGCGCGGACCTCCGAGTTGTTATGCTTCTATGTCATCCTTCCTTCCCCTGGCACTCCTCGTGGCGAAGATTGCCTGGGCCTGGGGCCTCCCCCCGACGATCCCCCTCCGCGGCCGTCCTCGTCTTCCCCGCCCGTCCCTCCCAGCGCGCCGAAGCCCGTCGCGGCCCGCCGGCTGCTCGACCGCGCCGGCGCTCGCCTTCGCCGCTGCCAGAGGAGTCGGTGCCGGATTCCAGGAATCCAGCAAGACAGCATCGCTTCACTAATCCTCAAGCAGTGGCGAAGCGTCCTGGCTCGCCTACAGGCCTACCGAACAGGAACCTCTTTGTGGTTTCCACGAAATGTTCTTAGAACATTTCTGGCCGGGACTGGCTTGTTTAACACATCGGGCTTTTGCTCTAAGAACCTTGTTTTGTTCTTAGAACATTTCTGGGTTCTAAGAACATGTCGTGGTAGGCCTATAGAAATGCCGGGAAGGTCGGCCCCTGCTCAAAATCCCTAACCCCATCTCCATCCACATCCCTCGAGCCCCACCGTCTCACCACCTTAGTTGGAGATGTGCCCCTCGAACCCGAAGAGAGCAGCCCATATCCCCATCAGGGGGGTACATCGGCCAGTGGGGCCCAGTCAACGCTGGTGGGGATGGGGATCGGTTAAACGATGCTCAGCAATGGCCCACCGGTCGTTGAAAGTAGGTATTTTTTGAGTCCCAGATTCCACTTTACTTTAAGCGCCGTCCTACTTCAATGATCGAGTGGCTTCACCTTTTGGCGGGGTCAATCAGGCGATCGCAATCATAGATCAAGGGGGCGTGGATTAGCGACGGGTCCTGTTTCCATGGGAAATTGCGGATTTCCGCCACCGAACGAGGCGGCACCGGCCGTATTTTGGGGAGGGCTCCTCCCCCGATCCATGGATTTGGCGACCGCGCGCCAAATCCATGGATCGCCAATATCGATGTTTGCGCGCCCCCGAGTCAATGAGTCCAGCAAGCACCCTTCTGTCAGCAGCGAGTGGTTGCCAACTCGGTCAAACAGCCGGCGGGCCGCGCTGGGCCATGGGCACACTGAGACAGGTGGAGAAGAGGAGGGCGGCCGCAGGAGAGGAAACAGGGAGATGGCCTCAGATGTCGAGAGCCAATGTCTTGAAGAACGCACGGGCGGCTTCTTCAGGCACCAGGGACCAGTGCACTCACAGGTTCTGCGGATCAGTGCGAGCTGCCACTCGGGGGGGCAGTGCAAGTGGCCATCGAGAGGCACGGCCGTCATCTGATGGGCGGCGGGCAGAGTGCCGTCGGGGAACCAGGACCTTCGGAGGTCGTTTTCAGAAGAACTGGCGATCCAGCGGTTGCCAGGCCAGCAAGCATCACAGACAGAGGAGTCCAGAGCCCCGACATCAGGATTGTTCATAACGTCCACCCCAAAGGTCTCGACCCTCTCTCCAGGACCAGTTTTTCATGCTGAGTCGTTTTTTGACGGTCCTGAGGCCTGGCGAGGACCCCCAGAGACCGAAAGCTAAGAATAATCTTCCGTCATGGTTTCTTTTTCTTTTTTTTCATGACCCGAGGTGAGGAGGGGCACCGCGGCGAGGCGAGGCGAGGAGGAGGGGGAGGATGGGGAGGATGAGGGGGATAATGATCAATCGGAGGAGGAGGATGAAGAGGAGGAGGAGGAGGAGGAGGAGGAGGAGGAGGAGGAGGAGGAGGAGGAGGAGGAGGAG
>CAUYUJ010014769.1:261741-324264 GCA_963575745.1 Prorocentrum cordatum | reverse complement strand
TCGCGGCTCGAGGTGCTCGGGCTTTTTTGATGCCCGTCGCTTCGCGGCGGTGCTGCCGCAGGGGCTTCTCTGCGGGCGCCCGGATCGTCCCAGCCGGGCGCCAGAGGCCCGGGTTTTTGCGGCCCGACCGTCAGCAGGAAGCGGTTGTCCGTCGCGGGGTGTTGGGGGTGAGCTCGCTGGGCGCGGCGGGCGGGTCGGCGAAGGGCCATCGGGCGGGGCAGGTATCGTGGCGGGGTGGAGGCTATGCTCAGGCAGCGTGGAGCATGTTTTTGAAGATTTACCTGGGGCGGAGCCTGAGGTGGAGGATCGAGGTCCGAGGCACGAAGTTTTTGGACGCTTATGGATCTCGCCGTTGTTCCTCGGGGCGCCTCTGGACACCCCAAACCAGACGCCTCTGGAGCCTAGCTGCCCTGCTACGCCCTTGTTGAAACGCAACACGTGCCGTTCTCAAGCCGTCTCGGTTGAACACGCTGCGTGTTGGATCGGCACCTGTTGGTCCACGTTCTGGCGAACATATCGCGCCAGACCTACGTTGTCAACCTGTGTGTTGAGATCCGTATCAGCAAAATACGGGCTGCGTGTTGCGTGTCGGGGCAGCTAAGCTCTGGAGGTCTTCATGATGCACGCACGGCCCTGTGGCTCTGCAAACGGAAGAGAAGGAACTGACGACGTGGTAGACGACAGCGTTAAACAGCGCAACCAACTGATTTGGAAACGCTTGGAACATGATCGACCCACGAACCCGGAAAGGAACCTAGAAATGTAAGGCATGGCAACGTTTCAAAGACACTTGATTGGGCGACGGGCAAATGCAATGCTGGATGTATCGAAATGTATCGATCTTGATGTACTGTGCCGAGGGCTGTGCTGTGCTACGTCGTGCTGAGCTGCGATGTTGCATGCCGCGATTGTGCTCTATATATATATATATACAGCGTTGTGGATCGAGTCCTCCCTGGCATCCGAGTCCTGACCGAACTGATCTGGATCGTAAGCTCGAGCTGCCTGAGCAGATGGTAGCTGCCCAAGAGCCAATCGACAGAGGGGACATGCCAGGAGGACGCGCCGCGGAACGTCCCAAGGGACGCGCCAGGCGACGTGCCAGGGGACGTGCCATGGGCACGCACCGCGGGACGTGCCAAGGGGACGCGCTACGGAACGTGCCAATGGACGTGCCGCGGGCCGTGCCAGGGGACGCGCCGTGCGACGTGCCAGGTGGACTCGCCAAGGAACGCGCCAAGGAACGTGTCAATATACAATGTTGAATGTATCGATCTTGATGTACCATGCCGACGGCTGCGCTGTGCTGGCCGTGCTGAACTGCGATGTGCCATGCCGCGATTGTGCTCTATATAGCGTTGTGGATCGAGTCCTGACCGAACTGATCTGGATCGTAAGCTCGAGCTGCCTGAGCAGATGGTAGCTGCCCAAGAACCAATCGACAGGGGGACATGCCAGGAGGACGCGCCGCGGAACGTCCCAAGGGACGCGCCAGGCGACGTGCCAGGGGACGTGCCATGGGCACGCACCGCGGGACGTGCCAAGGGGACGCGCTACGGAACGTGCAAATGGCGTGCACCGCGCGACGTGCCAGGTGGACTCGCCACGGGACGCTCCGCGGAACGTGCCAGGCAACATGCCAGGCTGCAATGTTAAGGGTATCGGTATTGATGTACCGTGCCCAGGGCTGTGCTGTGCCTGGGCGACCTGGACACGTGAAAACATGCGTTTCGCTCATGACGTTCTCAGCACATCCTCATGCTAGACATCCGCCTGGGCGACCTGGACACGTGAGAACAAGCGTCTCGATCGAGGCTTCCTCGACACATCCTCATGCTAGACATCCGCCTGGGCGACCTGGACACGTGAAAACAAGCGTCTCGATCGAGACTTCCTCGACACATCCTCATGCTAGACATCCGCCTGGGCGACCTGGACACGTGAAAACAAGCCTCTCGTTCGAGACATCCTCAACCAATCCTCATGCTAGACATATGTCTGGGCAACCTGGAGGCGTGAAACCAAGCGTCTCGCTCGAGACATTCTCAAGACCTGGGCCATGAAAAGAAGCATTTCACTTGAGAGATCCTCTGAGTTCAGGTCCTCGGGAGAGGACAATCTATAACACAAAACAAGGCTGTCGCTCGAGACATCCTCAATGAATTCTGAACAACAAGCGTTTCGCTCGAGACATCCTCAAAAATTAATTAGCCGGCCCACCTCGACCTCGATATTTATCGCAGAAGAAATTCGCCGGTCCACCTTAAGTCAAACCCGGAGGTAAACCTACTAAAAGAGAACCCTGGTCTTATGCCCTTTCCGGGAAAATGGAGCTCGAAACGCAAAATCATGAATCGTTGTCCTCCCCCTTAGGCCCCCGAGGAGTTCCCCTTCGGAGACATCGGAGGACCTCCACGGATTGGCCGCCCAGGTGGGGCTGGAGAATGTGGGGTCGGGGGTCGGGGGTCGGGAGTCTTTCCTGTGCCGATTCCTATGGAAGCTGGGGTCGGGCAAGAGGGCCTGGGACAGATCCGAGGTCATGCGCCATGTACAACACGTGCATCTGCTACGCTACCAACAGCTTCTTCGAGGTACGGGGTGCCTGTGCCCAGGGGGGGCTTGCGTCGGTCGCTGGCGAGCCTGACAGACAGAGCCCACAAACACTGGAAAGAGCGCTCGGTTGCGGTGCACGCTCGCGCGGTAGAATCGAGTGCTACTTTCTTTTTCCTCTATCCCTGGCGAGCTCCGCTGGAGCACATGATCTGTGCGTACCGCCGCACAGTGCCAGTTCTCGTGTGTTGCATCCTGGCCTCTGGGCGGCGGCCTGCAGTAGGCACACAAAGTAAAACGATTGGGCCCACGATAGCGATAACTTCGTTTCCCCCGATCATCCCGAGACCCCTGGGACACCTTGCAGGGCCTGGCTTAACCGCTGGGGCGCGGGGAGAACCCCGCTTCGCGCGTCGCGGTCTGGGCCAGAGCGGTTGCCCTTCTCCAAGGGGGCGGCGCGAGGGCGCGAGGCTACGCGAGGAGAATCGCGCGTCACGCATCGCGGCGCGCGATGCGCGACGTTGGGTTGCCTAGGCAGCTCGAGGTCGACGGAGGATATGCCTTACAAGGGGCGCTCCGGAAAGGGCCTCCCGTTCTGAGGATCGCAGGAGTCGACATCTCATCCTCGCCGGAGGACGGCGGAAGAAGGAAGCGGCCCTTCAAATGATGACAACGTTTCGGGACGCATGGTTCTTTCGGAATTGGTCGCACGTCGTATGTTCAAGGGGGGGAACGCCACCCGGACCGGGCAATTGGCGCTCACTAAACGGCCCTGGGCGTCTACTAGACAGCCCTGCCCTGTTCGATTCCTTCAGGGGGGGCGCTTGGTGAACGGCTTCGCGTGTCGGGGTGGTTAGTTATCATGGGGGGTGGATGTTTTTGCCCTCTATACATGTGGACAGATCTCTCTCGTCGCATGTGCCTCCTGCACCTCGCGGGAGGCACTGGACAGCGCCTCTCGCGGGCGGTGGCACCCCGGGCCCCGGAGGCCCTCGGGTCCCACGGCCGAGCTCCGGCCCGGGACCGCAGCCTCCGAGGCGCCCGTCGTCGTGCCGCCGGCAAGCCACGTCGGGCAGGCTGAAAGCCACAGCCGTGCACGGTGTTGACAGCTTGCCATGATGGTTTCTGAGCCTCAATTCGGGCCACACATCCCAAAGGCACTGTGTGGCGGCATCCTTGTTTTGATATTACCCAGCGGCTGATAATGCCAGCTCGGGTTATCCTGGTACAAGCATCCCACGAGCTCCAAGACACGGGCCTCTGGATTCAAAAAACTGGTGGTTGACTTCAAAAATCTTGCCTTCGAGTTCAAAAGGCGGTTTTCGAATTTGGAACATTGGTTTTTGAATTCAAAAACCAGTGCCATCGCTGCCTGGTCTGGTTGCCGTGCTCTGGCCGGAGTGTGCGGAGCAAGAGGCCCTTAGCGCGGCCGCCTCGTCGTTTTTGTTTCTCCCTCCTGCACGCCCGACAGCTCGCCGTTCGGTTGGCCCGGAGGGTCACACGCTGGAGCGCGTTGCCTCTGCCTCGCCGCCGACGAAGCAAGTTCGGAACAGCAGCCGCCTGCCCAAGAGATTCAGGAGAAGGAGCGACGTCGTCCCCCGTGCCCCCGATGCCAATGTTCACATTCGCATGCACGTCGAGCCTTGGAAATCGGGGCTGGGGTTATGATGTTCCAACCTACTTTAGCCTTGACCACCAGAAAGAATCTCGAGCACCAGGAAAGTACGGAGGGTTTTCACGTGTCGGGCCCTGGGAGACACTCGTCCGACACTGTTTCGACACTGCTTCGACACTCTTTCGACACTTCTCCGGGTGCTCGACATTATTTCTGGGGTGTGGTCCTTATGTACGATGGGAGCAACATGAGGCTGGGGCTCTGTCCCGCCTCGGCGCCTCTCAGGACCTGCTTCCAGAAGGCCACGAGGGGAGGACGCCCGCCGAGGCGCGCCGATCGAAGCATATTATGCACGGGCCCGCTCGACACTGGCACTTGCAGTGTGCCGGTGCAGTCCCCTATCGGCGCTGCTGTGAGACGCGTGTTTTCTTCGGGGTACGTTCCAGAGTGTTCCTCCCTCCTCCTCCTCCCTCCTCCCTCCTCCTCCTCCCTCCTCCTCCTCCTCGTCCTCCTCCTCCCTTCCTCCTCCTTCTCCTCCGCCTCCTCCTCCTCCGCCTCCTCACGTTCAGAATGCGGCGCCGCAAGTTGTCGGAGCTTCGTCGAGCAGTGGCGACGAGAACCTCCAGAAACGCGCAGAAGGTTCAGAGGCGATGGCGTCGTCGTGGACGAGCTGCTCCAAGAGCTCGCTTCGCATCTGCTCCTCGAGGGACGAGCGAGAACTCTGCTCCAGCAAAGAGGATCGAGTTTCGAGGTTTTGCATGTTCTTGACTTCTGGGGACCTCCAGGGACAGGTGGCCAGGAAGGAAAGGTGGTCCAGAGGCAAGCGGGTCCTACACTCCGGAGCTCTCCCCAGGACCAGCTCTTCATCCCCGAGGCCCAGGCAGGGTCCCAGAGGAGCCTGGAAGTGGCCGAACAACTGCAGGACCTGTTTCCCTTAGGACCCGTCTCCCTCATTCGGAGGACGCCACCGGAGCACCTCTCAGGGGCAACGTTAGGTGTGATAGGCTCAGGGGTGGATGCACCAAACCCCACTCGCGCATCCATCGCCGAAGTAAGGGCCTGATAGCACACCCCGCTCAGGAACTTGCGGATGCGCTCTCGGGTGCCTAAGACCGATTTTCGATGTTTCCTCCCTGAGCCTGTACCCCCAAGTGATCCTCGTCGTCTTGGTTTTCGGGTCATAACTCGGGTCTCCAGCGGCAGTTCGGCACCATCTGGGCACCTCCGGAACGCTCTCGGCGAGGCGCAGCTGCTGGAGAGCATCCCGAGGCTGGAAAACCGCCGAGGCGCGACGAAAACGCCCCCACCCACCCCCCTAGCGTTCTACCTCGACCTCACCGATCCTGGCCAGGCCGATCCTCAGGCCAAGGGTCGGTGTCTGCGCGCCTCCGTGGCCGAGGCAGGAGGGCGTGTGCACCGATCCTTGGCCGAGGGTGGGCCCAGCGAGGAGCGGTGAGGTGGTCCGTGGAAGGCGCCCGCCTCGTGCGAAACATGAGGGGTGCGACGCTCCGCTGCGCTCGGTTTCGTTACGGGCCTGGCCCGCCCTGTTTTATCGTCGTTGTCGTGATCACTCCTCTTCGTCGTCGTTGTCGTCGTCCTTCTGTTGTCCTCCCTGTCAGCGCTCGTGGTGCATTCAGGCCCCGGCCCCTGCGCTCGACCATCGAGAACTCCTTCCTCTGTGCTTCGGAGGTGGGGTCGCCATGGCCTCCGCCGAAATCAAAAAGCGACGTTCCGCCGCTCTCGGGCATGCGCCCCCCACACCCCAGCAGTCGCAGCGAGCGCCCGCCCGAACCGATTGCTGGGTAAGACGTGGGACTAGACGGGGGGGGCGCGGAGGGCCGTGCGTCGCGGTGGTGGTGATGGCCAATCAAGGTGGTTGCGGAGATGAGGACGATTGTGGAGATGAGGACGACGAGGATGAGGGTGAGAATGATGCTGATGAGGATGATGCTGATGATGATGATTCTGATTATGATGGTGATGCTGACGATGCTGATGATGATGAGAACGATGATGATCACGATGCTGATGATTCTGATGACGATGATGACGATGATCCTGATGCTGATGATGATGCTGATTATGATGCTGCTGATGATGATGCTGCTGATGATGCTTGCTGTTGATGATGGTGATGATCATGCTGATACTGATTATGATGCTGATGCTGAGGGTGATGCTGATGGTTAGGATGATGCTGATGCTGATGATGATGCTGATGACGCTGATGCTGATGCTGATGATGGCGATGATGCCGATGCTGATGCTGATGCTGATGCTGCTGACGATGATGACGCTGATGCTGATGCTGATGTTTATACTGATGCTGATGATGATGTTGCTGCCGATGATGTCGATGATACGGATGCTGTTGATGATGACGGTGATGATGGTGATGATGATGATGCTGATGCTGAGGATGATCCTGATGATTAGGATGATGCTGCTGATGATGCTGATAATGATGATGCTGATGCTGATGATGACGATGATGCTGATGCTGATGCTGGTGCTGATGCTGCTGACGATGATGATGCTGATGCTGGTGATGATGATGCTAATGCTGCTAATAATGACGGTTATTATGACGGTGATGGCGATGACGATGATGATGTTGATGATGGTTATGGTGATGGCGACACTGGTAATAATATTGATCACGGTGATGATGATGGTGCTGATGATGGTGATGCTGGCGATAATTTTGATGTTAAGTTTGATGATGCTGGTGCTGATGAGTTTGAAGCTGGTGATTCTGAGTATGATGCTGAAACTGATGCTGCTGATGGTCATGAGGATGATGTTTCTGATGCTGATGCTGGTGCTGATGCTGATTATGATGAGGATGGTGCTGCTGATGATGAGGCTGATGTCGATGGTGATGATAATGCTGATGACGGTGATGGTGGTTGTGGTGATGATAATGAATATGATGACAGTGCTGGTGATAACGATCATGATGCTGATGATGGTGATTGTGATGGTGCTGGCGGTAATGATGATGAACATGCTGATGATGATGCTGCTGATGATGATGTTGCCGATGGTGATGAGGATGATGATGATGATGAAGACTATGGTGATGTTGCTGGTGATGATGTGAATGCTTCTTATGATGATGCTGCTCATGATGTGGATACTGATTGTGATGGTGATGATGAGGATGATGCTGATGATGATGGTGATCATGAGGGTGTTGATGATGATGCTGATGCTGATGCTGATTATGCTGAAGCTGGTGCCGATGATGAGGATGATGCTGATGATGCTGATGATGATGCTCATGATGATGGTGGTTGTGATGATGCTGCTGATGACGATGCTGCTGATGATGATTTCGCTTATGGTGAGGTCGATGCTGAAGATGATGATGATGATGATGCTGATGCTGATGATGATGATGATGATGTTGATGATCATGATGATATGATGCTGATGATGATGATGATGATGATGATGATGATGATTATGGTGATGAATACCCATACGACCACCCTTCGGGTGATTAGGAGAGTCTGAGGGGGGGAGAGGGGGGGAACCAACATCTGACTCAGTTGATCTCACTATCGATCTCACTCCACGGGACACGACGGGACACCACGGGACATTTGTCGATCTCACTATCGATCTCACTATCGATCTCATTCAACGGGACACCACGGGACATCACGGGCCACCACGGGACACCACGGGAAACCGCGGGAGACCTCGATCTCACTATCGGTCTCACTATCGATCTCACTATCGATCTCACTCAACGGGACACCATAGGACACCACGGGACACCTTGGGACACCACATCGATCTCACTATCGATCTCACTATCGATCTCACTCAACGGGGCACCACGGGACACCACGGGACACCTGTCGATTTTATTATCGATCTCATTATCGACCTCACTCAACGGGACACCACGGGACACCACGGGACACCACGGGACACCTGTCGATCTCACTATCGATCTCTCTATCGATCTCACTATCGATCTCACTCAACGGGACACCACGGGACACCACGGGCCACCACAGGACATCGCGGGACAACGCGAGCCACCGCCGGACGGACGGACGGGCGGGTGGGGGAGTATCATTTGTCTTGGCTTCGCCTTAGCAACGGCGGACACCACGGGACACCACGGGACACCGCGGGACACCGCGAGCCACCGCCGGACGGGCGGGCGGGTGGGGGATAATCATTTGTCTTGACCTCGCCCTAGCAACGGCGGGTTCATTCCTCTCGCACGCCCACGCAGCTTCGCCTCGCCCGCATGCACGAGACGAACGAAACGAAACGATTTCCTGGTTGGGGGTCTCCGTTCCACTGCGATCTCACCCCCAACCTCCGATGATGGTGATGATGGTGATGATGAGGATGGAGATGAGTTTGAGGATGGTAATGATGGAGATGATGAGTGTGATCATGATGCCGATCCTGATAATGATGCTCATGATGATGCTGATGCTGATGCTGATGCTGGTGCTGCTGCAGATTATGAAGATGCTGCTGATGATGGTAACGGTGATGTTGATGGTGACGGTGATGATGAGGATGATGCTGATGGTGTTGATGATGCTTCCGCTGCTGCTGCTGTTGATGATGCTGGTGCTGATCATGATGTTGATGGTGATGGTGAGGGTCATACTAAAGATGGGGATACTGATAATGATGATGATGCTGAGGTGTGATACTGATGATGAGGATGGTGCTGATGATGATGCTCATGATGATGATGACGCTGATGCTGATGTTGATGATGACGCTGCTGATGATGATTGTAATGGTGACGATGCTGATGATGATGATGATGATGATGATCGTTGTGATCATGCTGATGATGATGTTGATGATGATTATGGGGATGCTGATGGTGATGCTGATGATGATGCGGATGCTGTCGATGATGTTGATGCTGATGATTGTGAGGATAGGGATGCTGATGATGGTGATGATGGGATGAGTATGATGATGCTGATGCTGATGATTGTGATGATGGTGCTGATCATGATTATAAGGTTGATTATGAGTATGATTTGTGATGATGGTGATCATGATGTTCATGCTGCTGCCCCTGATTATGAAGATAATGATGTTGCTGATTATGATGGTGATGGTGATGATGAGGATGTTGATGGTGATGACCATGACGATCATGATGAGCATCATGATGGTGCGGGTCATGGTAACGATGCTGATCAGGATGATGATGCTAATGATGATGATCATAATCATAATGATAATGATAACGGTGGTGACGATGCTGATAACGATGATGTTGTTGCAAATTCTGATGATGACGATGGTGGTGATGATGCTGGTGATTATGATGCTGATGCTGATGCTGATCATGATGCCGCTGATGCTGATGCCGATGCTGGTGATGCTAATTGTGATGGTGATGTTGGCGATGATTATGATGATGCTGATGATGGTGATGGTGATGGTGAGGATTCTGCTTATAACGCTGATGATGCTGATGTTGCTGAGAGCGAGGATGATGAGTCTGCTGCAGATGCTGATGCTGATGCTGATCATGGTCATGCTGACGATGTGTATGATGATGGTGTTGGCGATGGTGATGAGGCTGATGATGATGTTGATGCTGAGTATGATGATGTGTATGCTGGTAGTGATGATGGTGATGCTGATGATGCTCATGTGGATGATGATGCTGATGATGGTGATGCTGATGGTGATACTGATGCTGATGCTTCGGCTGCTGATGATGATGGTGATGGTGATGATGAGGATGCGTATGGTGGTGATGGTGATGGTGACGGTGATGATAGTGATGCTGCCGATACAGGGTCTGGCTTGAATATGGGACACTCACGTTTCAACAGTGGTTCGGTCGTTCTTTTAGTTTGCATGCGTTCCGCTACCTTTTTGGCGGCGAGCCAGCCTGGTGGTCCTTCGGACTTCGTAGTCGTAGTTGGAAGAAGAAGCTTCGTTCCTTATTTATCGCTCCTTAGGCCAGGCCGAATACTGTAATCATGGTACTGGTGCTGGTAATAATGATGGTGACGATGCTGGTGATGATGATGATGGTAATGATGATGCTGAATATGATGATGCTGATGCTGACGATGATGCTGCTGATGATGGTGATGATAATGATGATTGTGATAGTGCTGATCATGCTGAGGATGATGGTGATGCTGTTGACGATGGTGATGGTGATGGTGCTGGTGATGCCATTCGCGATGATGGTGATGAGGATGATGCTGATGGCGATGATGATGATGACGATGGTGGTGACGATGGTTGTGATGGTGATGATGATGTAAATGCTGAATATGGTGATGAGTCGGATGATGCTGGTGATGATGGCGATGATGATTATGATGGTATGGTGATAATGGTCATGGTGATGGTGGTGCTGATACGAATGATTATGATGATGGTGATGATGATGAGAAAGCTGATGCTGATGACGATGATGAGTTTGATGGTGAAGCTGATGTGGATGATGATGATGATGGTGAGAATGGTGGTGCTTATGATGCTGATGATGATGCTGATGGTGGTGCTGCTGATGATAATAACGTTGATGATGTTGCTGCTGATGAGTTTGCTTATGATGATTGGGATGATAGGATGAGGATGGTGATGGTGATGATGATGCGGATGCTGATAGTGATGGTGATGCTGAGGATTATGATGATGTCAGTGTTGATGATAATGATTGTGATGATGGTGATAATGATGTTGATGCTGAGTATGATGATGTTGATGATGATGCTGATGCTGATGCTGATGATGCTGCTGATGATGATGATGCTGATGATGATGATGATGGTGATGTGGCTGATGATGGTGATGGGAATGCTGATCATGATGACATTGCTACTGATGCTGGTTAAGATGAGGACGATGCTGATAATGATGCTGATTGCGATGATTGCGGTGATGATGATGATGATGATGATGATGATGATGACGGCGACGACGTCGATAATGATGTTGATGATAATGGTGATGATGAGGAGTCGGAGGTGGATGAGGATGATGCTTGTGGTGGTGCTGATGATGCTGATGGGCGATGATGATGAGGAAGAGGAGGAGGAGGAGGAGGAGGAGGAGTCGCCATGATAAGGATGCTTGTGCTGATTCAGCTGCTGCTGCCTCTGCTGATGGTGATGCTTTTGATGATGATGATGCTGATGATGATGATGGTGATGGTGATTGTGGTGATGCTGCTGCTGGTGATGATGATGATGTTGTTGGTGATGATGGTGATGTTGATGATGGTGATGGTGATGGTCATGATGGTGATGACGGTGATGACGATGATGATGATGATGATGATGATGATGATGATGATGATGATGATGATGATACTGGATCAAGCCGCAGGCGTTTTTTTTCTTCAATTCTGACGCATATTCGGTGGGTGTCAATGTCCAGAGGAACTCTACAGGACTTAAAGAGAGCCCGAGACAGAGTGTGTGTATGTGTGTGTGTGTGATTTGTCCGCCCCTTGTGTCTTCCACAGTATCCGCCAGGGAGAAGGGGGGAGGCATGTTTTAAACCTTTTATATCTGCCGCGTGGCCGATATCGATTGTGTCGGGCACTGCGAAGCCACTCAGCGTGTAGTCATGTGCGACTCTATTGCTACACATGCGTCCTTCTGCAGTGCCCAGTGCGCGCGATGCGTGTCCCTTACCACTTTGGCTCAAAGCAGCCGAGCACACTTGTGCGCACGGCTTTTCATATATATATATATATATGTATATAAAAAAATATCAATTTCAACCATCCGGTGTTGCTGGGTCCTCGTTTTGAAGAGACAGCGCCCCGTGCCCTTCCTCCTCCTCTCCTTCTCTCTCCTCCATCCTCCCACCCCTGCCTTTGCCCTGCGCATGTCCACTTCGGCACGCACACACACACGTGTCGTACCTCCACAGGGAGCTCCGCCTAAGGCCCCGGTGGCCGCGTTCCCATGCAGTTCCACCCCCCATCTCGGCACACAATTCACACGCATTTTGGCTCCATGGGGAGCTCCACCCAAGGCCCCAGTGGCTGCGTTAGCACGCAGTTCCGCCTCTCATTTTGACCCCGCCGTCACACGTGTCGTCGCCTCATATGGAGCTCCACCCAAGGCCCCAGTGGCTGCGTTCACATGTGGTTCCGCACCCCATTTCGGCACACCCTCACCCGTTACTTGGCTCCGAAGGAAGCTCCACCGAAGGCCCCGGTGGCTGCGCTCGCATGTAGTTCTGCGCTCCATCTCGGCACACCCTTCACACGCTTCGTGACCTACTAGGGAGCTCCACCGAACGCCCCAATGGCTGCGTTCGCATGCGGTTCTCTTTCCCATTCCGCCATGTGGCTCCATAGGGAGCTCCACCCAAGGCCCCAGTGGCTGCGTTCACATGCGGTTCCACCCCCGATTTCGGCATTTCCCTGTCACGTTTCGTGGCCCCATATGGGGCTCCACCCAAGGCCCCAGCGGCTGCGTTCGCATAGAGTTCCGCCCCACTCGGCACGCCCCTCACACGATTCGTGGCCAAATGGCGAGCTCCACCGAAGGCTCCAGGCTGCGTTCGCATGCGGTTCCACCTATTTCGGCACGCCTTTCGCGCGCTTCCTGGTCCAATATTGGGGGCGGACCCGAGGACCCAGTGACTGCGTTCACATGCGGTTCCACCCTCCTTTTCTGCACACCCCACACGCTTCGTGGGCCCAATAGGGAGCTCCACCGAAGGCCCCAGTGGCTGCATTCGCACGCAGTTCCGCCCCGATCTCGGCACACCCCTCACACGCTTCGTGGCTTCACATGGAGCACCACCGGAGGCTCCAGTGGCTGCGTTCGCATGTGGTTCCATTTTCTATTTCGGCACACCCCTCACCTATTTTTTTTGCCCCATAGGGAGCTCCACCTTAGGCCGCAGTGGCTGCGTTCACATGCGTTTCCACTTCTGATTTCGGCACACTCGTGGCCCCATAGGGGGCTCCACCAAAAGCCCCAGTGGCAGCATAGCATTGCGGCCCCGAATCCATTTCTGCACACCCTCACACGCTTCGTGGCCCTAAAGGGAGCTCCACTGAAGATGTTACAACATCTGGTGCTACTCACAACTGCAGATGGTTGGGTCCGTTGCCAGAATAATTCGTTCCCCTACCCCTCCGCACCAACACCGCTTCAGGGTGTCCCTCCTCCGCAGCTCTCTGTCATCCCAGCGTGAGCCGAGTCGTCGCCGCACTTACTCTTCACCCAAGACGGCCGCGATCCAAAACAGCGTGCACGCTGCTCGTAAACTCCTCTGGGGTTCGCTGTGGCGGCTGCCCAGTGCATCCTGAGCGGCAGCCTCAAGCGCCCCACCTGCGCTCCAAGCAGGTTCACCCACCGGGCTGGGCGGTCGCCGGCCGCCGCCGCCCGAATCGATGGCTCAGCGCGCTTTCACCCGTAAGGAAAATACATGTCGTCATCATCATCACCATCATCACCATCATCATCATCATCATCATCATCAGCATCAGCATCAGCATCAGCATCATCATCATCATCCTCGTCGTCATCATCATGTGAATTTGCTCTCATGCACCCTCCTCTTGAAGGGTCTTGCGCGCAATCCCGTTCTAAGGGGCTCCGTCTCGGCCAAGAGGATACAGCGCGGTGCTTGGGGTAGTTCTGCAACTGCTTGATGACGACGATGAGGATTATGATGATGGTACTGATAATAATAATGGTGATGATGACGATGGTGATGATGAAACTGATGATGAAGATTCATATTCAGATAAGATGGTGACGCTGATGATCATGATGCTGACGATGATGATCATGATGCTGACGATGATGATGGTGATGGTGATGGTGATGGTGATGATTCTGCTGATGATGATTTAGATGATGGTGGTGGTGATCATCTTGATGATGCTTCAGATGACGATGATGACGGCGACGATGGTGATGCGGAGGAGGATGTTTATGCAATTGATGCTGATCCTGATGATGATGATGGATGATGATGGTGCTGATGATGATGAGGATGAGGATTATGAAGTTGATGTTGTTGATGTTGATGATGATGGTGTTGATGATGATGATGATTCTGACTATGACCAGTATCAGGCAGATGCATATGAAGATGATGCTGATGATGATGCTGCTACGTATGATGCGAATTATTATGTTGGTGATGATGCTCGTGATCATGAAGCTGATGATGCTGATGATGCTGATGATGATGATACTGATGATGATGATGATGATGCTGATGATGATGATGATGATGATGATGATGATGATGATGATCATGGTGGTGATGATGATGAGGATGATGATGATGATGATGATGATGCTAATCATGGTCATTACCATGAGCACGGCCATGATGATGGCGATGATGATGTTGCTAATGATGAGGGCGATGACGACGGGGATGAGGATGGCGATTGTGATGGGCGTGACGACGGCGAGCTGAGCTCTGGGATGCCGAAGGTGATGGGCGTGCCGAGCCCCACTGACAAGGAGAACTGGCACTGGGCCTGCGGGAACGAGGGCGGCGGCCTCAGCGCTCGCCGGTGCTGGTGTGGCCGAGAGTCTAGCGTCAAGTCGGGCCTGTCCCTTTACAGGAGGTATACTCAAATATTGTCAAAAAAATAGTCTGGGGACTATCATTTTGTGACTACTTTTAAGTATTTTTGGCATAGTATTGACCATCTTTCTTTTTTCGTCCAAAGTCCCCAGTAGGGGAACACGCCCGACCTGGTTCTAGCGGGCAGAGTGCGAGGCCCACGGGCATAGAGAGATGCGCGCTTCTTCCCCAACAGGTGCTTGCACTTGGGGCATCTTGCTCAGCTTCTGAGTGGTTGGCATGGGCGCCCAGGTCTTCGCCAAGGTCGCCGCCTCCTGGGCGCCTCGTGGGCGCTTCGTGCGCTGGCTGGACACGGCTTGCACCACGCAGCTTTCTCTGCGTAGCTGGCACCACACTGCGCTCCCCCCCACACTGCGCTTGCACCACACAGCTCGCGCACCACGATAACAACGATCGTTATCGTTGTGTTCGCCACGATCGTTGTCATCGCTGTGATCGTGGTAATGGTGGTCATCGTTATCGTGGCTATCGCTGTGATCGTTGTCGTTGTCGTCGTTGTCAGTGCACAGGCCCGCTGCTTGGAGCCCACGCGGGCAGCATGTCTCGCAAGCAGGCGCGGTCGGGGCCCGTAGGCCGGCGGCAGGCAGAGTGCGAGAGCCACGGGCAGGGAGCGGGGCGGGACTCTGCATTGTGCCTTCTTGACCGTCAGACCTTGCCAAGGGGGCCGCCCGCTCGCCCTGGACTGCTGGCAGGCCAGCCTCCTAACCCTCACGCCTGGGCGACCTGCGAGCGGGGGTCGAAGAAGAAAAAACGTCATGAACATAAACTGTTGGCTCTCCGCGCGGATTTCTTGGACACGCGCTGGCCACCCCCAGCGGCGCCTCCGGCGCCGCCCCTGGCGCGCTCCGCGCGCCAGGGAGGTGGGTCCAGCGCAGCTCCAAGACATCTGCGCGGAGCGCCAAAAGTTTATGCTCATGGCGTTGTTTCTTCTTTCTAAGGGGGCAGGGCAGCAGTATTCGTTCTTGTCGGCAGCGAGTGGGGACGCAGGCGCGTTCGATAGCCGACGGGCCGCGCCGGTCTGTTGGCAGGTCGTGCGCGACGGAGCCTGGCGTGCTCACAGGCAGTGCGCGCGCGACAGGGTGGGCAACCACAAAACCAGGCGCGTCAAGTAAGAGACCGGCCCGCCAGCAGGAGCCCCACGGACGGCTCTCCTCTGCCAGTGGCCTTCTGGGGGCCCGCAGAGGCCCCGGGGCAGCTCAGGAAGCGCAGACCTCGACGGAGAGCGTGGCCCAGGATGTCTTCGAGTGAGGCTGCTGGTCGCACGTGTCAGCAGTGCGCCCGGAGGTGGAAGTCCGCTCAGGCTCGCGGCCCGCGCCCGCAGCAGCCCCCATCTCCCCCGCACGGGTTGAGCCAGCATGCGGGTTGAGCCAGCATGGCCTGCTGGCCCGAGGGCCCCCGTTCCGAGCCGGAGGGGCCGCCCCCCCCCCCCTCCCTCCCCCCCTCCCCAGAGCTCGCCGAAGAGCGCACGCGGCGGGACCTCGGGGTGCCCCGGCGACTTTCCCGTGCGCTCGCGTGGTGCCAGGCGGGGGCTCGGTTCCCGTGCGCTTGCCTCCTCGCCTGCATGCGACTCGTTTATGCTTCCTCGCTTCAGCGCCCATCGGCGGCGGTAGTGGTCGGTCTCGTTTGACCGATCCCCATCCCCATCCCCATCCCCTTTGAGACCCCCACCGGATTACCCCCCCAGTTGGGGATGCACCCCTCGAGACCCGAAGGGAACGACCTACATCCCCACCTGGGAGGGTAACTCGGCCAGCGGGGCCCAGGCCACGCCGCTGGGAATGGGGATCGGTTCAACGACACTCAAGTGGGCCCTTCGGCCGTCTCTGGCAGCTGTGGTCCCGGGAGGCCCCAGCCGTCGGGGGCCTGCCGCGCAGGCGCTCTCGGCGTCGGCGCCGGCGCCTCTGCCCATCGAGTCCGCGCGCGGCTGCGGCCCAGGCGGTGACAAGTACGAGCTCTGCTTCTCCGTGAACGAGCACTACGAGGACAACAACGACGACGACAACGACAACGACAACGACAACGACGACGATGGCGACGGCGACGACGACGACGACGACGACGTCGACGACGACGACGACGACGACGACGACGACGACGAGGACACCTTCGGCGACAAGAAGGACCCGAACAAGCCGAAGTGCCCCGTCTGAGGCCCTGCGGCGGGCGAGGGCGGGCGGGCACGCGCACGGCGGCGGGCGGTGTGCCTGGAGAGCAGGGGGGGGGCACGCAAGAGAGGCAGCTGCTCGACGTCCCAGCAGGGATCTGTCCGTTCTGTGCGCCGAGGAGCGCATGAGCCCCGCCCACGTGCTACGCACCGCTGTAGAGCGCACTCGAGGTGCCAGGGTCATTTCCGGAGTGTTCAGCGTCGGCCGAGCCCTGACCCGTGCCCCCGATGAGCCCGCCGCCGCCTACAGCCAGCCCGCATAGTGAGGAGGAGCGGCTTCTCGAGGGTACCCCTGCATCCTTGCCTCTTCGGCCATCTGCGGTCCATCCGCGACCGCGTTCGATGGCCAGCCCCGCTCGAAGGACCTCGGCATGGGCGCCCAAGACCCCTGCATCCTTACCGTTCATCCTTACTATACGGGTTGACTGTACTACTGTATTTCACGGGCTTCATTTTCCAGCATGACAGCATCTCCTCCTCCTCCTCCTCCTCCTCATCATCATCATCGTCGGTAACATCACCCTCATAAGAATCATCATCAGCAGCATCATCATCATCGTCATGATCATCACCACTATCATCATCATTAACCTGATCATCAGCAGCATCATCGTCACCATATTCATATTCCTATTCATCTGCATATTCATCTTCATATTCACCATCCTCACCACCATCACCAAAAGCATCAGACTAATCAGCATCACCATGATTATATCAATATTCATGCTCATATTCCACATCACCTTGATCATCAGCATCAGCGCCATCATCATGTTCATCATCATCACCATCAGCATCGTGCTCTTCATCATCAGCATCATCATCGGCAGCATCTTCAGCATCATCAGCATCATCATCTTCACATTTTCCCATCCCCATATTCATACTCATCTTCCACATCATCATCAGCAGCAGCATCAACACCATCGTGCTCAGCATCATCAGCAGCATCATCATCACCATCATCGCAATGACCCTCATCAACTTCATCATAATAATCATCGGAATCATCATCATCATCATCATCGTCATCGTCATCGTCACGTCATCGTCATCATCATCATCATCATCAGCAGCAGCAGCAGCAGCATCATTATCATCATCCTCATCATCAGGCGGTTGTGGAATGTCACAGCGTCGGCGGGCGGCCGCGAATGCGCGGGCGTCGTTTTGGGGCTGCGGATGGAAGCGAGGGGCGCGCCAGCGTTGCCGAGAGAATGCGGGACAGACAAGGCGAGGCGCGCTCACGACCTGCGGGCAGGACGACGGGCACTGGCCCACTCGCGCGGCCAGGGTGGGCGATCGGTGCGAGGAGCTTGTGTGGATGAGCGCGCAGCAGGCACAGGTCTTCACAGAGCCCCCAGTTTCATCCTCAGAGTCAGAGCGCGCGCTCCAGGTCGATCCCACTGCTGCCCGACCAGTCGCGCATGGGACCACGTTTGGACCGCGCGTCGCTCCTAGTCCAGAGCGCAGGTCCTGTTTCCATCTAGTCGATCGGAATCGATATCGGTTTCGACCGATCTGATCCGATTCGACCCCGATGTTCGGGCGATCCGATGCGGCCCAAGACTTGGTTGGCACCACTGTGCCGTGCTCCGCTTCTTCCTCCCCCTCTTCCCCCTCTTCCTCCCCCTTCGCTTGTCTCCGCAGGGGTTGGCTGGGCCCCTGATCCTTAACCGCTTTTTGCCTGGACGGGGTACCGGCTCCCACTTCCCCTCGCGGAGGGTGAGACGCTTTGCGCAACAACCGAAATTGCATGCTGCTGCTGTAGAATCTTGGTGCGGCCGCTCTGATTCGGTCTCGACCCCGTGCCGATGCAACCCGATCTCCGACGCACGTCGATCCAGCCCGACTTCCCATTTCCATACCGGCCGATCCCTGCCCCCTGACATCCGTCGCTGTGTTTTTCAATCGGCGGCCTCAGGGGTCCCAACCCCTTCTCCAGGGGTAGTTTTCTGCCCCGTATCAAGTCTTGATGGCCCGAAGACGGCCCAAGAGGGCCGACACCCATCAAGAACCACTGGTTGAGATCTTCGGGCTGGGCCAGGACAGAGATAAATCGTTCCAGAGCGTGCCGAAACGCTTTCAGAGCCTTCCGCCCGACACATCCTCCAGAACCGCCGGACCTCGGTGATTTCCGATACATCGCTGTCCGATGTTTTCCTTGTCTTGGCTTCGTAAAATCTGGGGCTTCGATCCTGATGGGCCGATTTTCCACCACCACTGCCATAGGTACGAGAGGGAGGAGGATGAGGAGGAGGAGGAGGAGGAGGAGGAGGAGGAGGAGGGGGAGGAGGGGGAGGGGAAAAAAAGAAGCACTCCGTTGGGGCCAGGTTCGTCCACCTACCTAGACATACAAAGGCCCAGAGACTATCCTTCAGATAGGATCCAAAACGCCTGGGACGCTGGCCCCAAGGCTAGACCGTAAACTGGTCCACTGCCCGAGGCACTGAACGCGGGCACGAGTTACCCGTGTCCAGACCCGCGGGGAAACAAAACTTACCCCATTCTCTGAACCATCCTGCACATGCCTATTACGACAGAGGGCCTCCCACCGAGCCGAGTCCCTGGGTATCCCCTGGGCCATCAAAAAATCTCTACCGCTCGGTTGCCAGAGGGGGCCCTCCGTCCATGCCTCTGGATATACCTATTCTTAGCCACCATCACCTCCGCTCCTACCTGCATGGGAACTATGTAGCTACTGGATCTCGTGGGGGTGATCGTCGGGGGGGTGGAAATACTCCTCGAGGGCCTCTGAGATCCCGACGATGGCATCTGTGGGCTTCTGGGGGCAATCAGAGCACTCGGCGAAATACTCCTCTGGGGTTTTTGAGATGCAGACGATAACATCTCAGGACTTCTGGGCGTAATCGTCGGGGGCGGCGAAATACTCCTCAAGGGCCTCTGGATCCACGAGGGCCTGGAAAAACGAGGCGGCGCTGGTGGTGGAATGGATCTAGATGCGGACGATGCCTTCACTCTCTCCTTCCACTCCTTCCCGGGTACGTCGGGCGAGGCCTGGGCCTCGCTCTGATTCTCCGAAGGATCCCACCGTCTCTCTGACGAAACTGGATGATGTGAATCAGATATGCGTTGCCCGTGTCGTACTCGAGGAGACTGCATGCAGTGAATCACCCACCGATTCAATATTGAAACTCGTCGGTCTTCCCATTTCTTTGGGCAGCTGTGAATTCTGTTCAATACTAATATCTACGCCAGAGAGGTCTCGAGCCACTCCTGCATCTCCTTTTCCGTGTGCGACGCAGGCGCTCTCCCCGACTTGAGTTCGCCGCCGAGCTGGGTCAGCGACGAGATCACCTCCTTGCGGCATTCGCCCAGGCAAAGTGTGATGCGTCTCTCCTGCTGGTCGCAGCACCCGTCGAGCTTCGTGAACTTGATCGCGTCCGTGCGCTCCTCGTACCCGTACCCGATCGAGCCCAGGCGCTCCTTCCACTCCTTGAGCTTCCCGAAATTCGCCTTGCCGATGCTCTCCGGTCGGTTGAGCAGCGCCTCCAGCGCGCCTAGGTTGTGGCCTTTTCCTTTGGTCTGGACCTGCTCGTTGTACTTGGCTCCTTGCGCTGACATGTGCGCTACCTCTGGCATGTCGTGAGGGACGATGATGACGTCGAAGAGGATCCCCTCCACCGTGCGGCGCGACTGCGCCAGCTGCATGATCATCTTCATCATGAGCACCATCAGCGTCTTGTTGGCGGGATTGTAGCCAGCGGCGGTCTTGATTACCTTCTGCTTGTCTCCGTCTCCTGTGCGTCGGCGCTGGCTGCGGTCGTTCTCGTCCTTCTTCGCCGCCTCGCCGCTGAGCGTCAACATTGCGTGCAGCTCTGTCCGCGGCGGGGCGTGCTGTCGCCGTCAGTCGCACTCTCGGTGCTCTGGGCAGAATGGCGACGGGCGGAGGAGGTAAGTGCTGTTCAACTACATGGTCCAGGAAATCATCTAGCGTGTCGTGCTCCTCTCCGCACATAGGACATGCGCATGACTTCGGGGCAACTGGGGTCCACGCAAAGGCCGTCCTCTGGAGTCGACACCGATTGTTTAGCCAGGCCGTACGAACGTGCTGTCGAGCGCTATCCCTGGTCGAGAAACAACTTCGGCACCATGGACACACGTTAGAAATCACCGCTGACAACAGCGGATCTTGCTTTCCGTGCCCTCCCCCTTTCGATCGAGACTGGTGTGCGAACAGGGCACTACGTGTGTCGAATATTTGTGAACCTAGTATCCCATTTTCATCATTGAGCGTACATGCGTGGCTACCAGGTTCCATTAGGGGCCCACCTTCTTCCTTAAGAGCCTGTGCGGGTACTCTAAGTCGAGACAGAAAAATGTCCCCCCCATCATGTAACTCCAAGAATAACGCCTTCCAAGGATACCCCCATCTCTCCCAAGACGCGAAGAAGTCCTCCGCTCCACTGATGTGTGCGTAGGTCCAGACATTTTTTTCAATCTGCATGGCGATCGGCGGTGCGGACTTCGTGAGCTTGCCAACAGCGTCCAAGCTCTCGGGCCCATTCTGTAGTTGCGCCCCATATCGCGGCAATCACCTGGCGGTGCGAGACAGCGTCCTCGGCCATCTGCTGCACCCAACTGAATCTCCTGGCCGCCTGCTCGAGGCGGATCGGCATTAAGCGCCTCTTTCGGCGAAGCACCGAGCTGGGGAGAGTGTGAGGGCGTTCGCCTTCCCATTCCGTAGCCCTCCCCCTCTCCAGGACCCGAAGGTATTTGTAAATCAAGGTATCCAGTTGTTGCGTCTGGGCCTTTGAAAAAACGTACGGCTCATTCGCGGATAAGCCGCCTCCACCACGTGGCCCCTAAAGGCCATCGTCTTCAGACTCCTGGAAATCTTGCTCGTCCAAAGTTTCCCCATCTTCCCCCACCCAGCGTGGACCGCAGCACTGCGGTACCTGAACTCCTCCATGCTGGACACATTCCAAGCGTATCGGCTACCGAGGTACCTGGCGCGAGGAAGAGCTTTGCCACCTTGGGACTCCTGCGAAAAAAGTCTGTTTGCTCGATGGCTTCTGAGACTTGGTATCGTTTCACGTTTACTGCATTTCTGAATCAAACCCACCTCCTCCAAAGCCTCATCCAGTTTCAAATCGCTTTCCTCCAGGGTCGCTTTTATCGATTCGGGCGTCGTGTCGTCGACGGCGATTTGATCAAAGATGTCGTCGGCATACACCGTCGTCGCCCCGCAACACGTTCCCCCAAATAGCCCACATCTCAGAGTCTTGACCTCCGAAGCAGTCGAGCGCGTGTCGATCCACTGGCGCATCGGCTGCTCCATCGCTTTCGCGAAGACAACCGGCTCTTCACTAGATCCTATCAATCCCCCACGACGATGTCGAGCGACGAGGTTCCTCGGGTTCCTCCAGGGGTCTTCCGTGGCTTCTTCGAATATCATGATAAGCCCAGAGGTATCCGATCTCGTGTGCATGAGCTGTGCATCAGCGTGTCCGAAGAGTTTGTTGATCGCATGTCTACGCGCTCGTGCTGTAGTAGTCGCGCTCGATCGCTATGCGGAGGCGTTCGTCATGTCGTGCAAGTTGTTCAAGTGTGGTATGCGCTGTGTGCGGTACCTGAATCCCATGCATAACTGTACTGCAATAGCATCCTCCCGCCGACAACGAGGGATAAATCCGTGGAATTGAGCTGGCCATCGAACTCCCTGAGTATGCATTTGTTTTCAGCTGGCCTTCGTAGAAGCCTTTCCAGTACGGGCACATCACGTTGATCAGACGTTTCGATAGTGGTCCCACCTTTCCGTTAAATTCAGCTATAGGTATAGACCACGCGAGATTCCCCAACATCGGTGTACGTCCTATCGTACGGCATGCACTGTGTAACTCTTCCAGGATACGTGCTGATGTTGTCATACTCGTCTCTCCAATCGGTGTGCATCCAATACCCAAGTGCTCCTCAGGGCGCACGGAGAAATACTTAGGGTCGGCGGCCATCAGATGCAGCTCGACAGGAAAACTCCACGGTGGGGCCGCCCTACCCTTCTGGCTCTTGCGCAGCTGTCCAATTGTCATCTGGAAATCACGCTGGCCGAAGAATGCGTGTCATCCCTGTTCCTCCTCTCCTGGAAGTGTCGGTGGTTATGAGAAGAACGACATCATCCGCTCCACGTCCAAGGGGACTGCCTCCATGCCTCCCCCCGCGGCGGAGAGGCTGAGCTGGTCCACCCACTCGTCCTTCGTCTCGTAGGTCTGCGGCAGGTTGTACTTCCGTTTCCTTGGGCCTCCTTGCTTTGCTGCTGCTGCTGCCAACAAGAAAAGTAACTTATGTACTTCAGCATGTAAGGGGGGGGGGGGGGGGAGGAGGAGGGGGTAGAGGAGGGGGGAAGAGGAGGGGGGAGGAGGGAGGAGGAGGAGGAGAGGAGAGGAGGAGGGAGGGGAGGAGGAGGAGGAGGAGGGGGAGGAGGAGGAGGAGGAGGAGGGAGGGGGGGAGGCAGGGAGGCAGGAACGAGGAGGAGGAGGAGGAGGAGGAGAAGAAAGATGAGGAGGAGGAGGAGGAGGGGGGAGGAGGAGGAGGAAGGAGGAGGAGGAGGAGGAGGAGGAGGAGGAGGGGTACTTCCCGATCCCTCGTCCCGCGGCGGCCCCACCAGCGGCCGAAAGCGGCCCACGTTTATACGTACTCCCCCAGCCCGCTGACATTTGCGGGGCTGGGAGGTCGAGGGCATCGGCGCTTCGACGCGAACTCGTGGGTATCACCGAGTCACTTGGCATCGCTCGGACGTGTGCATTATTTTCCAGCGAGGGCCATCGAGGAGTATCTTGGATCATCTCCCGAAGGAATACGCGCACGAAGCGGAACCATGCACGGAGAAGGGACGTCTGAGCGATGGCAGAAGTCACCTCCCCGTCCTCCCTCCTTCCCCGTCCCAGCCTGTGGTGGTGGTGGTGGTGGCAGGTCGGCCCACCAGATCCGACTTGGCGTCCCGGGTCGAGGCCGGCCGACCCTCGAGGCCCCGCTTGGCCCACGGCCCCGGGCAGAGGCGCCGAGCGAGGGGGCGCCAGCGTCAAGTCGGGCCCGTCCCTACAGGAGGGATGTCCGAAAATAGTCAAAACATAGTCTGGTGACGATTCTTATGCATTTTCTATATATATATATATGTATATATATGGAGGCATGTTTTCCGCATTTTTTATTTTTCGTCCAACATCCGCCTGTAGGGGGACATGCCCGACCTAACGCCAGCGGGCACATCTGCGCCGATGCCGACCAGGCCCATACTGGGCCCAGAACCGGTGTGTACGCCCCCCTGGCTGGGCGGGAAGGCGCAGGCACCGACCCCGAGGTCCGACGCCTCGAAGAATTCGCAATAGATCTCGCGAAGAATCGCGACCGCAGGCCTCCCAGCTGTCTACCGCCACTTTTTGGAGCCGGGTCGATCCTTGGACGGCCCCGGGGCCCGAAGTGAGGCGAAGGTGGCAGGTGCAAAGCAACGCCGACGTCAGGAGCTCAGGGGGCCTTTGGTCTAGGACTCGCCCGGCCAAGTTCTTTGCAGGTGTATACAGGGTATGCGCCCTCCAGGATCGGCCAGCAGGAGCCCACTCTCCCTCCGTCGATGCTTTCGCGTCGGCCGAGGTCGAGGCCGGCGGTCGGACGGACCTTCTCGGGTACGTCGTCGTCTCTTCCTCCTCCTCCTCCTGCTCCTCCTCCTCCTCCTCCTCCTCCTCTTCCTCCTCCCTCCGTCCTCCTCCTCCTCCCTCCATCCTCCTCCTCCTCCTCCTTCTCCGTCCTCCGTCCTCCGTCCTCCTCCTCCTCCTCCGTAGCCATTTTGGCTCAAGATGCAGGCTTCCCCTGGGAACCAAACGGATACCGCTAGTCCGCGGCTGGCAAGACTTCCTGAAGTCTGGCAACGATTCTGGGCCAACTAACCAGCGCTCGTGTCGGTGGGTAAACGGAGGCATTTCCCGTTCCTGTCGGCCCGATCGCTTCCAGTTTCGGAGCCATGCCTGGTGCAGCGAGTCCCGAGAAGATCCGCGTCCACTCGGCGGGCTCCCACAGCTGCAGCGGCCGCTCGACGTCCAGGACACGATCATCCAAGTCCCACTCTCGGGCGCCCGAGCATCGCCGCAAGACGCCACAAGCTGATCATGAACGGCTGGCCCGCCCTGGTGCTGCTGCTCCTCCCTCTGGCCACGCTGGTCCTGCTGGCCGTCGGGGAAAGGGCGACAGGAAGGCCTCCCACCTCTCCCCCAGCGAGGCGCGATGGCGCCAGAGAGCAGCTGATGCAGCCTTCGAAATGCAGGGGGACGGGATCGACCTCGACATGCTGGCTACGTTCCCATCGCAGGGCGCGGGGGAGGCTGGAGTCGGGGATGCTGCTGACAAGGATGCTGCCGCCAGTGCCAGGGACGGTCCTCGTCAAGCTGCTGGTGCTGGCGGTGACCCGTGGAGGACCTACCTGGACAACGGCGGGACGCCCCTGGGTCCTGCGTCGCCACTGGGACCAGGCCGTGGCCACCCTCCCGCACATGCTGCTCCTCTTCGCGATCAGCGGACTGGCGCGACTCCTGGTGCCTCATCTGCGGCGACTTCGTCTGGGGAGACGGGTGTTGCCGCGGATGTTGGCCCGCCCAACCACACACAGGCCGCCCTTCTCCAGCAAGTTCAAGCGGCCATCACCTCCGCCGTCACGTCAGCGGTCGTCGCCAGCGTCGACGCCACCCTCTCGGCGGGCCTGGCGCAGCTCCAAGGGGTCATGGAGTCCCGTGTCGGAGCCGTGGAAGGACGCCTTCGGGGGGTTGAGCAGAAGCAGCTGGACATCGAGAGGCAGCTGCGCGCGGACATTGCACAGCTCCGTGAGCAGATGAGCATCATGGCGCGTGCTGAACCATGTTCTGCCCGTGCTGGCCCTGACTGGGATCGTCCTCCTGACCTCGCGGCGGTGGTCGTGCGCTGCAAGGAGGAGCTCCCCGCCGCGGCCTTCATGCAGGCCATCGACCCTATCCTCACCGCGGCTGGCATGGGCCCCGACTCGTTCGCGGTCGAGGCGGAGCCCCTCGGCAAGCGCTGCGCCTTCCGCTTCATGGGACCTCCTGAGCTCGGGGCTAGAAGGGCTGCTAAGGTGCTGGGGTGCATGCGCCTTGGTCGTGGGGAGTGGCGCAAGCCACGTGCCACGACGCCCGCAGGCCACGAGGTCGACATATTCGTGGCGCCCGACCAGAACCGCAAGCAAGTGCTCCACGAACTCGCGCTCAAGAAGCTCGCCGTCGCGCTGGGGCGCGTCATCGGCGACAGGCACCGCGTCTTCGTGGACAAGCAGAAGTTTTCCCTCTCGTCCCAATGGAAGGCCTTCCTCCGACTCACCATCGACGGCCCCAACTCCACCCCAGCTGTGTCCTGGTCGCCATCCGCGCTCTCGGCGATTGAGCTGCGGCGTGAGGACCTCGAAGCGACGGTGGAGGCGGCTCTGGCGCCTGGTGATGACGATTGATGTCTTTAGCACGTTTGTCAAATTCTTCGCCGCCCCGCAGAGCAAGGGGTTCACCTTCGCCACCTGGAACGCCAGAGCATTCTGCCATCACAAGGCGAGCGTGGCGGCACGCAAATGCGACTATCTTGGGAATGCACTCCGAGCAGGGGCTATCGTTGGTATGCAGGAGGTCCACGGGTCGGCCGTGCGCCTGCGTATGCTGATAGATCGCTTGGGGACGGACTACCAGATGTTCTACTCCTTCGGTGACAATGCTGATGAGTCCCTCGGCAGCGTCGCCACCATTTTCCCATGCAAGTTGCGCGCGGGCATGGACCTGCGCAAGACGTGTTGCATCAAGGCGCGGGTGCCCCGCGTCACGGCCACGGCCACGGACGGGCCTCACTCTGGCTACACGCTGAAGCACTGGAACATCCATGACCACGACCTCTCGCGCGAGCAAGTACGACGGGTAGCTGGTGCGATTCAGGCTGATCTGCGTGACATGGAGATGAATCCAAGGAGGTGCTGCGTTGTGATTGTGGGCGGCTTCAACTACGGCGAGAATGTGGAGATGGAGAACCCCCTCGTTCCTGGTGGCGGGCGCAGGGCTGCCTCCCACCCACGCGGGCGCGCATGGGCGCACGCGCTGAGTGCTGCGTCGGAGATGATACCTCACAAACCGACGCACTGGCATCCTGGCAGGCAGATCGCTACCACGATTGACAAGATATGGATTGGCTCCCCTCGCTGGTTGCTCACGCAGACTTTTCAGCATGGTCAGGTACATGGAGAGCCTCGCGAGCTACACCTCGACGGGCTATCGGACCACGCGGTGTATTCTGTAGCATGGACCTCTTGCCCCCCCGAGGAAGAGACCGACCGCGGGCGTCATCAACCCTGTCCCCTCCTTCGTCGCTGAGAATCCCCTCTTTGGCGAGATGATCAGGAAGTACGAGTGTGAGGTCCCCCTGGATGGTCTCTCTCCTCCTGACCGAGTACACTACCACACGAAGATCCTGCAGACTGCGGCGGCTGCCGCACGGGATGCCATTCTTCGTGGGGAGCCTGGCCTGCGATCACCGTCGGCGTTGATTTGGAGACAGCTTGGTCGAGCGATAGCGAGGCAGGACGTTCGGATGGCTGAGACTTTGCTGCGACAGCATGCATGCACGAGCCAGATGATCGAACTTCGCTACCACCCCGGGCTTGGAAGGGCACAAGTGGTGCTCCTTGACCCTCAGGAGTTCTCCAGACGATACCGCCTTGCGCAACGCCGCGAACTGCAATGCATACTCCGCCAGCATCAACATGACATTGACGGGGAGCCAGTCGAGTCCAACAAAGCAGCTCTTGTAAGGCAGCAAAGGGCCCTCCGACGGCGTGCGGCCCTATGGGCTCCTACTTCGGCTCGTCGCTTCCTCGGGGGCATCGAGCTGGATGACGGCGCGGTTGCGAGATCGGAGCAGGATATTCAGAGGGCGCTAGCGGGCTACTGGCGAGGCGTCTTCGGTGACGACGTGGCAAAGCGGAAGCAGTCAGCCGAGGAAATGATGCGCAACCTTGCCTCCAACTCGAACGTCATCCCCATGACCTTCCAGGACGGCATCATGGTCCCTCTCCCGCGAGATGCCCCTCGCGTGGTTCTGCGTCGTCGGGAGCCCCAGGATGGGTATCTCCGACGCTACGGCATCCTAGGTGCTGGCTGGGCCTCGATCGTGCCCCCCTCGGCACGCACCGTGGCCATGGCACTCCGCAGGGCCCGCAAGTCAGCCCCTGGTCCAGACGGTCTCGGTGCTAGGGCATGGCTTCTCACGCCGTTGGGGGTCGACGCGCTGGCGGAGGCGTTGGCGTGGCAACTGGAGGGGCCCCCCATGCGCCAGGAGTGGAACTTCTCCATCGCCGTCTTCCCCGCCAAGGGAGCGCGTGCTGATGGCCCGCAGGGGGGCCCTCAGGCGCGCTGGTGAGACCCGCCCACTGGCGCTCTAGAACACGTCCAAGAAGGCCGTCATGTGGGCCCTCAATTCATGCATGAAGAAGGTGGCGGGGTGGCACTGCGTGGACGCGCAGAGTCTGCGGACGCAACTTCTGCGACAACATAGTCGAGCTAGACACGAACTCCCGCGTGCTCTCCATGGCTGCGAGGCACGGTGGCCCCCCCTTCCTCATCTCCTTCGACTGGGGCCAGGCCTTCCCGAGCATCGCGCAGGACTGGCAATTCGGCGCGCTCCGCGCCATGGCCGCCCCCCAGGGGCTCCAGGACGCGCTGAAGGTCAACTGCGACGGGGTCGTCTCCCTCGCGGCCTCGCGCACGAGGGCTGCGCTCTACTCGGTGCGCTCGGGCATCCCCCAGGGCGACCCAGCAAGTGGCACTCTGTTCGTCCTCGCCGCCCACCCGTTCGGGCAGGGCCTGAAGGCCAACCTGGACTCCAAGCGTCGGGGCATCTCGAGATGGTGCGCCGACGACCTGGGCGCGGCGGTGATGTCCCAACCCGGACTGCTCACGCTGGCCCGCGTCTTCCGCGGCGCGAAGCTCCTGGCGGGCCTGCTGGTCAAGCCTGCGAAGTGCCGCGCCATCCCGCTGGGTGACCCGCAGCGCGCTGACGCGCAGGAGCTGGCGCGGGACTCCCTGATGGCCGCGGACAAGGACTGGGAGGCGTTCCCAATCGTGGACCACCTCGAGTACCTGGGCGTGTTGCTGGGACCTGGGGTCACGCAGGAGGCACAATGGCGTGTGCCGATGAAGAAGTACTCCGAGCGCGTCGGGGAGATCTCCAGGAGCCGCGCGGGCCTGCATGCTGCCATCCTCCTGTACAAGGAGCGCTGCGTGCCCGTCCTGTCCTACAAGGCGCAGATGATGGAGGCCCCCGACTCCCTGAATAAGCTCGAGCGAGGGAGGCTGGCGCACCTGTTCCGCCTGCCAGGCAGTTTCCTGGGAGATGGGGAATGGCACGAGCTCGACACCGTCGGCGGCCCGCAGATCCCCTCCGCCACGACCATGTGCGAGGCAGCGCTCGTGCGGGCGGCGGTGGTCACGCTGGGCTCCTGGCGCACGGCCTCGCGGCAGCTCCGCGGTGCTGCTTTGCGACGCCTGCCCCTGGTGCGGACGGTCCGTGGTTGCCCGTGGCCCAGCTGGTGGCAATCTGAGGCCATTGCCGTGACGCTAGAGAGAGCGGCGTCGTGCCGCGGCACGAGCCCCCGCGCGACGGCCGCGCGCGCCCTTCTTGCGGCCGCCTCCCGCGAGGCCCACCGCAGGCGCGCCAGCCAAGCTGCAGGAGACGAGCGCCAGGCTCTCCTGCTGCGTGTGCGGCCACAGCACCTCATTTACTCCTCCCTCCTCGGTTCGTACCTCCGCTCCGACTCTCGTCTCCCGCGCCTCCACCTCCGCCTGCAAGAGCGCCTCCAGCGCTGGTTTGGGGTCCACGCTGTCGACGCTGCGGCGATCGACTGGTCGGCCGTTGCCTCGGTGATGCATCGCATCCCGCCGTCCTGGCGCAGTGCTTGCGTTAAGACCTGGGGAGGGGGTTGGATCACCGAGTCTAGGATGCGCAACCCGTGCAGGCGGTGCGTCTGGGGATGTCCTGGGGCTCGAGACTCGCTTAAGCACTACTTTTGCTGGTGCGACCCGATGTATATGCTCGTCCGTCGTCAATTAAACGCTGACCTTCCAGCGCCCCCGTTTTTGGACCCCCTCCTAGCCCTGGGCCTGATCCACCCCTCCCCCGAGGCGTTCAAATTCACTGCCTGTTATTTCCATCTTTATAGGTTAGCTCACCAAGAGAGCAAAACCCGTGTTCCGCCGTTTAAGGATAATGACGCTCGCTCGCTCGCTCGCGCTGCACTTCAGGCAGTTGAAATGCCCCTCGGTGGTCAGCGCCGCAGGAGGCCCCGCCCACAGAGGCGATAGGCTGGATTGTCACGCGGCCCCCCCAGACGCTCCAACCTCCTCCTCCTCCTCCTCCTCATCCTCCTCCTCCCCCCCCCTCCGCCTCCGCCTCGTCCTCCGCCGCGCTCTTGGCGATGTCGTGAGCAGGGCGGACATGTCCGCCCTTCTTTTCCAGCTCCTTGGATGCCGATATCCGCCCTCCTTTGCCGTCGATGTCTCCGCCATAAGTACTCTTGCGGAATCGTCCGCCCTAATTTCATGAGCTGGGGATTTCCGCTGTTATTTTTCGCATCGTTTTGGTGTGCAGCGACCTTGCCAGGGCCCTCCGCGGAGCAGGGACCATTACTCCCGAACCTACGTCTCCAATCTGGACGCTAGGCGGGACAAGATGTTGAGGTCGCTGGATCCTAAGACTGGCGGGCCGTTCGGGGGCGTTGGCGGCCCCGTTATGGAGTTCGAGGACGTGTCGACCGACAGCGGGTCTTGCGGCAGCGGCAGCGCGGTTGGCGGGCCGCAGGAGCTGGACGGCATCGCGGGGTCGGTGGACGCTGCTGCGCGGCGCGGGGGCGAGGTGGTGCAGGTGGCGTTGCCTGGCGCTGTGCGCCCGCCGCCGCCGACGCCGCCTCGGCCGTCGGCCTCGGCGCGACGCTAGCAGGCAGCTGGCGGCGGCGGCCGCGTAACAACGGCTCAAGAGCCCCCCTGTCAAGAAAAACCTAGAGGTTTTTCTTGGGCCTTGATCGGCCATGCCCGAGCGCCAGGAGCTGGAGGGAGCAACGATTGAGCTGCTCGCCCGAGTGCAGGTGCGCTGCGCGGGGCTCCGGCTGCAGGGCATGCCGAGACCTTGGCCTGCGGCGCGCTTCGCCATCTGGAGCCGCAGGCCTGCCGTGGTGGTGGCAAAGAGGCAGCCCAGGGAGCCGCTGCCGATGGGTCCTCCCGTGCCCACTGCCATGGCGCGGAGGCTCGCGAGGCCCGCGACATGTGCGACGGGGCATGGACCCGCGGCGGGGTCAACCGCAGGGCGTACATGCGGTACCGCCGCGGCCTGTTATTCTCCCAGGCGTGGGTGGCCGACTCCATGCGGAGGTACGAGACGGACGTCCTCCGTCGGTGGCTGGCCGACCGTGGGCGTGGCCCTGACGAGCTGAGGATCGGCTGGGCGCCTGGCGAGCGCAGGCGGCCACGGGCGTAGCGCGCTAGCGCGGCCGCTGCCGGCTCGGGCTCCGGCGGCCGGCAGGACGGCGACCCTGGCAGCCGTGGGCCAGTCTCGCGCCGCTGGCGCTGCGGCATGGCCGCCCGCGGGCGCCGTGGTGCCCAGCAGCGAGGAGGAGGAGGAGGAGGAGGAGGAGGAAGTGGCAGGGTCCAGCCCGCGAGTTTCGCTGACGCCGCCCAGCCCCTCGTGTCCCCGCCACGGCGAGGAGGGCTAGGCGGCGGCACCCACGGCCGTGGCGCGGCCCACCCCGCCTTGGGCGGGCGGCGCCGAGGCGCATGCGGCGGAACGAAGAGGGGTCGTTCGGCCTGATCTTCGCCCTCTCTTGAGGGCCCGCGGAGCGCTGTTCGCTATACGGACGGCGCCCCCACGCTCCTTTACTCCTGTCCTCCTCCTCCTCCTCCTCCTCCTCCTCCTCCTCCTCCTTTTCCTCTCCTACTCCTTCTCCGCCTCCTCCTCCTTTTCCTTCGTTTCCCCCTCGTCCTCCTCCTCGTCCTCCTCGCCTCCTCTTCCCCTCCTCCTCCCCCTCCTGCTCCCTCTCCTCCTCCTTCTCTACCTACTCCCTGCTCCTGCTCCTGCTCCTCCTCCTCCCTCCTCCTCTCCTCCTCCTTTTCCTCCTCCTCCTCCTCCTCGTCTTCCTCTCCTACTCCTCTCCGCCTCCTCCTCCTTTTCCTATCGTTTCCCCCCCTCGTCCTCCTCCCTCGTCCTCCTCCTCCTCTTCCTCCTCCTCCCCTCCTCCTCCTCCTGCTCCTCCTCCCCTCCTGCTCCTCCTCCTCCTGCTCCTGCTGCCTGCTCCTCCTCCTCATCATCCTCCTCATCCTCATCCTCCTCCCTCTCCCCCTCCTCCTTCTCTCCCTCCTCTTCCTCGTCCTCCTCCCCCTCCTCCTCGTCCGCCTCCTCCTCCCCCCCTTCTCATCCTCCTTCTCCTCATCCTCCTTCTCCCTCTCCTCCCCCACCGCCTCCTCCTCCTCCCCCTTCTCCTCCTCCTCCTCCTCCTCCTCCTCCTCCTCCCTCCGGCACATGGCGCTTCGCGCAGGCAACCGCGCTTCTGCTGGAGCGCCGCAAGCAGGACGCGGGAGGATTCGGCGCGGCAGCGGGCGCACCAGTGGTGCGCAGCATCGCGCGAAAAGCCGCCGATGTTGCTGCTCGCGCCTCTCCGCCACCAGATCTCGGGTGCTGCTAGAGGCGTTCCTGGTCCAAGGTGCCCCGAGCTCTTCGCGCCACTGTGGGCCCTGGAGGCCCTCTGGGCCTCGTGAGGGAGTACTCTGGAGGCCCTCTGGGCTTCCCCGGGAGTCCCAGGGGCACCCCTGGGCCAGGGACGCTTGTGGCAGCACCCGCAAATCGGTCATCATGTTTCGAACAACAAGATGCGGGCAGAAGCAGACTCTGTCACGTGTCCGCGCGGATTCTTGGGTCGGTGCCGGGCCCCCCCTGGCGGCGCCTGGCGCCGCCTCTGCCGCGCTTCGCGCGCCAGGGCAGCCATTTCTTGGGCCGACCCAAGACATCCGCACGGACTTCCGAACGTTTCTGCCAATGCGGCATTCGCATTAACTTCCGGACAAAAAAAACAACATCGTAACCAGCAACCGACATGAATAACAGAGTTGTTTTGTTACGATGCTGCTTTTCACTCCCAACCCTCATGGGGAGACGGGTCCTCGTGATCTCTCCGCTGTGCCGCGCATCTTCTTCCCGTTCTCTTTTTCCCGTCCCCTTCTCCCTTCCCTGCCGCTGCTGTTACGCCGCTTGCTGCATGCCCCCTTGTCGTCATGCCATTTTTTCCCCCAAGGTCTCGTCTGGAGTTGTTCTTCGACTCCCGTGTCGAGTTGGAGCCTCGTTTTCTTCCCGCCATTCTGCGCGTCTTCTCTCTCTCTCTCCCTCTCTCTCCACCGCCGTTGCGTCTCGCCTCCCACCTTGCCTTCTGGACCCCACTTTGACGGCCTGCTGGGCTCGTCCTGTCCCCTGGCGGGCCCCGCCCGTGCGCCACTTGCACTGGGCGACGCCTAACTCCTTGCCGTGGTGCCGTGCGCCGGCTACGGAGTGGCGCCCCTTCTTCTCCAGCGCCTCTGCCCTCGCCCCCGTGCCCTGCGATGGGTCGGCCAGTCGCCCCGCTGCCCCCATGGGCCTGCTCCGCCAACCGCCGCCCTGGGCCCTCCGCCGCTGCTGCAGCGCCGGCGCACCTCCCCTTGCGCCGCCGCCAGCGCCCGGGTTCTCGGGCCGCTATAGCTGCTCCCGCCCGCAGGTGTACTGCGACGCCGACCCGCTGCCGCTGCCAGGGGCTGCCCTTCAGCCCAGCCGCGCCCGCGCACCCGCCGCAGCCTCGCTGCGTGAGTGCGCCCCCGCGCCCTGCCCTCCTCTCTGCGGCTGCCCCTCCTTCCCTCTCTTGCTGCATGCGGGCCAATTCGCGATGCCGTGCCCCGGTCTCGCCCCGACGCGCGTGCGGATCGCCTCGGCCGCGCCGCGACGAGAAAAGTTCACCACTCTACCCAACAGGGCAACCTCCTCCATTCGATGGCCCCCATCGATCTGGAAGCTCGAGCATGTCATCCTCGTGTTCTGCGGCCTGGCTGATGCTGAGAGCATTCTAGACCTGAGCAGAGCGTACGTGGTCAAACTGTAAGGGGCCATCTGTCGGGAATTGCCGATAGTGGTCGAAACATGTTTCGCTGCGTAGGGCACGCTGGCGCAATGAAGGCCCCTGACAATATCTAGCCGCGCCCTCCATAATAGATCTTGGCGATCATGAGCGCAAGGCTTGAGTAATCAATAGTGGGATGCTCTGGACTTCACGTTCCGGGCCGTCTGAGCTGGCAGTTCGGCATAGCTTTAGCGCGTGGCATGGTTCAGGGCATACAGCTCAACAGAAATGCCGCCAATTCCATGTAAAACCCAAGGCGCAGGGTGGCAATGCCGAGAAGTCGAGACCCGCGAGTCGCACGGCGTGTTCGCGTGCCCGACTTTTCCGCAGGCAGCGCTTGCACAGGGAAAAGACCCTTCTTTGTACTCCAGGTGAGAGCGCCTGGCTGCCAGCGATTCTTCGGCTCGGCCTGCCTCTCTCCAGCTGACCCCCAGGTCGGTCCTCTGCCCCGCCTGCCGAAGATCTTTCCCTCGGCCCCCTTCGGGCGGACGCTTCTCTACCCATCAGGGCTAGCTCCCCGGTGAAATAGCTTCTTTTCTGGGTGGAAGCAGGGGGCTTGCGGTGGAGGGGTTGCCCGGGTGCTGGAGCTGGGTGTTGCTCCTATGTTTACATGGCTGTTTTGTAAGTATGAAGGGCATATGTAGAAAGAGCCTTTTTACATAACAGCGAAGACTGATAGGTTTCTAGTAGGCTCAAAAGAGAGCATCATGACGCCCCAGGGGGGTCTGGGCAGATGCCGGACGGGTGCCGGGGAGAATCCGCGGAAGTCGTTTTAAGCAAACAGTTACACACTTCGTGGTCTTCGACGTCCCCGAACTCCATTCCCGGGCCACATTCTGAATTCCCGGGGCCAACTGTAGGCCACTTCGTGGTCTTCTAGAGGGGGGAAAGGGGTGCGGTGCAAAAGGGTATGGTTCAATGGGGCGGTATTGTGATTTTATAGTTGATGTGGTTTGTTTGGGAGCTGACGCATCATATTGAGATGTGCATGCGTTGGTGGTTGCAGTTGCTCTCGCACTGCAGTTCTGGCGCATCCAAGCGATGGTGGTCAAGTGGCCATTGATGCGATGCCTCTTTGTTCGCTCGGCTGTTTGGTTTTGTTTGTGTTTGTGCGCGCCCGGTGCGCAGTGTTGCCGTGTTTCTGCCGACAACATGGTTCCGCTAGAAAAAACAACGTCTTCTCAGCTCTCTCATCCTTCTCTCCCCAGCCTTGATCGTTCTATACAGGTCTGTTATCATATGCGCTTCGCCGCCCTCCATCCCCACCAAACGTATGAGTTGATCCGCTGTCGTTTCGCTTTTCTTGCGGGTATGAGGTCGTCGCGCGTGCGGCGCTGTGCAGTTGGCAGCGATGCCCCTCTGAATTGTGGTTGCAGTCGTCGACGACGTCTTTTTGTCAATGGCTGCCGCGGTAGCATTGCACGGTGGCTGTCGTTTCGGCGATTGCGCATGGGTGATAACAGGCTTTGTCGTTACCGCGATTGCTATCATCAGTGGCCTGCGACCCCCAGCGCGCAGCACTGGGCCCCGTCGATTTTTCTCTCGCTCGTGGCCCCCCCCCCACCACGCGCGCGCGCGCATTCCCAGTGCAGCGCTTGGTGGCCTGATTGGGAACTCCTTCGAAGGTGTCAGTGGTAGAACTCGCTCGCGGCTCATGGCAGCGCTTCGTGGCCACATATGGAGCTCCACCGAAAGCAACAGCGGCGGATCTTGCATGCGCTCCCCTCGCCCAGCGCATCGCTTCGAAGCCCAAAGCGAAGCGCCACCTGAGGTCCCAGCGGCGGAAGCCGCACGCACTCCCCCCATTCAGCGCAGCGCGCGGTGCATTGTGAGCTCCACCGAATGCCCTGACGAGGGAATTCGAATGCGTTTCCCGCGCCCGCCACGGTGGTTCATGGGCCCATGGGGGGCCCCATCCAAGGCCCCAGTGTTAGAATTCGTTGCGGTTTCTTTATCCCGCGCAGCGCTTCGTAGCCCCATGGGGGGTTCCACCGCAGGCCCCAGTGGCTGCGCTCGCATTCGCGTATCCAACGTGCAACGCCTCGCGGGCCCATGGGGATCCCGAGCTTTGACGATGCCTCTTCGGCGGAGTTGCAGAAGTCACGCGGTCGGGTCTTTCGCCAGGAAACTTGCTCAGAACGTCAATTTTGGCGCCGCGGGCGCATCCGTGATGAGATGCCGCCCAAGGGGATCTGGATAGGCTCGCTTTCGCTGCTCCGGTGGTTCCTTGGCGGAGCTTCTCTTGGACTTGAAGGCGCGTGACGCGGTGGCCGCCTCTTCTGGCGATTCTGAGGTTCCAGGGGCCTGGCTTTCAAATTTTGGATTTTCGAATTTGTCGCGTTGGAATTTCGGAATTCCCGGAAATTCGTTTTCCAAATTTCGGGATCTCCGGAATTTCGTTTCTCCAAATTTCGGAATTTCTGGAAGTTTGTTTTGCCGGTGAAAAACCAGCCGTTTTGAAAATTCGGAAATTCTGGAATTTCGTTTTTCAAATTTCGGAATTTCCGGAATTTCGCGTTTCAAATTTCGGAAATTCCGGAATTTCGTTCTTCATATTTCGAAAATTCCGAAATTTCGTTTTTGATAGTTCGGATTCTAGTAGGCGAAAGCATGATATATTCATGCGCAGTTGCGTGCGATCGCAGCGTAGCCAGGCGCCGGCGGATGGGGGATGCAGGGGGAACCTCGGCGGCGGATGAGGCAGATATTGGAAGTGCGCCAGAGAGACCAGTCGGCGCTTTAGACAGCAGAGTGGCGAAGTCACGAAATCAAATGTAGGGGAATTGCGGCGCGCGCCAAACATGTCTCGCATTGTGTTTTTTACAGGGCGCCGCGCAGCTCAGCGCATCTGTTGCGATGATCGTTTCGTGGGCGGGGGGTGGGGGTTGAACGTTGAAACAGAGGCCGCCCTACATCGCAGTTTTGGCATGGCGGCAGATTGACATCGCCGCGGGCACCGTTTTGACTTCCAGGGCCCTTTTCGGCGGACGTTTGAGCAACGTGCAGAGCCCCGCGCTTCCCCGCGCCCTGCCCCCGATGCCTGCCCAGCCCATTCGCGCCCGCATGCTGCGGGCCACTTTGCCGCGACACCGCAATTCGCATGTTCTTTTGCGCCTGGCTAGGCCGGCCCGAGGAAACACCGATGCGACCGTTCACGCTCGCCCGTGGAACTCCGCCGAAACAGCCCGACCACTGACGCGTGATATTCCGCGCGTTGCGCTCCTTGGGCCAGTGGCCGACCGAGAGTGGAACTTTCCTTCGTGGGTCATGCAAGTCGGGGAGGGAACTCGCGCGAGGTCTCTGCTTGTCGCCGGGCTGCAAAGTAAAAGGGCGCACCCTGATGTGCCTGATTATTTTACTTTACGCGGCCATGCATTCTTGTGCTCGGCGTCGTGTCCAGTCCGCGTTTTCCATTCAGCGCGTTCAAGCGAATCCGACGACGGGGGGCGGACCCCCAGTGTCCGTTCCGCCCCCCGTGACAGAGTCGCGCGGCCCAGGCTTGCCGCGCGCGCCCATGCGCGCGGCGTGGCCAGGGGGAGGCGAATAGGAAGTAACGCTTCCTTTGGAAAGCGATGGGGCAATTATGCGGGGAGCGGTGTAACAGGAAGGATCGGTAGAAGAGGGTTTTTTCGCATTTTGACGAGTCGGGGGGGTGGTTATATTCGCGGGCCCTCTGGGGCACCGAGCGTGTCCCGCGATCCGACGTTGGGCTTGCGCGGAACACCTTCTCAACGTGATGATTGCGTCAATCGCGCCAAGGCTTCTGATTCGCGTTTGTGTGGCGCACTAGAGGTCCACGTCCGCTTTGCACTCCCATCCGATCGTTCGTATACCCCTTGCATTCATTCCCACCTCGCCGTGGCCCACTTGGAGCAGCGGTGCCGGCGTTGCTTTGGATTCGGCCGCGTGCGTCGCAGATGGCGACGCAGAGAGTCGCCCATATCGTTGTTTCTATGGGCATGCAGGGCGGCCACACCACACCCCTTTACACCACACCCCTTTCCATCTTCTAAAGGTCTTCGAGTTCCCAGAACTCCACTCCCGGGCCACATTTTGAATGCCCGGAGCCAACTGTAGGCCACTTCGTGGTCTTCGAGTTCCCAGAACTCCATTCCTGGGCATGATTTTGAATGCCCGGAGCCAACTGTAGGCCACTTCGTGGTCTTCGAGTTCCCAGAACTCCATTCCCTGGGCACATTTTGAATGCCCGGAGCCTGAGGCTGAGGCTGAGGCTGAGGCTGAGGCTGAGGCAGGCTGATGCTGAGGCAGGCTGAGGCTGAGGCTGAGGCTGATGCAGGCTGAGGCTGAGGCAGGCTGAGGCTGAGGCGAGGCTGAAGGCAGACTGAGGCTGAGGCTTGAAGCAGGCTGAGGCTGAGGCTGAGGCAGGCTGAGGCTGAGGCAGGCTGAGGCTGAGGCTGAGGCTGAGGCTGAGGCTGAGGCTGAGGCTGATGCAGGCTGAGGCTGAGGCAGGCTGAGGCTGAGGCCGAGGCTGAAGGCAGACTGAGGCTGAGGCTGAAGCAGGCTGAGGCTGAGGCTGAGGCAGGCTGAGACTGAGGCAGGCTGAGGCTGAGGCTGAGGCTGAGGCTGAGGCTGAGGCTGAGGCAGGTTGAGGCTGTGACTGCGACTGCCGTTGCCACTGCGACTGTCATCGCGAATGCGACTACGACTGCGAGAACAGCAGAATTCTACAACTGGCTTCTCATCTGAATCTCAAGGGGAATGCTTCCATATATGTTCCTACACATCGCTGTTAGGTTGCTTTGCCGGGATAGTTTTCCAGAGGGGAGTTTTTCCCGGGGGGGAAGGAGCAGGAGAGGCGCACCCTTCCAGCACCTCTTGGGCCGCGCTGTCAGTTCGGCGGGCCCCCTGGGGGCGGACCCCTACCCCGCCTGCCGAAGCTCCCCGCGGTGGCAGCTCAGGGGCCCCTTAGGGCCACTTTCCTGCAGCTCCGCGCCACGGTCGCCGTCGGCTGCCCCCCCGTCGCCGTCCACCCGGCCTTCCCGGACCGTTCCGGGCTCAGTTCCGTGCCGCGGTGGGAACGCTTCGGGTTGCGCGCAGACCCCTCCCACAGGTAGCTCTGGCTGCTTAGGCCCCCCGAGTAGTCCCAGCTGGCCCCAGCAGGCCCCCCGAAAAGTCCGGGGCGGCTTCGCCAGGGTGTTGAGACCGCCCTGGACTTTGTTCGGGGGGCCTGTAGAGGCCAGTTGATCAACTACTCAGGGGGGCCTGTTGAGGCCAGCTGGGACTACAGTCAACCCGCACAGTAAGAATGAGCAATTTCCCAAGGCTGCCCTGCCCCTCCTCCTCCTCCTCCTCCTCCTCCTCCTCCTCCTCCTCCTCCTCCTCCTCCTCCTCCTCCTCCTCCTCCTCCTCGGCGACAGCCAGGGCAGCGCGGGGCAGAGCCGCGGACAGTTCGGGAGCAAAACAGGGGCGATGCCAACGGTGCCCGTGGCAGCGCGGCCAGCACCCCCAAGGCACAGCCAACCCGTACAAGAAGGGTGCGCGGCACGGATGCATGGGCATGGGAGGGCCACGCGGGCGCTTGCCGAACGAGGTTGGCCAGCCAAAGTCGCTAAGGATGGGCCAGAAGGGCAAGGATGCTCCTCGGTGGGGGGCGAAGCAAGGAGGAGGAGGAGGAGGAGGAGGAGGAGGAGGCGGAGGAGGAGGCGGAGGAGGAGGAGGAGGAGGGAGGAGGCCACCCCGAGGGAGGGGCCTCACTTGTCAGGCGTGTGTCGCAGACACCGCCCGATCTGGGGACTTATCACAAAATAGAGGAAGGAGGCAGGAGGAGGAAGGAGGGAGGAAAGGCATGGGGTGGATGGAGGAGGGAGGAGTGGGGAGGAGGAGTGGGGAGGAGGAGGAGGAGGAGGAGGAGGAGGAGGAGGAGGAGGAGAAGGGGCCAGGAGGGAGGCAAGAGGAGGGAGGAGTGAGGAAAGGGATGGGCGAGGAGGAAGGAGGAGGAGGAGGAGGAGGAGGAGGAGGAGGAGGAGGAGGGACAAGTGCATACGGTCGGACCGAGGTATATGGTCGCGGTCGGTTCGGGGAGGGTACATTCATGTGCTTCTTGTTTGTTGGATGTTAGTGTGCATCCAGGGGGAGGGTACCCTCGAATGTCCTTCCGTGTGGCCGGCGGAGGGTCTCATGTTCCTGAAGGGTGCTCTTCTGTCCTAGGTCTCGCTGTAAGCAGGAAGTGCTTGTGCGGCCAGGAACTTCGGCTTATTAGCGCGTCGCGCTGCCAGTTCTGGCCCCCAGCGCTTCGGTGCGACGCGCTATCCACGTCCCGGTCCTCAGGCGTCAACGTTCCGAGTTTTACCAGCCTCCCGCCCGGCAGATCGGAGCGACACGCGATCCGCTTGCAGGGCAGAGCGTGTCGCCAGGGCTGCCGCCGCGACGCGCGAAGCAAAAGGCAAAAGTCCACCACAGCCTGCGCGGGTTGCTCGGATCGGCGCTGGGCCCCCTGGCGGCGCCTCCGGCTCCAGGTCTCGGCCGTGCAGGGCCGCGAGCCGGAGAGAAGAGCCGAAGAGGCCCTCGGGGGCCGCAGCGGAGGGAACAGTGCAGGCAGATTGAAGCAACCGCCACCACGGCGGGGGCCTGGGACCCCCCGGGCCAGAAGCCCGCTCAAGACGGAACCCCGGCCAGACCGAGGTCTGCCCTGGCTGGTTCTCCGAGCTTCGTCGTGGCCCGTGGCGACGAGGGCCCCCGGAAGCGCCCCCAGACGTGCGACGTCCTGATTTTTGTCGGGACGGCGTCTCAGGAAGTCCAGACCCTTTCACGGAGGCCGATTTTTCATCCTGCGTCGTTTTTCGACGGTCCCTGGGCCCGGCGAGGGCCCCCAGGGGCCGAAGATAGTGAGACATCTGGTGCCCTGACTTTTTTACGGCGCGACCATGTCTGGGCCCCAGAGCCTCCTGAAGCGGCGCCGCCGCCTTCGTCTTCGTCGTCGCCTGACTGGGGCGGCCGGCGCGCTTTTGCTGGCGCTCGCGCTGCATAGCGCCGGGAGCCAGACGTCCGACGACGCGGCTTTGCCATCCGCGCCCCATGCGTAGAGGTCTCGGCTATACTTATATTGGGGCGCTTGGCCTGGTTGTGTAGATCTCAGAAAACGGAGAAAATACTCAGAAAATACTTTCCGAGGGATTTTCGTGTTCAGTTTGAGAATGCTCCAAAAAAGCCCCCCCCTTCCCCCCAAAAAAGGTTTGGATATCGGTTACATTTCAGGTACTTGGCGTGCCGCGGTGGCAGGCTCCCCGGGGACCGGCTTTGGTCCCGGATCCATCTTGGGTGGTGCCGGGGCCCGAGAACACGGGCCCCAGGTGCCAGAATCGAAGAAGCCTGAGATCAGGCGCAGCGAAAAAATGGCAACATTCTAAGAAATCACACCCGGAGCCCTAGACCCCATCTCTCTGCGCCATTTTTCGAGCCAGATCGAGATGTGCGGGCCCCGGGGCCCGAAGGGAGGCGAAAACGCCAGGCTCGAAAAAATTGAGACGCCAGGATCTCAGGGAACGTCGCCCAGATCGAATACATCACGCCGTCGGGGAGGGAAGGGCGCCCCGCAGCGCCCCAGCTCGAGCGGGGCCGTCCCTTCCAGGCCGGCCGGCCGGGCCTGTCGCCGCCCCCTCTGCAGGCGGCGCGGGTGGAGGGGGGAAGGATTGCAAAGGGGCTTTTTGGGGAGGGGCTTTTCCAGGAGGGGTCCCCCAGGGGCTTCGCACCCCCTGTTTTGACGAGGTTCCGAGGCCCCTGGGGGGCTCTCTGGGAACCCCCCCAAAAACCCCTTTTGGAACCCTCCGGGAGGGGGTGAGGAGGCGGCGCTGCAATTCTCCCTGCTCCCTCTCCTCTTTACTTCCTTGCGACCCAAAAGGGGGTCCAGCTGAAAGGGGGTGGTGCAGTAGATTGGGGGCAGTTGTATTGCAAATGTATTGCGCCAGGTAATAGTATTGCATTGTATTGCAACTAATGTACTGCACGCGAAAGCCCAGCAATACATTTGCGCCCTGGAATGTATTGCACGCCCCAAACCTATTACAACCCCACAAATGTATTGCACCAAATCTATTACACCACCCGCTTGTCGTTGGACATCCTGTTGGGTCAACCCGCCTGAGTCACGCCAGGCGTTGCCGTTGGTTTCGGGGCCTGGGCCCCAGGACCTTCGCAGAGCGATCCGGCCCGAAAAGTCAGCAGAGAGGTGTGGTCTAGGGCTCCGTTTGTGATTCTTGATTCTTCGCAACGTCGCACTCTTTCGCAACGTCGGATCTCAGGGTCCTCCCCGCTTCTCGTTCGCCTCCCTGTGTACTTTCGCTCCAGTCTCCAGTGAGATGCATGGCGGGTGTGACCTGCGGGACGTTGCAGGCCCTCGGGCAGAGCGAGTGGCCCCTTGGCTTGGACTCGAGGGAGGCGTTCGAGTTTTCCTGCGCACGCCTTGAGCCTGAATGGCTACGGGCGAGACGAAGACGTGGAGAAAGTGAAGCGGATGGTATGGCTTCAGATGGGAAATGAACGACGGGGCAGAGTCATGAGTATTTTGCAGTGTGCCAGGGGGGGGGCCGATCCTCCGGGGGCGGGTGGAGTGCATTTTCCTCCAACGCTGCCTGCACAAAGGAGTGCATGTCTATTCTATGGAGCTGGGCCGTGCCTTCGGTCTGGTGGCTATGTGGGCGCCGTCGCCGCCCCGTCGCCGCCTCGTTTCCGCCGGTCGTCTAGGCTACGTCTTCGGTCTGGCGGCTATGTGGCCGCCATCGCCGCCCCGTCGCCGCCTCGTCGCCGCCCTGGATTGCACAGCATAGATCGCACCGCATAGATAGATTGCACCACAAAGAATGCACCGCATAGACTGCGCCACATAGATTGCACCACATAGCTTGCACAACATGTGCACATCATCTGTTCTCCTTTTTAAACAAAGAATAGGTTCTACCACCCTCCCCCCCTGGGGTTAAAGATCCCCCGGGAACCGATGCAGAACACATAGGATTTTGACCCAATGTCCATCCTACCTGTGAATTCATATCATCCCAGCCAAACCGGTATCGCCCTCCCCCCGCCATCTTCTGCAACAAATACTATGCGCGCACATTCGTTCATCAAAAATCATAAGTGTTCAATAAGCCCTTGCAAAAGATGGGACGAAGTGCGCACGCGCGCGTCGTCGCGCGCGCATGCCGAAATCCTTCAAAAACCTTCGGTTTCGGAAGGATATCAAAATCGAGCTTCCAAACCACATACATAAACACAGGGTTTCGCAGCACTGATTCCCTAAAAAAGCTTACGCGCGCGCTCTTGCGAAATCTTAAGACAACGATTTTTCGAAGTTGGCAAAAAAAAACTACCAAACGGGCTTCGCGCGCGCATGTCGAAATCTTTCGAACGCCCTTGCGCGCGTGCCGTTGCGAGAATGCTCTGCAACAAATGGGACGAAGTGCGCGCGCGCGCGCCGTCGCGCGTGCATGCCGAAATCCTTCAAAAACTCTCGGTTTCGGAAAGATTTCAAAATCGAGTTTACAAAAAAAAGCACATGGTTTCGCAACACGGAATTTCAACAAAAGCGTGCCCGCGCGCTCTTGCGTCGTCGTTGTCGTCGTCGTCGCCGTCCTCCCTCCCTCGTCGTCGTCGTCGTCGTCGCCGTCGTCGTCCTCTGTCGTTCCTCGTCGTCGTCGCCGTCGTCCTCTCCGGCGTCGTCGTCGTTTCCGTCGTCGTTGTCGCCGTGATCGTCCTTCCTCCTCCCTCGTCGTCGTCGTCGTCCGTCGTCGGCGTCTCGTCGTCGTCCCTCCTATTTCGTCGCCGTCGTCGTCGTCGTCTTCCCTCCTCCCTCGTCGTTGTCGTCGTCGGCGTCGCCGTCCTCCCTCCTTCGTCGTTCGCGTCGTCGCCGTCCTCCCTCCTCCCTCGTCGTTGTCGTCGTTGTCGCCGTCGTCGTCTTCCCTCCTCCCTCGTCGTCGTCGTCTTCGTTGCCGTCGTCGTCGTCGTCGTCATCGTCGTCGGTGTCGTCGTCGTTGTCGTCGGCGTTGTTATCGTCGTCGTCGTCGGCGTCGGCGTCGGCGTCGTCGTCGTCGTTGGTGTCGTCGTCGTCGTCGTCGTCGTCGTTGGCGTCGTCGTCGAAGTTGTTGGAGACGTCGTCGGCGTCGTCGTAGTCGTGGTCGGCGGCGTCGTCGTCGTCGTCGTCGTTGTCGCTGTCGTCGTCGGCGTCGGTGTCGTTGCCAAGTGCCATTTGGTACCTGCTGTCACGGTTTTAAGAGGTCTTGCGACCAAGTTGCGGGTGGGAGGGTGGAATGTTTGCACGAGCAGTGGAGAAGACAGCTTCAAGTTGAGCAAGTGATTGATTGCACGACATGAGAAGCACCCCATTTATTGCACCACGCCCAGTGAGAAACATCGGTTGCACCACATGAATTGAAACGCATCGATTGCACCAAACGGGTTGCACTACGTAGACCTGCAGCATGTAGAGTGTACAACATATATTCCGCCGCAACGATGCACGACATATATTGCACCAGGTAGACTGCAACACGTTTCTGCACCACGTAGCTTGCATACCATATTTTGAACCTCGTAGGTTGCACCAGACGAACTACACGACATATATTGCACGATATATTCTGCACAACATAGTTTGCACCACATAGTTTGCAGCACGTACATCGCAGCACAATCATTGCACAACATATGCTGCGCCACACAGGTTGCACCACTTAGACTGCAACTGCACCGCGTAGCTTGCACAACACATATTGGACCGCGTAGATTGCACCACATGGGTTGCACAACATGTGTTGCACCACATAGAGTGCAAAACATATCTTGCACCACGTAGATTGCACCACGTAGGTTGCGCCGCAACGATTGCTACAAACACGCTGTTTGGGGTCCACGCTGGCTAACATTGAACAGATGAGGTGCTATATGCGTGGTGAAAACTGCGTGGTGCAATCTATGATAAGCAATCTATGTGATGTAAGCTATGTGGTGCTTATGTGGTGCGATGTCTGTGGTGTACGCTTTGTGGTGCAATTTTTGTTATGTGGTGGCGAACGGCGACGCAAGCCAGCCAGACCGAAGCACAGGCCCAGACGGGTGGCGGCGACGGGTGGCGATTGGTGGCCAAAGGCTGGCTGGACAGACACACAGGCCTTCTTTATGAGAGAAGTTTGAACCCCTATTTGCGAGCATCGCCTGGGGAACATCATGATGTAAAATGACATGGTTCGATACAGTACAACAGATTGTGCTCTCGTCGAGTGATGCCTCTCGCTATATGTGTATATATGCATACTTTCATGTATACATATAGGTGCACATTGACATGTGCATGTCTATACACAGACACGCATACACACATATGTACACATACATATGTGTACACATGTTTACATATGTATATATATATATATATATATGTATGGGAGATGCCGGGGTTAGGGTTCCACCGAGGTGCCCCCTTCGTAAGTTTCCGGGCTCCTCGCCGCAGGGGCTTCCGAGAGCGCCTGGGGAGAGTCTCAAGACGGCCGCGAGAGGCCAGAGATGCTTTCAAGGCGCGTCAGGAGGGCCCGAGACGGCCCAAGAGCACTGGAAGAAGCCCAAGATAACTTCGAAAAGGCCCAAGAGGGTCCCAAAACGTTCCAAAAGAGCACCAAGAGGACCGTCAAGAGGGCCCCCAGGAGGCCAACAGTTTTTATAGACATATGTGAAAGAGCGTGTTCTACCGCTGCTGGCGGAAAACCGGGGGGGGTCACTACTGGTTCGAACCCCTCCCCCCCCCCCCCTCCGGAAAACCGGGGGGGTCACTACCGGTTCGAACCCCCCCCCCCCCAGCTCATCATGAAAAGGGGGGGGGGGTCACTACGGTTCGAACCCCCCCCCCCCTCGAAAACCGAGGTGGAAAACCGAGTGGGGGTGCGGACAGTGGTGGGGACGGTGTTGGTGGGGACAGTGGTGAGGGGACAGCGGGACAGTGGTGGGGACAGTGGGGGGACAGTGGGACAGTGGTGGGGGCGGTAGTGGTGGGGACAGTGGTGGGGACAATGGTGGGAACAGGGGGGACAGTGGACAGTGGTGGGAACGGTGGTGGTGGGGACAGTGGTGTGGGGACAGTGGGAATGAGGTGGAAACACTGGGACAGTGGAGGGTACAATGGTGGTGGGGACACTGGTAAAGGCGGTGGCGAGGACGGCGGTGGGACAATGGGACAGAGGTACAGTGGGGACAGTGGTGGGGACAGTGGGGACAGTGGTGGAAACAGTGGGACAGCTCAGTGGGACAGCGGAGGAGTCAGTGGGACAGTGGGGACAATGGGGATAGGCAGTGGTTGGGTCCGTGGAGACAGTGGGGAGAGTGGAACCGTGGTGGGAACAGTTGTGGGAACAGTGGGGACAGTGCGACAGTGGTGGGGGCATTGGTGGGGACAATAGGGACGGTGGTGGAACCAGTGGGGACAGTGGTGGTGAGGACAGTGGTGCTGGGAACAACAGTGGGGGATGTGATGCGAGCGGTGGTAGGGACCGGGAGTCGTTTGCTGGCGGTGCGTGGGGGGGGGGTCGAATCGGTAGTGACCCCCTCCGGTTTTCGAGGGGGGGGGGGGTTCCAACCGGTGGTGACCCCCCCCGGTTTTCCGGATCAGGAGGGGGGGGGGGGGGGGGAGTTCGAACCGGTAGTGACCCCCCCCCGGTTTTCGAGGGGGGGGGGGGGGGGGGGTTAGGGGAGGGGGGGTTTTGCCGGGAGGGGGGGGGGGGGACCCCCGGGTTCCGGAGGAAAAGGTTGGCAATTTTCCACAGTAAAGCGGCGGTGGATCACGCTCTCTCACATATGTGTGTATTATATACCAATAATATATAACATACAATATATATATATATATATATATATATATATATATATATATATATATATATATATATTCTCATACGCACCTCTCCGAGGGAGTAGAGCTCAGAGGGGATTAATGCGTCCGTGCGTCCGTGCGTGCGTGCGTCTTCGATTTTCCCGGCCGTTTCGCTCGGGACATCCTCGAAATTCTGAAAATCGGTGGCACCCCTCACGCAGATCGTGAAGGAGAGGTCCAAAAACACATAGGAATTTCAACATTTTAACATAAAACCTTCAAAAACACATGGTAATTTCAATAATTTTGACCCCGATTCTCAGAGAATGGCGGTTTCGCCTGAGACATCCTCCCAAAATCGAGCCCCAGACCCCTCCTCGGAGCCTCCTGGGGGCCTCCTGGTACCTTCCCCCAGACCCCGCCTCGGAGCCTCCTGGAGTTCTCCTGGGCCTGCTGAGGCCGCCTGGGGCCTCCTGGGGCCTCCTGGGGCTTCAAAACTACATGCACACACAGAGACACAAATCACGCCCAACACATCACACGCTAGACAAACATAACATACACACACACACACACACGACAACACACAAAAAAGCACGCACCACACAAAGCACACATCACACACACACACACACAACACTCACAATCCTGGGGCCTCCTGGAGCCTCTTCTGGTATCCAAGTCGGGCCTCCTGAGGCTTCCTGGGGGGCCCTGGTACACACATCGCAAGGTGTGGCAACCCACTTGCGCTCGAGTGCGACTTCGCTGTTGCATGTCACTCCTGCTTCAAACGCCCCTTCAGCTTGTTGTATGAGCCTGGGCACACACGTGCCACTTGTATCATATATCATATATACACACATACACATATATATATATATATATATATATATATACATATATATATAAACATACATATATGTGTATATATATATATATATATATATGCATGGATGTATTGGCGTTATCGTGTTTTCGGCCTGTCAATACTCCAGGACGAATTGCCCAAGAAAGCGCCAAAACAGCCCAATCTGCCCCCTTGACGGTTGCAGTACGACCCGAGAGAGCGCCAAGACGGCCCAAGAGGCCTTCGAGACGTCCCCAAGTGAGGAGCAAGAGCGGGGATTCGAGCGGACATTTCGAGCCTTCCGCCCCGTAAGACGCCAAGAGCCCCAGGAAGGCCCTCGAGGCGCCCCCCAGAAGTCCCAAGAGGCCACCAGGACCTTCCCAAGAAGCTCCAAGAGGCTTCCAAGAGTCCACCCCGCCAGAAACCGCCAAGAGCCTTCCATGAGCGCGGCATCCACAGAGACTCCCAGCATGGTTTCGCAATGCTCTTGTAGGGGCTCTCGGGCATCCCCCTGCGGCTGCCCCAGGTCCTCCTCGCAGCTCGAGGGAGGCCGTGCGCACCGCGGCGTCGGCGCCGCCGCGATGGGCGCGATGGGCGCGGCGGGCGGAGCGGCCGTGCTGCTGCTGCCAGCGCTGCTGCGGCTCGTGCGGGGCGGGGCGCCGGGGAGGCGTCCCTCGCGGGTGATTTGTGTATTTTTTTTGCGGCAGGCTCGTGCCGTGCCGACGCTTCGGCGACCCCAGTGGAGGCGTTTGAGGCTGGTCGCGCTGCCAGTGGCGCAGGGTCGGCCGACAGGCATCGATGAGGTGATCTGCGCAGTCGGGAGGCCGCGATAGCGCAGGGTTGAGCGATCCGCGCTGTGTCAGAGCCCAACGCCGACGTCTTCACGACACGAACCCGCCGTAACTTGTCTGGTCGACTGCGCATACCAGCAACCCTTCGTGAGCTGGCGCGCCTGGATTTGGCGCCGTCTCTGGCGGCAGCCTAAAGCCGAGCACCAGAGGTCACTCTTGCCTATGGGCACTCTTTCGTGCACGCAGCCGACTTGGTGACCTCTTCTGGGCCCCGGGGAGGCCCCCGAAAGCCTCCAGGGTCCCCAGAGGCTCGGGACCTCGGGATTCCTCAAGAGCTCGAGCTGCCCTGACACGCTGCGTGCTGAAACGCAGCGCGTCATCGACGTGTTCAACACGCCTGGGTTGAACACGCTGCGTGGTGGAGCCATGGAGGCTTCCGAGGCGACGTCGGGGGGGGGTCCCCGAGGCCTGCACCGTGGAGGCGCCCGGCTCACGTGATCCAGGGCTCCGCTGGTGCGCCCGGGAGGCCCTCGACGGCAAACTGCACGTGGAGGACGTTCGAGCAGCGGCTGGACCACTTCGGCGGCCAGGGGGGGACGTTCGCCCAGAGGTATTGCCTCTACGACGGCTTCTGGCACTCGGGGTCGGGCTCGCGGGGGCCGATCTTTTTCTACACCGGCAACGAGTCGCCGCTGGACGTGTACGTCAACAACACAGGGCTCATGTGGGAGATGGGGGGCCGCATGTCGGGGGCGTCTAAGAGGGGGATGAGGACTCAGGGTGTGCGGCGTGTGTGTGTGTGTGTGTGTGTGTGTGGATGACTTGTGGCGGCCGGCTGCGGGGTCCTGAGCGGTGTCTGAGAGTTCAGGCGCTCCTAGTCGCGCGCACACTCTTGCTGCTTTTCGACCTGCTCCGCCTTGTCGCTGCGATATCGGAGCCGCGCTGCCAGAAAAGAGTGTGTGTGTGTGTGTGTGTGTGTGTGTCTGTGTGTGTGTGTGTGTGTGTCTGTGTGTGTTTGTTTGTGTGTATGTGCGTGTGTGTGTGTGTGGCTGTCATGACCGGGGCCATGATCTCTCAGATCTCATGGCCCCCGCTTCTTCTTTCAGTGCGCTCCCTGTTTGGGTTCCTCCCCCCGCCCGCGCATTTGCCTCGGGCCACGATGCGCCACTCCCCCATCTTTCTGAGCCCCGCCCCTGGGATCCGACACTGGAACCAGAGTCGCAACACCGCAACAGGTCACGACCGGAGCCCTGGACCCAGGCATGATCGCGCTGTAACAAAATCACAACGGGAGGTTTTTGGCCGTTTTCGGCCTCTGGGGGGGCCCTCGCTGGGGCAAAACGGCTCCAGGGAACCGAAGCCGGAACTGGTAACAAAACGGCGACGAAATCGATAAAAAGACGGCGTCGGAACCTATCGCTTCCAGAACCCATTAAGGTCGGGACCATCAATCCCGGGGAACGGGTCGGCACTTCCAGGGACCCCGTATTGAGAAAATCAAGACGTCGCATGTCTAGGGAGATCCCATCTTTCTGATGCATTTTCCGAGCCGGATCGATTCGTGATGGTCCCAGGGCCCGGAACTGGGCGGCAACGCTTGACGTGAAAAATCCCTGAAGTTGGTCTGGGTTTTCAATCGGCGGCCCCGGATCCCCCGGCCGCTTCACAGCGGGTCCGTTTTTGATGGCCCCGGGGCACGGTCCCCGGAGGCCGAACTCGAGGAAGAATGCACGAGACCAGCTCGCGTGAAAAATGGCACAGCCTGGACCTCGTGGGCCCCTCATCGGCGCGCCCGGGCATGGGGGCTCTCCTCGTGTTCGCGGAGCACCGCTTCGAGCCGCTGTCGCATCCGTGCTTGCAGGGGACGCAGAACTGCTGGGCCTATTGCACCACCGCGCAGGCGCTCGCCGACTACGCGGCGCTGGTGGCGGCGCTCCGGGTCGAGCGGGAGGCCTTCAGGGGCAATTTTAGGGGGCCTGGGCTCCCCTCGCCCTCCACCTTCCGCACCTTCCGGAAGGAAGGTTTTCTGACGTTTCTGAAGGGTTTGTTGATGTCTTCGGATGTCTTTGGATGTCTTCGGATGTCTTTGGATGTCCTTCGGATGTCGTTGAATTGTTCTTGAATTATCAGAAAACTATATGCGAGCGTGCTCCCGACACTATGGTTGGAGAGGACGTACATGTGCGTTAGGTATAGTGATGATGACAGAACGACATGTAACAATATGTTAAGGTCATTCGTGTATGTATTGTCGGTGAGCTACTGTGTATGTCTGTATGTATGAGCGTATGCATGAACATTTGTCTTGTGTATATCCATGTCTGCACTTATGCGTTACATTGAAGGCCTATTATTAGAGCAGTCGGTCCTCTCTGACGCGCGGGTCTGGAGTGCCACGGTTCTCCTTGATCGATCCATCGTCCTCCCCCTCCTCTTCCTCCTCCTCCTTCTCCTCCTCTTCCTGTTCGACCTCCTCATCCTCATATAGACCTTCTCTTCCTCTCCCCCTCCTCTTCCTCCTCCTCCTTCTCCTCCTCCTCCTCCTCCTCCTACTCCTAGCGTCCCCTGGTGCAAACTGTGAGCGCGAAGATGGCTGCGCGTTGTCGTGTCGTGTGGTGTTGTTTTCGTCGGCATTCAGAAGTCGACGTCGCCGTCGCGCCGCCGCCGTCGTCGCCGTCGAAGTCGTCGTCGCAGCCGTCGTCGTTTTTGTTGTCATCGTCGGCGGCGGCATCGTCGTTGACAGCGTCGTCGTGAGCGTATCCGTCGTCGTTTGTTGTAATCGTCAGCACCAGCACAACACCAGCGAGCAGCAGAGCAAAAAGCAAACAGCTAAACATCAAGCGGTCAACAGCACCAGCGCAACACTAGCAGCACTAGTGCTGCTAGTGTTGCGCTGGTGCTGTTGGCCAACATCACTCGAGCGGATCCGTGGCCCATATCGGCTCCAACCCAGCCCGATGCCCAGCCCGACGCCCAGCCCGACGCCCAGCCCAACGCCCAGTTCGTCGGCCAGCCCGACGGCCAGCCCGACTGTTGGAAGGTGCCTCCTCCTCCTCCTCCTCCGCCTCCTCCTCCTTTCGTTATGTCTCTCCTTCTCCTCCGCTTCGAAGCTCCTCACCCTCCTCCTCCTCCTCCTCCTCCTCCTCGATCATACTCCTCCTCCTCCTAGCTCCTCCTCGCTCTCATCCTCCTCGCGCTCCTTCCTCCTCTGCCTTCTCCTGCTCATCATTTCTCCTCATCCGCCTCCTCCTCCTCCTCCTCCTCCTCATCATCATCATCATCATCATCGCATCATCATCATCATCATCATCATCATCGTCATCATCATCATCATCATCATCATCATCATCATCATCCCCCTCCTCCCTTCTCCTCCTGGCCATCCTCCTCGGTCGTATCATCATTGTCCTCCTCATCGTTCTCCCGCTGCTCATCCTCCCCTCCATCCTCCTCAGTATCCTTATTCCCCTCCTCGCATCGTCACCCTCGCCGACATTGCGCCCCTCCTTCCTTTTCTAACGTGCGCCCTCATCAACCGACGCACCCTGTTACCCTTCGCGCTGCCTTCATTGCCGTACTCTCGCCCCCATCGCCTACTCATGCTCCGTTTCCTCCTTACCTTCATTCCCTCATCATTATTGCCCCCCACCCGACCCCTCATCTGCAGCACCGTTCTCCGTGTCGTCCTCGCCTTACTTCTCATGTCCCTCTGTGCATTCCTCCTCCTCCTCATCCTCCTCCTCCGCCTCCTCACCATTATCAGTATCATCTTCCCACGTGTTCTCCGCATCCTCCCACCCCCTTGTTCTCATCAGCTTTCTCAGGGAGCGCCGCCCAGCATGCGCCTCGAACGCTGGTTCCAACAGATGTTGGAACCAGCGTTCGAGGCGTGGTCCTGCGCCACCAGGTTCGACGTCGGCCAAGCCGACGCCCAGCCCGACGCCGAGCCCGTCGACCAGCCCGACGCCCAGCCCGTCGGCCGGCCCGACGCCGAGCCCGTCGGCAAACCCGACGCCGAGCCCGTCGGCCAGCCCGACGCCGAGCCCGTCGGCCAGCCCGACGCCGAGCCCGTCGGCCAGCCCGACGCCGAGCCCGTCGGCCAGCCCGACGCAGAGCCCGTCGGCCAGCCCGACGCCGAGCACGACGGCCAGCCCGACGCCGAGCACGACGGCCAGCCCGACGCCGAGCCCGTCGGCCAGGCTCCTCCCTCACGCTCTGCCTCCTCTCGCCTCCCCCATAGGTATCTCATCTCCCTTCTAGTCGACCCTTCTGCATATCCTCCCTCATCTTCGTTCCCTCCCCTCCGTTCTCTATACCGTCCTCCATCCGTCGCTCCTCCTCCTTCCTCTGCTCACCATCCTCCTCCCTTTGCTCCTCCTCATCCTCCCCTGCGTCCTCCTCATCCTCCTCCAACCGATTCGATCCTTCTCCAGCCGATTCGATCCTTCTCTGGCCCAGGCGGTCGACGACGCCGCGGCGACGGCGACAACAAGCAGGCCTCCCCGCCTGCCCGCCGCTGGCGCGAGGATGGGGAGGAGCGAGGGCGAGGGGGGATAGACGAGTGAGATCGAGAGGATGGGAGTGGATGTAGAGAACATATGCCGAGATAGAGAGAGAGAGAGAGAGAGAGAGAGAGAGAGAGAGGGGGAGAGAGCGACGAGCGCGTGGGGAGAAGGGGGAGGGGGGAGAAGAGGCCTAGGAAGGACACCATATGCGATGCTGAGGATTATGATGATAAGAGAGAGCATGGTAGGATGATGGGGGCGAGGAGGAGGATGATAAGGATGAGATGGAGAAGGCGAGAGAGGAGGAGCATCGGCGGAGCAAGACACGAGACGACACCATGGCAAGTAGAGGGAGATGGGAGGGATATGGTAAGGAGGAGGAGCAAGCGGCAATGCGCATCTGTCCTTCCTCATTCTCCTCCCCGCCAGCCTCACAGCTCCGTTAGTATCATCTCTCCTCGCGCTCCTCTTCCTGTATCCTCCTTCTCCTCCATGCCTCCGACAGTATGTTGTTATGTATCGCTCCACATATGTCCCCCCTCCTCCTTCTCATCATACTCCTCTCTCCGCCTGGCGCCGCCCTCTTGGACATCTCGCGGGGTGCGTCAGGGCTCGGATGTTCACGGTGCCATATCATAATTCATGGGGCCCTCTCGGGGCTCGCGGTGCCCCACCCCTCGCAAGGTGACGTGGCCTGGGTGGCCCCCTTTCGAAACGGCCCATGGGTCGTTTCGAAAGCCCTGTCCACCCAGGCCACGTCACCCCGTGGGCAACTGTTCGGTTCAAGTCGCGCCCGACTCAGCCGAGCTCGCAGCCATGGACAAGCTCGTCCACGACGTGGCCGAGGCCCTGCGGCACGCTCGCGTCGAGACGACGCCGCAGGGCCGCATCATCTGCGGGTGGAACGCTGGCGGCGCCAAGGGGATACGCCCGACGGGGGTAAACCGCCGCTGCGCCGATGCAACGCCCACCCCATCTCCGATCCCTCTGCGCCAGCCCGCCCCTCCGCTCGCTCGCGCCTGACCCGTCGAGAGCGGGCGTGGGGGCTGAGGGGGGCTGGGGAGTTGGGCGTGGAGATGGGTGGGGGGTTGCGTTGGTGCCAGCGTGCGCTTACCCGCGTCAGGGGGGCTGTGCGAGTGGCTCTTGGAGAGCGGCTTCTGGCGGGTGATCAAGGCGGTGCGATGCATCAAAGAGGATCTGACCATCGACGTCGGGATCTACGAGAGGGCCGTGGCCGAGGCGCACGTGGCGGGTAGGAAGAGGATGATGAGGAGGAGAAGGAGGAGGAGGAGAAGAAGGAAGATGATGAGGAGGAGGAAGGGGGGATGTGCTGACGGTGGGGCGGATACGGAGGATGAGGATGAGTGGTGAGAGGATGGAGAACCAGAAGGACAGCGAGGCTGGACGAGGATGAATGGGGTGATATTGGAGAGGATCGGATGAGGAGGCGCTGCCCAGGTGCTCCCAGGCGCGGCGGGCGAGCACGTATGCAGCGAGGCGAAGAAGATTTTGGAGTGCTTCGCGGGCTGGCGCCGCGTCATCAGGCTGTGGTGGATGAGATGAATGAGGAGTCCATGTGCGATGAGGGTGGATGAGGATGGGAGGGCCAGGAAGGAGGGAGGCGGGAGGAGCCGAACAATGAAAAGGACGAACGCGGATGATGGTGCAATACAGAGGAGTGAGGCTGACAAGAAGGAGACGCTTCGGAAGGAGGGGCGGACGACGACGACGTCGCGGACGAGAAGGAGGATGACATACATGATGATGCTGCTGATAATGGTGATGATGATGCTGATGATGATGATGATGTTGATGATGATGATGATGATGCTGATGATGATGATGATGGCGATGATGATGATGATGATGATGATGATGATGATGATGATGATGATGGTGCTGGTGCCGCGATTGGTGATGAGGGTCATGAGGCTGTTGATGGCGATGGCGATGGAGGGGTGCGCTCATGTTACTGGCGGCGGGGTGGCAACTGGCGACGGCGACGATGGCGAACGTGAGCGGGTAAGCAGTGCGACAGTCAAGATGGGCGCGCTTGCGATGTAATGTCACTGCGTCAACGGCGAGGATGTACGATGAGAACTCGAGCGGGGGGACGGGGCAACGTAAGAAGGGGCAACATAGCATTGCTGAGGAATCGGTTAAGGGGGGAGGAGTAGGATGAGGAGTGGGAAGAAGAATGAGGCGGAGGAGGGGAGCAAGGATGAGGAGGCGGAGTAGAATGCATTGCCAGCGCAGGCTGGGGTGCGCCGTGCCGCGGGAGCTCAAGATGAAGCTGTGCATGCCAGTCAAGCCGAGGACGATGCCGAAGGCGAAGCCGAAGTTCAAGCCGAGGACGACGACGAAGGCGGTGGTGAAGGCTACGCCCATGGCTGTCGCGCGCGCCCCGATGGAGTCGTTCGCGTGGGTGTCCGACGACGACGACAACGACAGCCTGCTCTCCGCGGCCCCGCCAAGAGGTCGACATAGCGGAGAGGAGCTCAACCTCCTTGCCCCCGTCATGTGCATCCCCCCATCCTCCTTGTCATGCTCCTCCTCGCCCTCCTTCTCTTCCTCCCCCCATTCCTCCTCTATGCGCCCGCCCACTCCTAATTAGATTCCTCATATTTCTTATTCAGTCCTCCGTCTCCTTTCCATCCACCTCTTCTGCCACCGTTTCCAATCGACAGCAGTTCTTCCAACCGCCCTCCACCGTCTCATTCATTATGCGCTTCGCGCGTCGCCACCTGCCCGCCCAGAAACGATGTCCAGGGAGGTGCCGTCGTGCAGCTGGCGGCCCGTGTGTCCATTGGGAGGTTGTGGTGCTCTCTTGGGGCATCTTGGGCACGAGCTTGGAGCCGCCCTGGAATATCGACGGCCATTGGATGGCCTCAGCGAACGTCTAGAGCACGAGTTTGGCGGCACGTGGGTATCATAGAAACCATCTTGAGCCACCTTAAGATGGCTCAAGATGGCTTCCATGATACTGAGGCCATCGCGTAGTAACTGCCCTATAGGAGTGGCGCGCGAGGAATCTGGATTCGTCCATCTTCCTTGTGCCCTCGGGCCTCTGGCTTAGCTACCCGACCCTCGGACTACCCTGGGCAACCGATCCTCGAACGACCATCGGGCAACTGTCGCCATCAGGTTCGGCGTTTATCGGGCCAAGGTCGGCTCGGCGATGGTCGAGGCCCAGGGGTGGAGAGTGGGCGGTTAAGCCTGAAACCTCCGAAGGTGCAGCCCCCGCCCTCGCTGACAGCAGCGATGGTCCGCCTGCGCTGCAGGATCGTGGTGCCGACGGCAGCGGCATCTCCAGCAGCGAGGGCATCGATGGCGCCAGCGCAGGCCATGACATGTCAAAAGCTCTCGGCCAGTTCGCGCTGGTCAAGGGCTGGGCCATCAAGAACGCGGACGCCTGCCCAGCGAAGTCCTCTTTTGTTGCCCCCAACGGCTACGCCGTGTTCGTGTGGGACGACGGGGACAGGTGGGTTGCGCCGATCAAGCACGACGAGGTGAAGAACCCGCTGGCACCGAAGAAGGTCATCGCGGCGGCGGCGAGCTCGAGAAAGCACAAGGCCGACGACGCCGACAAGGACGACGACGGCTTGGAGGCGAGCGCGCCCAAGATCCCGAAGAAGAAGAAGCGCAAGAGCGCCGACGGCTCGGGCAAGGCAGCTGGCGACGCCGAGCCTGACATCAGCGACGTCGCCGCCGAGGGCAGCACCAAGGGCTGCAAGGTCACGCCCAAGAGTGGCAAGGCCGCTGGCGACGCCGAGCCTGACATCAGCGACGTCGCCGCCGAGGGCAATAGCAAGGGCTGCAAGGTCACGCCAAAGAGTGGCAAGGCCGCTGGCGTAGCAGAGCCTGACATCGGCGACGACGATGCCGAGGGCAGCACCAAGGGCTGCAAGGTCACGCCAAAGAGTGGCAAGGCCGCTGGCGGTGCAGAGCCTGACATCGGCGACGACGTTGCCGAGGGCAATAGCAAGGGCTGCAAGGTCACGCGCAAGGGTGGCAAGGCCGCTGGCGGTGCAGAGCCTGACATCGGCGCCGTCGCCGCCACGGGCAACAGCAAGGGCGGCAAGGGCGGCAAGGGCAAGGGCCGCGGCAAGAAGGCAAAGGCCAAGGCTGCTCCCGCTGCTGGCAGCGACGGCGAGCACGCAGAGGCCACGCTTGCCTTCTGTTGCCTACCATTCGTGTCCCCATCGTCCCTAACCCTTCATCGCATCCTTCCCCTACTTACTTGCACATTCTCCCCACGGCCATTGCCCTGCACCCCCCCTACTCTCGCTATGTCGACACGTTCGTCATTGCGCGAATGAGCATCGATAACGTCACCTCGTTATTCGTTCGTCGTCGTCTGATTTCTCCTCATCATTCGCCGTCATCTCTCTTCTCGCCCCTCCTCTTCCTGTTCCTGTTCACCCTTTTCATCCGTCTCATCCTTCTCCTCTTCCTGCCCCCCCCATTCATCATCCTCCTCCTCTTCCTTCCCATCCTCCTCCTCCTCCCACTCTGCCCCCTCCTCCTCCTCATCCTCCTCCTTCTCGTCCTCCTCCTCCTCCCACTCTGCCTCCTCCTCCTCATCCGTTTCCTCCTCCCCCTCGCCCGTCTCGTCCTTATTATCCTCCTCCTCCTCCTCCTCCTCCTCCTCCTCCTCCTCCTCCTCCTCCTCCTCCGTCTCATCATCCTCCCCCGCGTCCTCCTCAGTGTGCCGTTAGCCGCTGTCCTCTCTATCCTGGACTCGCCACCCTTGTCCCCCCCGTGCCCATCGACCCCTTGCATGGCGTAGCCCCCCCTCCGCTGCTAGGCGACCACCGCTGACGCGAATGGCGCGTGGTCCGAGGCGGACCCTGCTTGGGAGCTCGTGAAGCGCGACATCGCCGAGGCCAAGCCGTTGTGCAAAGCGAAGTTGCACTTCAGGGCGGCCCGCGACCGTTGAAACTACACCAACACTATCACGCCCCCTCACCCCCCCCTCACTCCAGCCCAAGTCGACAGGCGCCATTGGTTTTGGGCGCCACCCAACCCCGCGCCCACCACAGCCGCCACTCAATCCCACATCCAATTGCGCCCGCTCCATCGTCTGACGACAGGCGTGGAGGTCGCATTTGATTGGGGAATGAGTTAGTGGCGAGGGGCGGTGGTGGGTATCGCACAAGACCAATGCTGCGCGCAGGCAACAGCATCGGGACTGGGGCAGAAGCTACGTCAGGAGAAGGAGGAGGAGGAGGAGGGACTGCTACGGTGCGCGGTTTAAGCTGCACACGGTGGCGGCGACGAGAACCTGATGCAGGTGAGGGGGGTATGAGGGCTGGGGGAGGACGAGAGCTGGAGGATGATGATGATGCTGATGATGATGATGGTGATGATGGTGATGATGCTGCTGATGATGATGCTGATACTGATGATCATGATGATGCTGATGATAATGATGTTGATGATGATGATGATGATGATGGTGATGATGATGGTGATGATGATGATGATGATGATGATGATGATGATGGTGGTGGTGATGGTCACTGCGACGATCATGGCGATGGTGCTGATGGTACTGATGATGATGCTGATGTTGAGTATGGTTATGACGATGATGATGATGATGATGATGTTGATGATGATGCGGAGGATGCTGATGGTGATGATGATGATGATGATGAGGAGGAGGAGGAGGAGGAGGATGATGGTGATGACGACGATGAGGTGGATGGGTGAAGGGACGGGGTAGTAGGATGAGAAAGGAATAGCAGGTGGGAGGGAGGATGAGGATGAGGATGTGGAGGAGGAGGAGTGGGGAGGATGGGGGGAGGAGGAGGAGGAGGAAAAGAATGAGGAGGGAGGGGGATGGGGGGAGGTGGAGGACCCCCTCGGGTGTAGGATTGGTGGGTGCGTGGGTGGGTGGGTGGGCGGGTGGGTGGGTGGCATAGTGTCGTGCCAGCCAATGGGTAGGTTGGGTCGGATGGGTGGGTGGGTAGGCGGGTGGGTCGGTGGATAGGGTGGGTGGGTGGGCAGGATGGCTGGATGGGTAGGTGGGTGGGTGGCGTCCCCCTCCTCCTCCACCTCCTGCTCCTCCTCAACCTTCTCCTCCTACTCATCCGTATCCTCCTCTTCCTCCTCCTCCCTCCTCCGCCCCACTACCACCCCCTCTCCCCCTGGTCCTCCGGCCCCCTCCCCATCCGTCCTCCCCCTTCCCTCTCTGATTAAACCTTTTCTCTGCGTAGTCCTGGTGTCCCCTAGCATTGTTTTGGGCCCCGCGCTGGGCCGCCATGCATCTTCTTAAGACGATGCATGGCGGCCCACGCTAATTAGCGGCCCTGTGATGTCCGCGCTCCAGGTTTTTGTTTTTTTCTGAGTGGGGCCACCTTGCAGAGAAGAGGTGGATTGCGCCCATAGGTTGGCATCTCGCCGCGCCCGAAGATCTGCGGCTGGGAGGTCTGGATCAAGACTCCAGCGGGGCAGGTCTGGACGAAGCTGTCGTCCCAGGCCGTCCAGGTCGCAGCCACGCTGCAGGGCACCGTCATGTACGCGAACTACAAGATGGAGGAGCTGTGCGCAGACGCTGTCGCGGCCTTCAAGCGCACTGGCGACGACGGCACGGTCGAGGCCGCCAGCACGGCCAAGGTGGACCTCATCGACGTCACTGACGACACCCAGGACAAGCAGGAGGTGCCGACGGGCGGCGGCGACGACGCCCAGGACAGGCAGGAGGTCCAGACGGGCGCAGGCGACGACGCCCAGGACAGGCAGGAGGTCCAGACGGGCGGCGGCGACGACGCCCAGGACAGGCAGCAGGAGGTCCAGACGGGCGGCGATGACGACGCCCAGGACAGGCAGCAAGAGGTCCAGACGGTCGCGGAGGAGGTCGCCGTGATCGACGGCGACCGCGCGGAGCACGAGGGCATCGACGCCAGGACGGAGCAGGAGAACGATGATGAGCAGAAGTGCCCCTGCGAGGACACCTTGCCCGACGTGCCCGACGACGACGGCGAGAATGAGGTGAAGCGCCGCCGCGGGCTCTCCAAGTCGCCCGAGTGAGACCAGCGCCTTGCTTGCTGGCAGCTCGGGGCACTTGCAGGGCCATGTTAGATGGCCGCTCGTCCTCCGCCTTCCCTGGGTTAAGAGCACTAAGAGATACACAGGGGGTGTTAGAGCACTGGGGGGCGAGCACGCAGAGACGTAGGATCACTGAGAGTAAGAGCACTTAAGGGTAATATCACTAAGACAAGGCGAGATGGGACGACACAGCAAGCTAACAAGGCAAATATAACGAGGGAGAGAGAGAGAGAGAGAGAGAGAGAGAGAGAGAGAGAGAGAGAGAGAGAGAACGAGAGACGAGAGCTGGGGGAGAGACAGAGCGATATATAGCGAGTGAGACACGAGAGGGGGAGGCCGAGAGAGAGAGAGAGAGAGAGAGAGAGAGCGAAAGCGAGGGAGAGAAAGATAGCGAGAGGAAGAGGGATGCAGACGTACAGTCGGCCCAGATTAGCAGGTCGATCCTGCCAAGTCAATGGTACCTTTGTGTCCTGTGTCTCGCGATCCATCCTGCCTACCTTCATGTGACGTTGTGGCCCTCGAACGGGGATTGTGTCCTGTCGCGTGTCCTGTCCAATCGAGTCCGACTGTAGAGCAGGGAAAGCGGGTTAGAGGGAGAATGGCGAGGGGCGAGAGCGCATGAGCGAGGATGCGAGAAGTTTAGCATCCAGCTTAGCGTGTGTTGCTTGTTGGGCGCGGCTCCTGGTTTAAACGGCATCGGTTTCGCTGCTGGCGAGTTCATGGGGCCGACGCTCAGCGCTGGGTAGCGCGCAAATGCTATGGAGAACTTGCCGTGCTCTCCTGCATGTGCCGCGGCTGGGAGTCGGATTTCGCGAGGCTCGTGAAACGTCTGAGGCCAGAATCATCCCAGGGTGAGGGTCGTCGATTGGTCTTGCCGATGCCCGCTCGCGAATGCGGCTGTCTACCCGCGACCCGCCCGACAACTCAGTTGCTAATTTCGTTGGCGCGCATTCGTGGGGCGCTGGCTGCGCAGATCCTCAGTGGAGTTTCTTTGTTCTCATCGTCTCATTGCCCTTCTCATTACCCTTCTCACTGCGCCCGCCCTCCACCATCGCCGCCTTCGTTGCCAACCTTCTTGTCGCGCCCACCCTCCGATCTCAACATCTTAGCCTCGCCGATTCCCATCCCGTCCTAGTGGCCACCGTGTTCGGTCGCGCCGCGGTCGCAATCAGATTTCCCTATATTGGCAGCGTCAGCAATGGCAATGGCGTTGTTACCCTCGTTACAATCACCCACGTCGGCAGCGCCACCCCTGCCCTCGCCATCACCTCCCACCCAACCCTCCGCAACCTCATTGCTGGCACCGTCCGTTGCCTTGCTGGCCAGCTGCAGGGGGCAGCGGCAGAGGAGGGGGGGGTGGGGGATGTAGAGGGGGACGCGGCGGAGGACCATGTGGATAAGACACTGAAGAAGGAGAAAGAGGGTAGGAGTGCTAAGAATGATGATGGTGATGGTTGCGATGCTGAGCACAACAGTTACGAGTGTAACTGCGCCAACAAACAGCATGACACATGCAAATTCGCCAACTGGCACCCGCAGAGACGCAACTACATGCACAGAGACCCCCAGGCAACCGCACGTACGCGCATGCACCCGCGGGCATCGATAAATACACGCAGCCACCCTAGGACATCCACTCACGCACGCTCACAGGCATCCACAGACATCCACAGACATCCACAGACACCCACAGACACCCACAGACATCCACAGACATCCACAGACACCCACAGACATCCACAGACATCCACAGACATCCACAGACATCCACAGACATCCACAGACATCCACAGACATCCACAGACACCCACAGACATCCACAGACATCCACAGACACCCACAGACATCCACAGACATCCACAGACATCCACAGACATCCACAGACATCCACAGACATCCACAGACACCCGCAGACACCCACAGACATCCCAAGACATCCACAGACACCCACGGACATCCAAGGACATCCAAGGACATCCAAGGACATCCCAAGGACATCCCAAGACACCCCAGGACATCAACAGACGCTTGCAGGCAGCCACAGACATTAACAGGCAATCAAGAACATCAATGGGCACGACGCCGCCCAATGACATACAACAACATCTGCACGCATGCCTTCATGAATACAATATTGGGCCGCACGCGCAACGACGCGCAACCGTGCCACGACGCACGCGATTCAGACACGCGATACGTATGCACACGGGCGTTCAAACACATGTGCACAAGAAACACAAAACGTGGTGAGGAGGGTCGGGAGACAAAAAACGGAGGAGGCTGAGGAGGGGAGGACAGGGAGAGCTAGGGAGGAGCAGGAAGACCTCACCTCCTCCCCCCCCCCCACAGGACAGGGACGGGACCTCACCTCCTCACCTTCTCCTCGCCAGTGCCACGCGTGCTCAA
>CAUYUJ010014769.1:239241-256741 GCA_963575745.1 Prorocentrum cordatum | reverse complement strand
AAGCGCTGGCAAGGAGTTCTAGTCGACGTCCTAGGTTGCTCGCGCCAAACAGAGCGGCTCCGCTCTCGCTGGGGCGGGCGGACGGGCGCCTCGGCGCTCTGCGCTGCGCTGCGCTGGAGCCGCCGCCGTGCGGCACCTGAGTCTGGCCATCGACCGTTCATGGAAACAAAAAAAACTCACCCCGCTGATTCCCTTTCGGCCTATATCTCCTTCTTTTTTTTTCCCGCGGCCCCAGGCTTGCTTCGTCTCGGTGCTCGGCGCCTGAGAGCCAGGAGGCATGCTCCCCCCGCCGCAGGGGGAAGGCCATGGCACAGGGTGCGGTTCTGGGGCAGGAGAACGCAAGGTGGTGCGACTGAGGGGGGTGGGAGGGGCATGGCAGGATGGAATGCGGCAAGGGGTGGAAGGGCAAGGGGGATGTAATAATGGAGACAGGGCGGGCACGAGGGGTGGGTGGGGAGCGGGGCGGCCCTTGGCGTGCTCCGCGTCGTCGGTCGCTGTGATTGTGTCTCTGCCGCCGGAACTCAGACATGCGGTCGCGGTGGTGAGTCCGCAACTTCAGCCAGGGCGAACATGGCAGGGCAGTAGCACATCAGCAACTTTACGCACGGGGGGAGGGTATTGGTCGTGATGATTGGGAAGTGGGCAGTGGAATGAAAGGTAATGGCAGGGAAGGGAGCGAACGCCGCCGCGCGAGGCACCGCACGAGAAGACTTCGGTGTTCGAGGCCCCAGCTCCCCGCGTGCCGCTGTGGCAGCAGGCGCATCGGAGAATGTCGCCGCCCCTCCTCGTTCGTCCCGAGCTGTCCCTCCAGCAACGATGCCTGTTCGAGTTGCCCTGGCAGCGGTAGTGGGGTGATGCGCCATAGCTGCGGCAGAGGACCAATCGGAGGAAAGAACGGAAAATGAGATGATATTGACGAATACGGATGTGATATGATGTTGACGTTGGGATGCTCTTGAGGAAATTGGGAAGGGGGGGACTTAAGTGCGATCGTTTCTAATTCTGCTTCTCCAGAGCATGTCCAGAGCCGCGTTGGCCCGTCTGCGGTGAATCGTCGCCCTCGGGCCCATCTTAGGCAAACCCCTCACCTGCGGGAAAGCAGGGAAGATGGAAGAAGCCGCCCGTGAGGGAAATTGATACATGAGATCTGTAGAACTAGGACGCCTCAAACGGGAAGGAGGACATACATGAAAAAAGTCGGAGGGAAATGAGGAGGAGGAGGATGAGAAGGAGAATGAGGAGGAGGAAGAAGAGGAGAGATAGGGATGGGGAGCAGAAGAAGACTGAGGAATGCGAAGGCGCACGGGCACGGAGAGGCCCACCCTGCCGTCTCGCCACCGTATCATTGTTGTTGTCGTTAATGTGTCTTGCACGGTTTTTGGTCAGCCGAGCTCACTTGCTAGCGTGAACCCCAAACAGTGACGAGTGCAGCGAACGCCATGCCGTCCAGACTGGATGACATTGAATATGAAAGTCGCTGGCAGGTAGATGGCAGAAGCCAACCTGGCTTCACGCGTGCAGTGCAAGCTATGTTTGGTGAACGTGATTCGGTTGGGCCCATGCTGGGTGCACTGTCATGGCGCTCACCTGGCCCAGGACAATGCGCCCCGAGGAACCTCGAGGCCCAAGAAACAGGTACGATAGTCGCATGCTGTGACACTCTGACGGCTTTGCAGACCCCTGTGGCTTCTAATATGGCCCAATGTTGCTGTGGCGTTGGGCCCTTGTTTTCGCTAGACAGTGCCATGCGCCACTAGGCGGGGTCAACTAAGGTAAACCGAGACCCAGTACCCAGTCCGACATACTACCAGTGGCCATTTACGACTCGAGCTTTCTCGCGACTTCCAGGGCATTGTAAAAGCAGACCCAGGACACCTGCAAGCCAGAACATGCACGCCGCCCGCCTTTCTCGTGGAACCACGGCCTGGGCAATGGCGGCGCAGGAGACGGCGGCGGAGCAAGCGGGGGCGACCGAGCAGCAGCCAGCCGCGTCAGCCGCAGCAGGGACGGAGCTCAACCCGCAGCCCACGGTAGTGCAGAAGATCCACGAGAGGGGGGGCTACGGAGTGGCTGACCAGGTCTCGGGCACGGCGGCGTACAGGCTCGAGGTCGCGCACAACACACTCCAGAGCACGTCCGAGGCGTTCAAGGAGGCGACCAAATACGGCGAGATGACACTCCACGTCCTTCACCAGCAGAGGGAGCGGGTGGTGACCACGCTCGGGCGCATGAACGTCAGGAGCCTGAACCCGCACGAAGAAGCTGAACGCAGCCAGGCAGAGCTCTACCTCAAAGAGCAGCTGCGCGACATTCACCACGCCATCAGCGCGGTGAGGAGCGCGATCGGCACCACGGACGACAAGCGTGGCAAGATGGTGCACGGACCGATGCCGTGGGAGCTCGACTACACCAGGCGCCAGGTGGACGAGATCGACCACATCTGCGCCCGCTGGACCAAAGGGCCGCAGGGTTACGCCTACGACGAGGCCATCTTCTCCACCCAGAGTGCGACGGCAACGACGGCGGCGGTGACGAAGCACCAGGAGCTCCTCCAGCCCACGCTCAGGCCGCCCTGCCCGAGCCCGAGCAAGAGCGTGGAGGGCTGGGTGAGCCGCGGGGTGGTCGCGGCCGAGGCCCCAGTCGTCGCGACGACGGCCGACAGCAGCCCAGGCGCAGCTCAGAGTAGAGACGTGCGTCTCCTGTCGCCAAGGGCGGCGTCGGCGGCAGGCTGGGGCATCGGGCTCGAGACGATGCAGTGAGCTGTCGTTTCACAACTTGTCTCCTTTTTTTCCCCGCCGAGGACCACACGCTCGATCCAGGCAGTAGCGATTGGCACAGCAACTAAAACAGCCCGACCAAATGTCTGCGCCTCGCGGGCCAAAACTCAGACATCCCGATCGAATGTCTGCAGTTCGCGGGCCAATACTCAGACATCCCGACCGAATGTCTGAGTTTTGGGCTGCGAAACTCAAACAGTCGGTCGGCATGTCTGAGTTTTGGCCCGCGAAACTCAGACATTCGGTCGGCATGTCTGAGTTTTGGGCCGCGAAACTCAGACATTCGGTCGGCGTGTCTGAGTTTTAGGCCGCGGAACTCAGACATTCGGTCGGCATGTCTGAGTTTTGGGCCGCGAAACTCAGACATTCGGTCGGCATGTCTGAGTTTTGGGCCGCGAAACTCAGACATTCGGTCGGCGTGTCTGAGTTTTGGGCCGCGAAGCTCAGACATTCGGTCGGCATGTCTGAGTTTTGGGCCGCGAAACTCAGACATTCGATCTGCATGTCTGAGTTTTGGCCCGCGAGACGCAGACATCCCACAGACATCCACAGACATCCGCAGACATCCACAGACAAACACAGACAAACACAGACATACACAGACATCCACAGGCATCCACAGACAAACACAGACAGACACAGACATCCACAGACATCCACAGACATCCGCAGACATCCACAGACAAACACAGACAAACACAGACATCCGCAGACATCCGCAGACATCCACAGACATCCACAGACATCCACAGACAAACACAGACATCCACAGACATCCACAGACATCCACAGACATCCACAGACATCCACAGACATCCACAGACACCCCACAGACACTCCACCGACACATCACAGACACGCCGCAGACACTCCACAGACACGCGCAGACACCCACAGACATCCACAGACATACGCAGACATCTGCAGACATCTGCAGACATCTGCAGACGTCCAGGGACATGGTTTTATCTCGAATAACCTAAAGCAATAGACAGAAACGCGTTGAAAACCAACCAAATACATTGAAATATGTGATAACTGTGGCAAAACAGCTGGGAAACCTATAGGAAACTCATTGGAAACCCTTGTGAAATTCAGTAAAAACATGCCGAAACCTAGAGAAACCCAGTGCTATTCAAATAAACACGCTGAAACCCAATGGTTTCTGAATGTGTCGGGTCCGCCCAATGTGTATTTCTTAAAAAAGGTAAGGTTTTCATGGGTAATTGTGAATTCCGTATGAAAACCTGTGTATTTTGCTGGCGCCCTGCGAGTTTTTGAGGTTTCTTTGTTCGTTGGAAGTAATTCGTGGGTTTTCTTCATATTTAGTGGGTTTGCTGTGGTGTCTTCGTTTTTTTTCTGGGAATGCGCGACTCGTCGTACAAATGTGTAGGCGAAGCCCCTTTCCAGCCGCTCCATTCTCGACTGGACGGGACCAAAGGCGTGAAAGTTTGGCGACGGTGATACAACGCGTCATAGGCAGGTGGGCTCGCGATTGGAGAGATCATGGACGGGCAAGAGGGGCACGTGTGCAAGCTCGGGAAGGGGGAGAGGAAGTGGGGAAGCGATGCGGGGATGTGCTATTTTCACAAACAAGCAAGTGTTTTGTCTGAAGCTGCGTTATGTTTTTTCCAGGCACAGTCAGGGGCAAACGCGTGTTTTGCATTGCGCGGTTGGTTCTAAAGCCGTTGTTTGCGCCAGTGAGGTTCCAGTTGGGCCACCGACGGCCTGCCCCTACTCCGACAAGATTGCCGAATGCGGCGTGACACGGCACATGTTGGTGTAGGAAGTGCCAAGGCGATTCTGCCTAGCCAGCCATCACATGATTATGTATGAGGCCCGCGGAAGGCATTGAGAGGACGTCCCCTCTCCCCCCCCACACACACACACACACACACACACACACACACACACACACACACACACACACACACACACACACACACACACACACACGCGCGCGCACACACACACAACACACACACCACACACACACACACACACACACACACACACACACACACACACCACAACCCACACACTCCACACACCCCTCCCCCCCGCAACCGCGCCCCCCCCCCCCCCCCCCCCCCCCCCCCCCCCCCCCAAACGCCCCAGCCCGCCATCCGCCCTCTCCCAAAGAAAAACACATGCACAAATGCCGAATGCTGCGCCTGGTATATGCCCTTCGCGAGGGCAACCGAAAGCCGGGGCTGGTGGGTTGGGTGTGGTGGGGGTGGTGGTGGGGGGGGGTGAGTTGGGGGGGGGGGGGGGATAGGCGGGTCTTCAATTCCTTCGCCTTCCAAGCGGCGGCCACCTTCTAAGAACGGGGGGCCCCCCCCCACCCCCCCCCCCCCCCCCCCCCGCTGGAGGCGCATTCCTCTCATTATCCCTCTTGATCCTCGTGGCCTTTTTGGTTCGGGTGAGTTCAGGTGGCCACGTGCAGGCAACCCCGAGGCAGAGGGCGCCGAACCATGTCCTTGGTTACGGCGACCACTGCGGCCGACCCGCTGGGAGACGAGAAGCCGTATTTCCCGAAGAGGCGAGGCCCGAAGAGCAAGGTGGCGAAGCGGGCAAAGGCTGCATCCGACCGCATGTTCTGCAGGCATATGGAGGCCCTGCAGAAGATCGAGATGGCAGGAGGTGAAGCTGCAGATGATATTACGGAGGAGGCGCGCGAGTTCCTTCAGAAGTACACCAGCTCGCACAGCGCCACGGTGTTGCGGGACAGAGGAAATGTTGTTCCAACGATCCCGAACTAAGTCTGAGTAGGGCAGGGAACGAGATCGGAGTCAGAAAGGCGAGAGTGAGAATGTGTAAGCCTGAAAGTTGGAACATGGAGGGTGATTGGCCGAGGTGAGGCTGTGAAGCATGGCAGGGGGAGGAGGATGGATGGCGAGAGCAGGTGGGAAGCGGGGAGGATGGATGGCGACACGTGGAAGGACGTGGAGGGCGAATAGCATGATAATGATGGCGAATTACACCTGAGGATGGCGATGAGGGCGAGTAAGTGCGAATCGGAGGAGGGACGTGAGAGTAGGCTCGATAGAGGAGGAGGAGGAGGAGGAGGAGGAGGAGGAGGAGGAGGAGGAGGAGGCTGCAGGGAGGAGAAGGAGGAGGAGGAGGAGAAGGAACAGCATGAGGACGAGGGAAGAGGAGAAGCGAGGATGAGAAGGACTACGATGAGGACGCACCTGTGAATGTATTCGGGCGTGTAGTGATGCCAAATGGGTTCGTGTGGTGTTGGTGAAGTGCCCGAGGTCAAGAGCCACCTCCGAGACATGTGGCACCGTTGCGACAAGGATTTCACCGCGGCGGGCGCCGTGCTCAAGGCGCGGAAGACGATGTGGCACCGCGGCCGAGCCACTAAGATTGCACACCCTTCGCGGGGGCCAAGGGATGCGAACGGGGTTTCGGCGAGCGGAGGGGGCTCGGGACAGCCATTCCAGAGCGCGAGACAATGGCAGCCGCTTGCTCAGCCCCCCTCCTTATCAGTCTTCTCGTTCTCCTCCTCTCCCCTCCTCGTCCTCCTTATCCTCCTCCTCCTCCACTCTCTGCCTCGCGCCGAAACCCCGCCGTCGCGTTCGTCAGTCCCCCGACAGGGTGCAGCATCTGCGTGGTTCGGCGTCGGGCAGGCAGGAGACGACGACTGAGGGGGAGTGGTTTACGCCTGAGCAGCTGGACGACATACTGAAATGCAAGCAGAAATCTGAGAATTACCAGAGCTGGGCAACCAAAAACGGCCTCAAAAAATACAGTGACAAGTACCAGAGCGCAGTGTTTTACCACACTCGGAAGCTGGAGCGTTTCGGGAACAGGACCCGTGACCACCCATCTTTGCTTCCTCCAATCCTCCACCCCTCATCCGCCTCCTTCTCATCCTCCTTCTCCCCCTCTGCCATCTTCCTCATCATCCGTCGCCTCCTTCTCCCTTATCCCCCCCCCTCTCCGCCTCCTCCTCCCTCTCGCCCCCTCCGCCCCCGCGTCCGAGCTATAGCATCGTCGCTGTCGCGGTTGCCCCCCCCCCCCCCTCCCCCGACGTGCAGCGGTGCCGATCTTCGCGCCCCCTGGCGCCGATCAGGCAGCCGACTTGGATTGTCGAGAGCTGCATAGCGGGGGTGGGGCAAGCGCGACGCCGAATGTGACGATGTCGGCGGCAACGATGGCGCTTCCCCGAGGAAAGAATCCATCGAGGAGCGGGGCGGCGTAGTGATGCCCGACGCCGACGGCAAGGATGCCGACGCTGCTGCCGACAATGGCGACGAAGCTGACTATGGCGAGGAGGAAGAGGAGGCTTGGGACGAGGACTGGGACGAGGACTGGCATGACAGCGAGGAGGTGCAGAAGAACAGCAAAAAAAGCCAGAGGGCCAAGGATTCGTCCAGCTCCGAGTCGACCAGCTCGAAGGAAGACAAGAGGAAGAAAAAGAAGAAGCGCAAGCGCACCGAGAAGAACGATGATAAGAAGACGGGTGACAAGAAAAAGAAGCAGCGCAAGAAGCAGTTGGAACCTGACAGTTCTGACGAGGACTCTGATGACAAGAAAGCGCAGAAGAGCAAATCAAAGAACAAAGGCAAGGCCAAACACAGCAAGGCCAAAGACAAGAAAAAAGACCAGAAGCACGACGAGCAGAAACACGAGAAGGGAAAGGTCAAGCACAAGAAGGACAAGAAAGACAAGGGGACTGACAAGGCGACAAAGAAGGACAAGAAATCCAAAAAACAGGAGTCCGACAGCAGCGACAGCTACGTCGAGGTCGTCGAGCCCCAGGTCCGCAAGGTGGTGCCCAAGCCGAAGCCGAAGTCGAAGCAGAAGGCGATCGCGGCGAAGAAGCCCGCTGCCCCCAAGCAGATCCAGAAGGTCGAAGTGAAGGATTCCTCCGCTCAAACGTAATCCCTCCCATACCCTACCTGGGTCCATTACGTTCTCGCCTCCGCCAATCGGTTTTATATCGGGTGACCTCCTCGAGCTCAGCTTAATCGCACCGCCGATTCCACGCAGATCACTCCTCGTCGGTCCAGGGCGTAACCACTGGCCTCCCTTGGGTATCATCTACCCCCTCTCATGCAACTTACCACTGTCCCCCCTCCCCCTCTCTCTCTCTCTCTCTCTCTCTCTCTCTCTCTCTCTCTAGCCCTCTCACTCCCTCTCTATATCGCTCTCCCTTACCTCTGCTTCCGCTAATCGCTTCTTGTCACATCTGCAGTATTTCTCTCTCTCTCTCTCTCTCTCTCTCTCTCTCTCTCTCTCATCTGCCTCTCCCCTGCCTCCGCCACCTGACCTCCTGCAAATCAGGATTGCGGAACCACCCCCGCCTCCTTGGCAGCAGCGAGGATAGAAGGCGAGGCGTGGTTGTGATGTTGGAGAGGATGGGTAAATGATGGGAGGGGGGCAGGTTGCGGAATGGAGGCACGAGTGCAGTCGGCGCCCTTCCGAGGACAGCGACAGCGAGTCTTCGTCATCGAGCTCGTCATCGACCAGCCGTTGAGGGCAGCTGTGGCTACGAGGCGCTCGACGCGCAGGTGGCAGCTGCCCGCTGAGCGCTCGACGCTCGACCCCGCTGCGGGAACGGACGGCCTGGCCTGTCAGGCCGCAGGTGACATCTACCCCACAGCCGCGGCGAGATTCGCGCCAATATTCCCCGCCCTCCACCAAACCCTCGTTCCATCCCCGCTCCCACCATTCTTATCGACTCGACCCCGTCCCATCTTATCAACTCGACCTCGTCCCAAATCCTGCTCCAAGGCAATGCGAATCATGCGATCGTCGTGGCTGAACCTTCATCGGTGCGCGGCGCAATCTCTCAGATTGGTGCACGCGGCGCGCCGTATACAGCGCCCTCGTCAGTCTCCCCCCTCCTCCTCCTCCTCCTTCTCCTCCCCCATCCTCCTCCTCATCCTCATCTCCCCCACCTCATCGTTCTGCTCCTTCTCCGTGGCATCATCCTCGCCCTTCTCTTCCTCCTCATTCTCCCCCTCCCTCTCCTCCCTCGGCTCCCCCATCCCTCCCTCGTCCTCATATTACACCTGAGTGGTCACCTCACCCTCGTAGTCGCAGGCGACCTGGTCGCAGCCATTGTTTCGCACGTTTGCCCGTCTGCGTCGTTTCCGAACTGGCTTCTCAGTTACCAGGGCGTAGCCAACTGTGGCACATCGCAGGCTTGTGTTTAGGGGGATGATGCAAGTTCTGCACCAACCATTTGACGGTGCCATCGCATTCGCAGGCGTCTGGACTGCACTGAAAATGGAATGGCAGACACGCCCTCGTGTACGTTACTGACGCCCGTCGGAGGAGGACGAGGAGGATGGGGGGGATGAGGAGGAGTAGGAGATGATGAGGAGGGTGGTAAGAAGGAGTAGGAGGATGGGGAGAACACGAAAGAGAGCGACTCGGAGGATACCGCGTACACTATAAGGCTGGGAGGAAAGGTTGATGATGATGCGAACAACACACAACAAAAAAACATGTCCGATATGCATGTATATCTCGGACGTTCTTGGTACGCACGTGCGTTGTCAAGCGTGTCCCAAGGTGCCGTGCATTGCGTTGTCAAGCGTTGCATGGGGGTTATCATGATCCCCTCTGGCGCCTCCTCTGCATAGTGAACCAGTTTGGGAGCAACGTTGGACCCAATAGGAGGCATCGTGGGGTCACCCTGATCGCCTTGGACGTTCGATGTGGTTGCGGGACCGTCAGCCCATGCTCAGGGGGGTAGGCGCCAGGGGGCGGAGTGGGCCCTTCTCCCAGGAGTGCGAGTTTTGCGACAGGGTCGGAGATTGCAAGAAGGGCCACTGTGATATGAGGGTTGTCTGGATATCGTTTTTTTTTTTTTTTTTTTTTTTTTTTTTTTTTTTTTTTTTTTTTTTTTTTTTTTTTTTTTTTCTCACACGAGCCAGAGTTGCCGCCCAAGTTGGCTCACTTGCTGCGCTGATTTCCTTGTCGCCCGCCTGGTGCTGTCGTGCGATTTGGGCAATCCCGAAAGGGGTGCTTCCGTTCACAGACCACGGGTTTCACTGTCGAGGCGCTGCCCTCCCCCACCCCCTCTTACCTCACGTCTTTGGGGGCAGTAGTGCGCCCGCACCCCCGTCGCGAAGCTAACCGAGCCTCGCGCGTGGCAGCCCGAGTTGGCGAGCAATCCTTCCAAGAAGGGCGGCGCGATGGCGCGAAGATGACAGCGCGCCGCCCATCGCGGCGCGCCGCCTATCGCGGCGGCGCGAGGGCGCGAAGATGGTCGGAATCGCGTCGTTTGCTTGTGTGCATGCGCCGTTGACCGCGGCCCTGGCCCCATGTGCGGCGAGCCGCCTCCGCTCGGGATGCAGTCGGTGCGCGTGGGCAAAGGTCGACCTTGCACAATTGCGTGTCACCGAGAGCATGCTGGAAACCGTGCCTTGTGCACTCTCGGGTGTCTACGCTCACGCGAGACGTGTTGCCTCGACGCGGCCAATTGGATGCGTTCCCCCTTCTCTGTAGCCATTTCGGAGCAAGCCTCTTGCGCTCGAGCATCGCGCGGGCCTGCGAGCTCGGTCGGTCGGCTGGCGCTCCAGCCGCTGGCAGCCGCGCGGGCCTGCGAGCTCGGTCGTTGGGCTGGTGTTCCAGCCGCTGGCAGTTTGGGCATGGGGAAGGCGAAGAACGTGCGCCACCCATTCAAGCAGTTCAGGAGTTCACCCACCAAACAACCCCAACCCAACCCGAAGGCTTCAATTTGCAATCGATGTCCAATGGGGGGAGTTCATGGAGCAATGAAAACCACACATGGAATTCGCACCCCCCCACACAAACAGAAATTAAGGTCTTCAGGACGGGGTTGGGGCGGTTTGGTGGGCATAGCAAGGCGTGCTGCGCATGCGCGGCTGGATGCCAGCGCGCCCATTGGATCCAGGAAGCTTCAGGCGAAGGCGAAGGCTCAGTTGCGTGAGGAAGCCGACGCCAACGATTACCCGAAGCTGCTCAGGGAAGCCCTCCTTGGGCTGTTCTTCACTGGCGAGCTGTCTGCATCGCTTCTTGTGCGGCTGTGTTTTCTGATATCTCGCGCTGGTGGCCGCGGAGTCGATGACATCGGGCGCGAACTGATTCATGAGAGTAAGAATTCTTCGAAACTTGTGTATCGAATTCTCGGCGGGAATGACATCCGCAACAATTGCATAACTATGACTCCCATGCCAATAAACTCGAAAAAAGGACGCCTCGCGACGAGGCAGCCCGTGGCAACTATTCCGTTCTACGAAGTCCTTGCTAGAACGTTCAAGGTTGATGAGCCAACGCTCCTGATGCATAGGAGCCAACCTGAGCTGCTTTGTAAAAATTTTTATGACCACGCGGTGGTGCGGCAAGTTGGCGCCGACCTGTGCATACCTGCTAGGCTTTTTATTGATTACGCTAAGCTGGACGGGCAAGCGTCCACCCTGAATATGTCCAGGCTGCGCCAAACCCCGCCTGCCTTACGAGGCCATCCGCGTCAGCGCTGGATCCGAATAGGCTTGGGCCATGGTGGGGTGACCCAAACATGGCGACAGATTGAGTTGGTATGCGAGTGGAAGGAGGAGGACCGAGCGATGAAGAGGAACATACTTTATTGCGATACGTAGGGTGGGGCGGTCACTGGGGGAGGCAACACCCCCTCCTCCTCCTCCTCCTCCTCCTCCTCCTCCTCCTCCTCCTCCGCCTCCGCCTCCCTCTCCTCCTCCTCCGGATCCTCCCCCTCATCCCCCTCCGCCTCCTCCTCCACTCCTCCTCCCTCCTCCTCTCCTCCTCCTCCTCCTCCCCCCTCCCCGCATCCTCCATCAGTCCTCCTCCTCCCCCCCGCCTCCCCTTCGTCCCCTCCTCCTCCTCCTCCTCCTCGTCCTCCTCCTCATCCTCCTGCTCCTCCTCATCATCATCATCATCATCATCATCATCGCCATCACCATCACCATCACCATCACCATCATCATCATCATCATCATCAGCATCATCAACATCACCATCACCATCACCATCATCATCATCATCATCATCATCATCAGCATCATCATCATCATCGTCATCAGCAGCATCATCATCCTCACCCTCATCCCCATCCTCATCCTCATCCTCGTCCTCATCATCATCATCATCATCATCACCATCATCAGCAGCAGCATCATATTCCTCGTCCTCCTCCTCCTCCGCCTCCGCCTCCTTGTCCTCCTCCTCCTCCTCCTCCTCCTGCTCCCTCCTCCTCGTCCTCATCCTCCGCATCGTCATCTTCATCCTCCCCCATCTCCTCTTCGTCCTCCTACTCCCTCCCTCATTCCCTCCCTCCGCCCCTCCCTCCCTGCGTCCCTTGCCCTCCTCCTCCTCATTCTCCCCCTCCTCCCCCTCTCTCTCCTCCTGACATGCAGGACGCCGCCTGGGGCGAGAACCAATGGGTTATCACTGAGGTGGGGCTCTGGATATATGTAGGATACTCTTGGGGCCGCCTTGGAATTGTATCTGCGTTTGTCCCTCCCACCCCGTGGCGTTGGGCCCCCGCGTTCACCCGATAGCGCACCGCGCCACCTCACTCCCGCTGCCCGCCCCTCCCCATCCATCCTCCAACCTTTGCTTTTGCCTTCCGCATGCCCGCCGCCGCGGCACGAACATGCGGTTCGTTTCCACATGGGGAGCTCCACCGAAAGCCCCAGCGGTCGTGTACACATGCGTTTCACCGCCCGTTCCATGCATATCGGCACGCCCCTATGGGGCCCCATACACACACATACATTCACACACAAACACACACAGAGGGAACGTATGTCGGCGCGCTCTTCGCGCGCCGCGTGTTTCCGATATAGGGCGCCACCGAAGGCCCGTTTGCCGCGTCCAAATGCGTTTCCCCACCGACCGCATGCAGTTTCGTGGCCCTATATGGGGCAAAACCGAAGGACCCAATGGGTCCCATTATGAAGCGAGTCTGGACCCGTATAGCTCAAACGTTACGTGTGCAATAGTGTTGCTCCTGGTGCAGGTGCGCGTAAGAAACTCATTGTGGTGCCAGGCATCTAACATGGTATCCACATTGGCATTGTCTTACACAAGCATAGCCATATGTTCACCGCGCGTGTTGGTTTTCCATCGCTACACGGTTTCCGACTGGTGTCAAGGGCCACCGAACGCAATGTGAGCAAGCTTCTGATTCACGTGACGTGGTGCTGTTGATGGCTTACATCTCTATTTGATGTTTCAAGCGTCCCCGCTATTTTTCACATGGCCACCTATGGGTGCTCATGGGTTGTCCTTGGGTTCTGCGGGTTGCCATCGGCCTTTCTGGAATTTATTCGGTCCGTATGGGTTTCGATGAATTATGTGTGTTTCCGTGGGTTTCTCTATGTTGCCCATGGTTTTCGTTAGTTTCCCAACATTGACCCAATGTTTCTCATGGTATCGATGGGTACCGCGCATTTCTCCAGGGTTCCCCTGGGTTACCGAGGGACTCCTTAGGTTTTCCTTGCCGCCCCAAGTTTTGCATGGCGTGTGGCGTGTTTCTTTGGGTTTCTGACAATGGCACTCGGTTTCCTGAATTGTCTATCAGTTCTTTGTTGCGCGAACAGACCTGCGGCTTCTAGCCCGCGGCTGGCCCGCCGAAGGCATTCAATGCATCAAGAACGCGACGCCATCCGCCCGCACCCTCCCGCGCACGTCTTCTAACGCGCCCACGCGGCATCTCCCCCCCCCCCCCCCTCCCCCACCCCGCCCCGCCCCTCCACCACCGCCACCGGCCGCTCCCCCCGCCCCCCCCTCGCCCCTCGCCCGCCGCCATCCCCACCCCCCCCATCTCCCCCCGCCACCACCCGCGCCACCGCCGCCACCACCGCCACCGCAACCACACGCCACCACCACCACCACCAAACCACCACCACCACGCGCGCACGCGCGCGCGCACCGGCCCCACCTTCCTCCGCCACCCACCCAAACACCCCGCACCACACCGCTCACCCATTCCACAAAAAACCACCAGCAACCAGCACCACAACCACACGCACACACACAACAACGCACAGACCACACACACACACAACACTCACACACACACACGCACACAGACACACACAACGCAAACGCGCACGTACGCATGCACGCACGCACGTCGCAAGCACTACTTCCCACCCCCCCAGCCCACCCACTCCACCCACCTACCTACCCGCCCGTGCACGCACAGGCGCACGCGCGCGCGCACGCGCACGCGCACGCGCACGCACGCACACACACACACACATACACACACACAGACAGACACACACAGACACACACACACACATCCACATCCACATCCACATCCACCACGCACCCGCCCACGCGCCCGCCTGCCCGCGCGCGCGGGCAGGCGAGCGCGCGCGCTTGGACGCACGTGGGCTATCTGCGCTCGCCGCGCATGTTCCACTGGTTCCGCATCCACGCGGCGCCACGTTAAGTAAAAAAAAAAAAAACCAAATGGTGAAACCCAAATCTACAATTCCACGCCCTGGTCGGGAGAGGCGATCGCACAAACGTGGAAACACGTTTGTGAACACAGATAAGCGGTGCGCGATGCAGCGCACCCATGGACCGCGACCACCCAAACGACGAATCCACTCGCATGCTCGCCCGCACGCGCGCGCGACCGCTTGCTATCAATTGCCTGCCCACGCGCGCGCCCGCTTGCTCGCGCGCGCTCGCCAGCCCGCGCGCGCTTGGCCAGGCGCGTCGGCAATGCGCGCGCGCTGCGCCGTGCGTGCGTTCCCATGCGCACCGCATTGAGACGATCGCCTCTTCGGGTCAGCGAATGAAGTTTTGCATTCGGTTTTCACAATTGGGCGGTCGCCTTGGCATGGCGCCGAGCGCGCGAAGACTCTGCGAGCGCGCGCGCAGCGTACGGAGACACCGCGCGCGCGCGCGTGACATCGCAACGGCGCGGCGCGCTCGCCTGCCCACGCGCGCTCGCCTGCCCATGATCGCATGCAACTGTTCGGCGTCTTGCCCACATGCCGCCCCGAATGGGCGCTGGGAAGCGCGGGGGCGCATGCGGGGCGCAGCGCGCGCATCGCGAACGCGCGCCGCCAAGCGTGCGCGCGGGCACGCGAGCGCGCGCGAGCGCGCGGGCGGGCGCGCGGGGACAGGCGAGCGCGCTGCATCGCTGCGATGCCACGCGCGCGGGGCGGCGCGACGGCGCGCGCCGCGCATGGATTCATGCATTCCGCGCCCATTCGGCGCCGCGTTAAATCGAAAGCCCAAGGGTGGAAACCCCATGTAAACTATCATTCCCTGGTCGGAAGAAGCGACCGCGCCAATGCGCATTGCCAACGCGCGGGCGCTGCAACCGCGCCAACGACGCGCACCGACCGCGCATGAGAGCGCGCGCGGGCAGGCGAGCGCGCAGGCGAAGTGTGGTGAGCCCGTGCAGTGGCTGCGACGTTGCGACGCCGCGCAAGTGGGCGACGCGCGCGCAATGTAGCGCGCATTCGCTTTCGCAGACTCGGCATTCGAATGCCCGCCCCTGCAGCGCAGAGGATGAGGTCTCGCAGCGGGCCATCGCCAGTGTTGCTTTGCTCTCACACTCTTACTGCTCAATGCGGCACGCGCGAGCACAATTGCGCGATGCCTCGCGCATCGCACATGCGCGCTGCCGAGCGCGCGGAGGCGCGCGTGCGCGCGGGCGGACGGGCGAGCGCGCGGGCGGGCGAGCGAACGCGCGTTGGCAAGCTGGCGCGCTGCATCGTAGCGACGCAGCGCGCGTGCGCCATGTCTTCTCGCATTCGGTGCCATGTTAAATCGAAAACCCAATGGCGAAAACCCAATGTAAAATTTCATTCTCTGGTCGGAAGAGGCGATCCTACCAATTCGGTGCATGTGAAATTGCGCACGCGAAGCAGTGCGCGCTTGCGCGCAAGAGCGCGCGGGCAGGCGAGCGCGCGGGCGCGCGGGCCAGCGCGTGTGTTGGTGGCATAGATTCGATGTCGCGCGCGCGGGCATCGGCTGCGCGCGCTAAAACGCGCATGCGCTTCCACGTCGCCCACGTTGAGATGGCCGCCTTCTTGGATCAGACAACGAAGGTTGCCCATGTTGTTTTTTTTTTCGACTGGGCTTTCGGCTTGGCGCCGCTGCGAGCGGATGCGGAACGCATAAAAACGCGCGCCCGATGCAACGCGCGCGCACCGCAACCGCACTGGCTGGCAGGCGCGCTGGCGGGCGAGCGAGCGCGCGCTGGCAAGCGGCGCGCGCTGCATCGCGGCGATGCGACGCGCGCAGGCTATATATGCGCACCCATTGCGGCGCCATGTTAATTCGAAAACCCAATGGCGAAAACCCAATGTAAAATTTCATTCTCTGGTCGGAAGGGGTGGCCATGTCAATGCGACATATGTGAAAAAAGGCATGCGCGACGCAGCGCGCGCACGCATCGCCAACGCGCGCAACAAATCACGCGCGCGGGCGGGATGAATGCAAGCGCGCAGAACGTTCGCAGACATCGCCCACGCGCGTGACATCGCAACGGTGTTACGCACTCGCTTGCCAGTGCTCGCAGCTCGACCGCCCGCGCGCTCGGTTTTCTTTGCTCGCCCGCGCGATCGCTCGCCTGCCCTCGCGCGCTAGCGTTGCTCGCCCCCGCGCGGCAGCATGCAGCGGCGATGCGCGCGCGCAGCTTCGCGCGCACAAGAGCCGCGCCCGAAATCTGAACAATCGCGCATCGAAAACCAAATCGCAAACACCCTATGCAAAATTTCATTAGCTGGTCGGAACAGGCGGCCGCCTCAGCGCGGGATGCGTGAAAACGCACGCGCGATGCAGCGCGCGCAGCCAGCGCCCGCGCGCACGACAACGCGCCGATGCAACCGAAGCGCGCGCGCGCGCGCGCCTGCCCGCGCGCTCGCCCGCGCGCGCGCGATTGGTCGCGCGCGTTGGCGATGCTCGCGCAAGCTGCGTCGCGCAAGCGTTTTCACATATGTCGCATTGAAATGACAGCCTCCTTCGGCCAGAGAATGAAATTGTACATTGGGTTTTCGCCATTGGGTTTTCGATTTCGCATGGCGCCCCATTGATACATGCATAGCCCACGCGCGTGACACCGCTACGATGCAATATGCGCCCGCTGGCCAGCAAACGTTCGCTCGCCCGCCCGCGCGCCCCCGCGCGCGCTCGGCCGCGCACGGCTGCGACGCGCGCGCGCTGCATCGGGCGCGCGTTTCCATGCGCGCCGCGTCTGCCCGCAACCGCGCCAAACCGAACGCCCAATGAGAAAACCAGCGTCAAACTGCGTTAGCTGATCGGAACAAACGATGATCAACGTGGCCAACGGGCGCGCGATGCAGCGCGCGCCCGCGCGCTCGCATGCCCGCGCGCCCTTGCTAGCCAGCGCGCGCTCGATCGCCCGCCCCCCGTCGACGCGTGCGCGCGCTGCGCCGCGCAGGCCATTTCACGCGCCCAGCATTTGCATGGCCGCCTTCCCCAACCAGGTTTCCGATCCAACGCGGCGCCGAATGGGCGCTACCATGGGCCACGCGCGCCGCGTCGCCACGATGTAGCGCGCCCGCCCGCGCACTCGCTCGCTCGCGCGCTTGCCTGCGCGCGCGTTCGCGCGCCCCCGCGAAAGCTCACGGCAAACATTGTAGAACACATGCACCAAAACCCATGTTAACTTCGAAATCCAATCGGCAACCGCTAAGGGTTCACTTTGATTCCCCAGGCCAACGTGGCAACTTTTCTATTGCTGATAACGCGGGGCTCCCCACGCGCACGCGCCGCCGCGCGCG
>CAUYUJ010014769.1:167912-239141 GCA_963575745.1 Prorocentrum cordatum | reverse complement strand
CCCCTCCTCGTTCGTCCCGAGCTGTCCCTCCAGCAACGATGCCTGTTCGAGTTGCCCTGGCAGCGGTAGTGGGGTGATGCGCCATAGCTGCGGCAGAGGACCAATCGGAGGAAAGAACGGAAAATGATATGATATTGACGAATACGGATGTGATATGATGTTGACGGTGTACGTTGGGATGCTCTTGAGGAAATTGGGAAGGGGGGGACTTAAGTGCGATCGTTTCTAATTCTGCTTCTCCAGAGCATGTCCAGAGCCGCGTTGGCCCGTCTGCGGTGAATCGTCGCCCTCGGGCCCATCTCCTCACCTGCGGGAAAGCAGGGAAGATGGAAGAAGCCGCCCGTGAGGGAAATTGATACATGAGATCTGTAGAACTAGGACGCCTCAAACGGGAAGGAGGACATACATGAAAAAAGTCGGAGGGAAATGAGGAGGAGGAGGATGAGAAGGAGAATGAGGAGGAGGAAGAAGAGGAGAGATAGGGATGGGGAGCAGAAGAAGACTGAGGAATGCGAAGGCGCACGGGCACGGAGAGGCCCACCCTGCCGTCTCGCCACCGTATCATTGTTGTTGTCGTTAATGTGTCTTGCACGGTTTTTGGTCAGCCGAGCTCACTTGCTAGCGTGAACCCCAAACAGTGACGAGTGCAGCGAACGCCATGCCGTCCAGACTGGATGACATTGAATATGAAAGTCGCTGGCAGGTAGATGGCAGAAGCCAACCTGGCTTCACGCGTGCAGTGCAAGCTATGTTTGGTGAACGTGATTCGGTTGGGCCCATGCTGGGTGCACTGTCATGGCGCTCACCTGGCCCAGGACAATACGCCCCGAGGAACCTCGAGGCCCAAGAAACAGGTACGATAGTCGCATGCTGTGACACTCTGACGGCTTTGCAGACCCCTGTGGCTTCTAATATGGCCCAATGTTGCTGTGGCGTTGGGCCCTTGTTTTCGCTGGACAGTGCCATGCGCCACTAGGCGGGGTCAACTAAGGTAAACCGAGACCCAGTACCCAGTCCGACATACTACCAGTGGCCATTTACGACTCGAGCTTTCTCGCGACTTCCAGGGCATTGTAAAAGCAGACCCAGGACACCTGCAAGCCAGAACATGCACGCCGCCCGCCTTTCTCGTGGAACCACGGCCTGGGCAATGGCGGCGCAGGAGACGGCGGCGGAGCAAGCGGGGGCGACCGAGCAGCAGCCAGCCGCGTCAGCCGCAGCAGGGGCGGAACTCAACCCGCAGCCCACGGTAGTGCAGAAGATCCACGAGAGGGGGGGCTACGGAGTGGCTGACCAGGTCTCGGGCACGGCGGCGTACAGGCTCGAGGTCGCGCACAACACACTCCAGAGCACGTCCGAGGCGTTCAAGGAGGCGACCAAATACGGCGAGATGACACTCCACGTCCAGAGCACGTCCGAGGCGTTCAAGGAGGCGACCAAATACGGCGAGATGACACTCCACGTCCTTCACCAGCAGAGGGAGCGGGTGGTGACCACGCTCGGGCGCATGAACGTCAGGAGCCTGGACCCGCACGAAGAAGCTGAACGCAGCCAGGCAGAGCTCTACCTCAAAGAGCAGCTGCGCGACATTCACCACGCCATCAGCGCGGTGAGGAGCGCGATCGGCACCACGGACGACAAGCTTGGCAAGATGGTGCACGGACCGATGCCGTGGGAGCTCGACTACACCAGGCGCCAGGTGGACGAGATCGACCACATCTACACCCGCTGGACCAAAGGGCCGCAGGGTTACGCCTACGACGAGGCCATCTTCTCCACCCAGAGTGCGACGGCAACGACGGCGGCGGTGACGAAGCACCAGGAGCTCCTCCAGCCCACGCTCAGGCCGCCCTGCCCGAGCCCGAGCAAGAGCGTGGAGGGCTGGGTGAGCCGCGGGGTGGTCGCGGCCGAGGCCCCAGTCGTCGCGACGACGGCCGACAGCAGCCCAGGCGCAGCTCAGAGTAGAGACGTGCGTCTCCTGTCGCCAAGGGCGGCGTCGGCGGCGGGCTGGGGCATCGGGCTCGAGACGATGCAGTGAGCTGTCGTTTCACAACTTGTCTCCTTTTTTTCCCCGCCGAGGACCACGCGCTCGATCCAGGCAGTAGCGATTGGCACAGCAACTAAAACAGCCCGACCAAATGTCTGCGTCTCGCGGGCCAAAACTCAGACATCCCGATCGAATGTCTGCGGTTCGCGGGCCAATACTCAGACATCCCGACCGAATGTCTGAGTTTTGGGCTGCGAAACTCAAACAGTCGGTCGGCATGTCTGAGTTTTGGCCCGCGAAGCTCAGACATTCGGTCGGCATGTCTGAGTTTTGGGCCGCGAAACTCAGACATTCGGTCGGCTTGTCTGAGTTTTAGGCCGCGGAACTCAGACATTCGGTCGGCATGTCTGAGTTTTGGGCCGCGAAACTCAGACATTCGGTCGGCATGTCTGAGTTTTGGGCCGCGAAACTCAGACATTCGGTCGGCGTGTCTGAGTTTTGGGCTCGAAGACATTCGGTCGGCATGTCTGAGTTTTGGGCCGCGAAACTCAGACATTCGATCTGCATGTCTGAGTTTTGGCCCGCGAAACGCAGACATCCCACAGACATCCACAGACATCCGCAGACATCCACAGACAAACACAGACAAACACAGACATACACAGACATCCACAGACATCCACAGACAAACACAGACAAACACAGACATCCACAGACATCCACAGACATCCGCAGACATCCACAGACAAACACAGACAAACACAGACATCCGCAGACATCCGCAGACATCCACAGACATCCACAGACATCCACAGACAAGCACAGACATCCACAGACATCCACAGACATCCACAGACATCCACAGACATCCACAGACATCCACAGACACCCCACAGACACTCCACCGACACATCACAGACACGCCGCAGACACTCCACAGACACGCGCAGACACCCACAGACATCCACAGACATACGCAGACATCTGCAGACATCTGCAGACATCTGCAGACGTCCAGGGACATGGTTTTATCTCGAATAACCTAAAGAAATAGACAGAAACGCGTTGAAAACCAACCAAATACATTGAAATATGTGATAACTGTGGCAAAACAGCTGGGAAACCTATAGGAAACTCATTGGAAACCCTTGTGAAATTCAGTAAAAACATGCCGAAACCTAGAGAAACCCAGTGCTATTCAAATAAACACGCTGAAACCCAATGGTTTCTGAATGTGTCGGGTCCGCCCAATGTGTATTTCTTAAAAAAGGTAAGGTTTTCATGGGTAATTGTGAATTCCGTATGAAAACCTGTGTATTTTGCTGGCGCCCTGCGAGTTTTTGAGGTTTCTTTGTTCGTTGGAAGTAATTCGTGGGTTTTCTTCATATTTAGTGGGTTTGCTGTGGTGTCTTCGTTTTTTTTTCTGGGAATGCACGACTCGTCGTACAAATGTGTAGGCGAAGCCCCTTTCCAGCGGCTCCATTCTCGACTGGGCGGGGCCAAAGGCGTGAAAGTTTGGCGACGGTGATGCAACGCGTCATAGGCAGGTGGGCTCGCGATTGGAGAGATCATGGACGGGCAAGAGGGGCACGTGTGCAAGCTCGGGAAGGGGGAGAGGAAGTGGGGAAGCGATGCGGGGATGTGCTATTTTCACAAACAAGCAAGTGTTTTGTCTGAAGCTGCGTTATGTTTTTTCCAGGCACAGTCAGGGGCAAACGCGTGTTTTGCATTGCGCGGTTGGTTCTAAAGCCGTTGTTTGCGCCAGTGAGGTTCCAGTTGGGCCACCGACGGCCTGCCCCTACTCCGACAAGATTGCCGAATGCGGCGTGACACGGCACATGTTGGTGTAGGAAGTGCCAAGGCGATTCTGCCTAGCCAGCCATCACATGATTATGTATGAGGCCCGCGGAAGGCATTGAGAGGACGTCCCCTCTCCCCCCCCACACACACACACACACGCACACACACGCACACACACACACACACACACACACACACACACACACACACACACACACACACACACACACACACACACACACACACCACACACACACACACACACACACACACACACACACACACACACACACACACACACACACAACACACACACACACACACACACACACACACACACACACACACACACACACACACACACACACACACACAACACACACACACACACACACACACACACACACACACACACACACACACACACACACACACACACACACACACACACAACACACACACACACACACACACACACACACACACAACACACACACACACACACACACACACACACACCACACACACACACACACACACACACACACAACACACACACACACACACACACACACACACACACACACACACACACACACACACACACACACACACACACACACACACACACACACACACACACACACACACACACACACACACACACACACACACACACACACACACTCCCCCCCACCCCCCCCCACCCCCCCCCCCCCCCCCCCCCCCCCCCCCCCCAAACCCCCACCCAGCCGCCCCCCCGCTCCCAAAGAAAACACATGCACAATGCCAACGCAGATGTTGTCTGTATGCCCTGCGCGAGGGCAACCGAAGCCTGGGCGGGTGGGTGGGGTGTGTGTGGTGGGGGGGGGGGGGGGGGGGGGGGTGGGGGGAGGGGGTCTTCAATGCCTTCGAAAAGCAAGCGGCCAGCCTTCTAACGGCCTGGAGGCGCATTCCTCTCATTATCCCTCTTGATCCTCGTGGCCTTTTTGGTTCGGGTGAGTTCAGGTGGCCGCGTGCAGGCAACCCCGAGGCAGAGGGCGCCGAACCATGTCCTTGGTTACGGCGACCACTGCGGCCGACCCGCTGGGAGACGAGAAGCCGCATTTCCCGAAGAGGCGAGGCCCGAAGAGCAAGGTGGCGAAGCGGGCAAAGGCTGCATCCGACCGCATGTTCTGCAGGCATATGGAGGCCCTGCAGAAGATCGAGATGGCAGGAGGTGAAGCTGCAGATGATATTACGGAGGAGGCGCGCGAGTTCCTTCAGAAGTACACCAGCTCGCACAGCGCCACGGTGTTGCGGGACAGAGGAAATGTTGTTCCAACGATCCCGAACTAAGTCTGAGTAGGGCAGGGAACGAGATCGGAGTCAGAAAGGCGAGAGTGAGAATGTGTAAGCCTGAAAGTTGGAACATGGAGGGTGATTGGTCGAGGTGAGGCTGTGAAGCATGGCAGGGGGAGGAGGATGGATGGCGAGAGCAGGTGGGAAGCGGGGAGGATGGATGGCGACACGTGGAAGGACGTGGAGGGCGAATAGCATGATAATGATGGCGAATTACACCTGAGGATGGCGATGAGGGCGAGTAAGTGCGAATCGGAGGAGGGACGTGAGAGTAGGCTCGATAGAGGAGGAGGAGGAGGAGGAGGAGGAGGAGGAGGAGGAGGAGGAGGAGGAGGCTGCAGGGAGGAGAAGGAGGAGGAGGAGGAGGAGGAGAAGGAGCAGCATGAGGACGAGGGAAGGGGAGAAGCGAGGATGAGAAGGACTACGATGAGGACGCACCTGTGAATGCATTCGGGCGTGTAGTGATGCCAAATGGGTTCGCGTGGTGTTGGTGAAGTGCCCGAGGTCAAGAGCCACCTCCGAGACATGTGGCACCGTTGCGACAAGGATTTCACCGCGGCGGGCGCCGTGCTCAAGGCGCGGAAGACGATGTGGCACCGCGGCCGAGCCACTAAGATTGCACACCCTTCGCGGGGGCCAAGGGATGCGAACGGGGTTTCGGCGAGCGGAGGGGGCTCGGGACAGCCATTCCAGAGTGCGAGACAATGGCAGCCGCTTGCTCAGCCCCCCTCCTTATCAGTCTTCTCGTTCTCATCCTCTCCCCTCCTCGTCCTCCTTATCCTCCTCCTCCTCCACTCTCTGCCTCGCGCCGAAACCCCGCCGTCGCGTTCGTCAGTCCCCCGACAGGGTGCAGCATCTGCGTGGTTCGGCGTCGGGCAGGCAGGAGACGACGACTGAGGGGGAGTGGTTTACGCCTGAGCAGCTGGACGACATTCTGAAATGCAAGCAGAAATCTGAGAATTACCAGAGCTGGGCAACCAAAAACGGCCTCAAAAAATACAGTGACAAGTACCAGAGCGCAGTGTTTTACCACACTCGGAAGCTGGAGCGTTTCGGGAACAGGACCCGTGACCACCCATCTTTGCTTCCTCCAATCCTCCACCCCTCATCCGCCTCCTTCTCATCCTCCTTCTCCCCCTCTGCCATCTTCCTCATCATCCGTCGCCTCCTTCTCCCTTATCCCCCCCCCTCTCCGCCTCCTCCTCCCTCTCGCCCCCTCCGCCCCCGCGTCCGAGCTATAGCATCGTCGCTGTCGCGGTTGCCCCCCCCCCCCCCTCCCCCGACGTGCAGCGGTGCCGATCTTCGCGCCCCCTGGCGCCGATCAGGCAGCCGACTTGGATTGTCGAGAGCTGCATAGCGGGGGTGGGGCAAGCGCGACGCCGAATGTGACGATGTCGGCGGCAACGATGGCGCTTCCCCGAGGAAAGAATCCATCGAGGAGCGGGGCGGCGTAGTGATGCCCGACGCCGACGGCAAGGATGCCGACGCTGCTGCCGACAATGGCGACGAAGCTGACTATGGCGAGGAGGAAGAGGAGGCTTGGGACGAGGACTGGGACGAGGACTGGCATGACAGCGAGGAGGTGCAGAAGAACAGCAAAAAAAGCCAGAGGGCCAAGGATTCGTCCAGCTCCGAGTCGACCAGCTCGAAGAAAGACAAGAGGAAGAAAAAGAAGAAGCGCAAGCGCACCGAGAAGAACGATGATAAGAAGACGGGTGACAAGAAAAAGAAGCAGCGCAAGAGGCAGTTGGAACCTGACAGTTCTGACGAGGACTCTGATGACAAGAAAGCGCAGAAGAGCAAATCAAAGAACAAAGGCAAGGCCAAACACAGCAAGGCCAAAGACAAGAAAAAAGACCAGAAGCACGACAAGCAGAAACACGAGAAGGGAAAGGTCAAGCACAAGAAGGACAAGAAAGACAAGGGGACTGACAAGGCGACAAAGAAGGACAAGAAATCCAAAAAGCAGGAGTCCGACAGCAGCGACAGCTACGTCAAGGTCGTCGAGCCCCAGGTCCGCAAGGTGGTGCCCAAGCCGAAGCCGAAGTCGAAGCAGAAGGCGATCGCGGCGAAGAAGCCCGCTGCCCCCAAGCAGATCCAGAAGGTCGAAGTGAAGGATTCCTCCGCTCAAACGTAATCCCTCCCATACCCTACCTGGGTCCATTACGTTCTCGCCTCCGCCAATCGGTTTTATATCGGGTGACCTCCTCGAGCTCAGCTTAATCGCACCGCCGATTCCACGCAGGTCACTCCTCGTCGGTCCAGGGCGTAACCACTGGCCTCCCTTGGGTATCATCTACCCCCTTCTCATGCAACTTACCACTGTCCCCCCTCCCCCTCTCTCTCTCTCTCTCTCTCTCTCTAGCCCTCTCACTCCCTCTCTATATCGCTCTCCCTTACCTCTGCTTCCGCTAATCGCTTCTTGTCACATCTGCAGTATTTCTCTCTCTCTCTCTCTCTCTCTCTCTCTCTCTCTCTCTCTCTCTCTCTCTCTCTCTCTCTCTCTCTCTCTCTCATCTGCCTCTCCCCTGCCTCCGCCACCTGACCTCCTGCAAATCAGGATTGCGGAACCACCCCCGCCTCCTTGGCAGCAGCGAGGATAGAAGGCGAGGCGTGGTTGTGATGTTGGAGAGGATGGGTAAATGATGGGAGGGGGGCAGGTTGCGGAATGGAGGCACGAGTACAGTCGGCACCCTTCCGAGGACAGCGACAGCGAGTCTTCGTCATCGAGCTCGTCATCGACCAGCCGTTGAGGGCAGCTGTGGCTACGAGGCGCTCGACGCGCAGGTGGCAGCTGCCCGCTGAGCGCTCGACGCTCGACCCCGCTGCGGGAACGGACGGCCTGGCCTGTCAGGCCGCAGGTGACATCTACCCCACAGCCACGGCGAGATTCGCGCCAATATTCCCCACCCTCCACCAAACCCTCGTTCCATCCCCGCTCCCACCATTCTTATCGACTCGACCCCGTCCCATCTTATCAACTCGACCTCGTCCCAAATCCTGCTCCAAGGCAATGCGAATCATGCGATCGTCGTGGCTGAACCTTCATCGGTGCGCGGCGCAATCTCTCAGATTGGTGCACGCGGCGCGCCGTATACAGCGCCCTCGTCAGTCTCCCCCCTCCTCCTCCTCCTCCTTCTCCTCCCCCATCCTCCTCCTCATCCTCATCTCCCCCACCTCATCGGTCTGCTCCTTCTCCGTGGCATCATCCTCGCCCTTCTCTTCCTCCTCATTCTCCCCCTCCCTCTCCTCCCTCGGCTCCCCCATCCCTCCCTCATCCTCATATTACACCTGAGTGGTCACCTCACCCTCGTAGTCGCAGGCGACCTGGTCGCAGCCATTGTTTCGCACGTTTGCCCGTCTGCGTCGTTTCCGAACTGGCTTCTCAGTTACCAGGGCGTAGCCAACTGTGGCACATCGCAGGCTTGTGTTTAGGGGGATGATGCAAGTTCTGCACCAACCATTTGACGGTGCCATCGCATTCGCAGGCGTCTGGACTGCACTGAAAATGGAATGACAGACACGCCCTCGTGTACGTTACTGACGCCCGTCGGAGGAGGACGAGGAGGAGGAGGGGGATGAGGAGGAGTAGGAGATGATGAGGAGGGTGGTAAGAAGGAGTAGGAGGATGAGGAGAACACGAAAGAGAGCGACTCGGAGGATACCGCGTGCACTATAAGGCTGGGAGGAAAGGTTGATGATGATGCGAACAACACACAACAAAAAAACATGTCCGATATGCATGTGTATCTCGGACGTTCTTGGTACGCACGTGCGTTGTCAAGCGTGTCCCAAGGTGCCGTGCATTGCGTTGTCAAGCGTTGCATGGGGGTTATCATGATCCCCTCTGGCGCCTCCTCTGCATAGTGAACCAGTTTGGGAGCAACGTTGGACCCAATAGGAGGCATCGTGGGGTCACCCTGATCGCCTTGGACGTTCGATGTGGTTGCGGGACCGTCAGCCCATGCTCAGGGGGGTAGGCGCCAGGGGGCGGAGTGGGCCCTTCTCCCAGGAGTGCGAGTTTTGCGACAGGGTCGGAGATTGCAAGAAGGGCCACTGTGATATGAGGGTTGTCTGGATATCGTTTTTTTTTTTTTTTTTTTTTTTTTTTTTTTTTTTTTTTTTTTTTTTTTTTTTTTTTTTTTTTTTTTTTTTTTTTTTTTTTTTTTTTTTCTTTTTCTCACGGGCCAGAGTTGCCGCCCAAGTTGGCTCACTTGCTGCGCTGATTTCCTTGTCGCCCGCCTGGTGCTGTCGTGCGATTTGGGTAATCCCGAAAGGGGTGCTTCCGTTCACAGACCACGGGTTTCACTGTCGAGGCGCAGCCCTCCCCCACCCCCTCTTACCTCACGTCTTTGGGGGCAGTAGTGCGCCCGCACCCCCGTCGCGAAGCTAACCGAGCCTCGCGCATGACAGCCCGAGTTGGCGAGCAATCCTTCCAAGAAGGGCGGCGCGATGGCGCGAAGATGACAGCGCGCCGCCCATCGCGGCGCGCCGCCTATCGCGGCGGCGCGAGGGCGCGAAGATGGTCGGAATCGCGTCGTTTGCTTGCGTGCATGCGCCGTTGACCGCGGCCCTGGCCCCATTTGCGGCGAGCCGCCTCCACTCGGGATGCAGTCGGTGCGCGTGGGCAAAGGTCGACCTTGCACAATTGCGTGTCACCGAGAGCATGCTGGAAACCGTGCCTTGTGCACTCTCGGGTGTCTACGCTCACGCGAGACGTGTTGCCTCGACGCGGCCAATTGGATGCGTTCCCCCTTCTCTGTAGCCATTTCGGAGCAAGCCTCTTGCGCTCGAGCATCGCGCGGGCCTGCGAGCTCGGTCGGTCGGCTGGCGCTCCAGCCGCTGGCAGCCGCGCGGGCCTGCGAGCTCGGTCGTTGGGCTGGTGTTCCAGCCGCTGGCAGTTTGGGCATGGGGAAGGCGAAGAACGTGCGCCACCCATTCAAGCAGTTCAGGAGTTCACCCACCAGACAACCCCAACCCAACCCGAAGGCTTCAATTTGCAATCGATGTCCAATGGGGGGAGTTCATGGAGCAATGAAAACCACGCATGGAATTCGCACCCCCCCACACAAACAGAAATTAAGGTCTTCAGGACGGGGTTGGGGTGGTTTGGTGGGTATAGCAAGGCGTGCTGCGTATGCACGGCTGGATGCCAGCGCGCCCATTGGATCCAGGAAGCTTCGGGCGAAGGCGAAGGCTCAGTTGCGTGAGGAAGCCGACGCCAACGATTACCCGAAGCTGCTCAGGGAAGCCCTCCTTGGGCTGTTCTTCACTGGCGAGCTGTCTGCATCGCTTCTTGCGCGGCTGTGTTTTCTGATATCTCGCGCTGGTGGCCGCGGAGTCGATGACATCGGGCGCGAACTGATTCATGAGAGTAAGAATTCTTCGAAACTTGTGTATCGAATTCTCGGCGGGAATGACATCCGCAACAATTGCATAACTATGACTCCCATGCCAATAAACTCGAAAAAAGGACGCCTCGCGACGAGGCAGCCCGTGGCAACTATTCCGTTCTACGAAGTCCTTGCTAGAACGTTCAAGGTTGATGAGCCAACGCTCCTGATGCATAGGAGCCAACCTGAGCTGCTTTGTAAAAATTTTTATGACCACGCGGTGGTGCGGCAAGTTGGCGCCGACCTGTGCATACCTGCTAGGCTTTTTATTGATTACGCTAAGCTGGACGGGCAAGCGTCCACCCTGAATATGTCCAGGCTGCGCCAAACCCCGCCTGCCTTACGAGGCCATCCGCGTCAGCGCTGGATCCGAATAGGCTTGGGCCATGGTGGAGTGATCCAAACATGGCGACAGATTGAGTTGGTATGCGAGTGGAAGGAGGAGGACCGAGCGATGAAGAGGAACATACTTTATTGCGATACGTAGGGTGGGGCGGTCACTGGGGGAGGCAACACCCCCTCCTCCTCCTCCTCCTCCTCCTCCTCCTCCTCCTCCTCCTCCTCCGCCTCCGCCTCCCTCTCCTCCTCCTCCGGATCCTCCCCCTCGTCCCCCTCCGCCTCCTCCTCCGCCTCCTCCTCCTCCTCCTCCTCCTCCTCCTCCTCCTCCTCCTCCCCCTCCCCCGCATCCTCCTCATCCTCCTCCTCCCCCTCCGCCTCCCCTTCGTCGTCCTCCTCCTCCTCCTCCTCATCCTCCTCCTCATCCTCCTGCTCCTCCTCATCGTCATCATCATCATCATCATCATCATCATCACCATCACCATCACCATCACCATCACCATCATCATCATCATCATCATCATCATCAGCATCATCAACATCACCATCACCATCACCATCACCATCATCATCATCATCATCATCATCATCAGCATCATCATCATCATCGTCATCAGCAGCATCATCATCCTCACCCTCATCCTCATCCTCATCCTCATCCTCATCCTCATCCTCATCATCATCATCATCATCATCATCAGCAGCAGCATCATATTCCTCGTCCTCCTCCTCCTCCGCCTCCGCCTCCTTGTCCTCCTCCTCCTCCTCCTCCTCCTGCTCCCTCCTCCTCGTCCTCATCCTCCGCATCGTCATCTTCATCCTCCCCCATCTCCTCTTCGTCCTCCTACTCCCTCCCTCATTCCCTCCCTCCGCCCCTCCCTCCCTGCGTCCCTTACCCTCCTCCTCCTCATTCTCCCCCTCCTCCCCCTCTCTCTCCTCCTGACATGCAGGACGCCGCCTGGGGCGAGAACCAATGGGTTATCACTGAGGTGGGGCTCTGGACATATGTAGGATACTCTTGGGGCCGCCTTGGAATTGTATCTGCGTTTGCCCCTCCCACCCCGTGGCGTTGGGCCCCCGCGTTCACCCGATAGCGCACCGCGCCACCTCACTCCCGCTGCCCGCCCCTCCCCATCCATCCTCCAACCTTTGCTTTTGCCTTCCGCATGCCCGCCGCCGCGGCACGAACATGCGGTTCGTTTCCACATGGGGAGCTCCACCGAAAGCCCCAGCGGTCGTGTGCACATGCGTTTCACCGCCCGTTCCATGCATATCGGCACGCCCCTATGGGATGGGGCCCCATACACACACATACATTCACACACAAACACACACAGAGGGAACGTATGTCGGCGCGCTCTTCGCGCGCCGCGTGTTTCCGATGTAGGGCGCCACCGAAGGCCCGTTTGCCGCGTCCAAATGCGTTTCCCCACCGACCGCATGCAGTTTCGTGGCCCTATATGGGGCAAAACCGAAGGACCCAGTGGGTCCCATTATGAAGCGAGTCTGGACCCGTATAGCTCAAACGTTACGTGTGCAATAGTGTTGCTCCTGGTGCAAGTGCGCGTAAGAAACTCATTGTGGTGCCAGGCATCTAACATGGTATCCACATTGGCATTGTCTTACACAAGCATAGCCATATGTTCACCGCGCGTGTTGGTTTTCCATCGCTACACGGTTTCCGACTGGTGTCAAGGGCCACCGAACGCAATGTGAGCAAGCTTCTGATTCACGTGACGTGGTGCTGTTGATGGCTTACATCTCTATTTGATATTTCAAGCGTCCCCGCTATTTTTCACATGGCCACCTATGGGTGCTCATGGGTTGTCCTTGGGTTCTGCGGGTTGCCATCGGCCTTTCTGGAATTTATTCGGTCCGTATGGGTTTCGATGAATTATGTGTGTTTCCGTGGGTTTCTCTATGTTGCCCATGGTTTTCGTTAGTTTCCCAACATTGACCCAATGTTTCTCATGGTATCGATGGGCACCGCGCATTTCTCCAGGGTTCCCCTGGGTTACCGAGGGATTCCTTAGGTTTTCCTTGCCGCCCCAAGTTTTGCATGGCGTGTGGCGTGTTTCTTTGGGTTTCTGACAATGGCACTCGGTTTCCTGAATTGTCTATCAGTTCTTTGTTGCGCGAGCAGATCTGCGGCTTCTAGCCCGCGGCTGGCCCGCCGAAGGCATTCAATGCATCAAGAACGCGACGCCATCCGCCCGCACCCTCCCGCGCACGTCTTCTAACGCGCCCACGCGGCATCTCCCCCCCCCCCCCCCCCCCCCCCCCCCTCCCCACCCCACCCCACCCCCTCCCCACCGCCGCCGCCGCCCGCCCCCTCGCCCCGCCCGCCCCATCCCCCCCCCCCCCTCTCCCCCCGCCACCACCGCCGCCGCCGCCACCACCACCACCGCAACCACCATCACCACACCACCACCACCACCACCACCACGCGCGCACGCGCGCGCGCATCGCCCCACCCCCGCCGCCACCCACCCAACCACCCACCCACCGCTCACCCATTCCACAACCACCACCACCAGCACCACACACACACACGACAACACACACACACACAACACACACGCACACACACACACACACACAGACGCACAGACACACACACACACACACACACACACGCACGCGCACACGCATGCACGCACGCACGCGCAAGCACACTTCCCACCCACCCAGCCCACCCACCCACCCACCTACCTACCCGCCCGTGCACGCACAGGCGCACGCGCACGCGCACGCGCACGCGCACGCGCACGCACACACACACACACACATACACACACACAGACAGACACACACAGACACACACACACACACACACACACATCCACATCCACATCCACATCCACCACGCGCCCGCCCACGCGCCCGCCTGCCCGCGCGCGCGGGCAGGCGAGCGCGCGCGCTTGGACGCACGTGGGCTATCTGCGCTCGCCGCGCATGTTCCACTGGTTCCGCATCCACGCGGCGCCACGTTAAGTAGAAAAACCAAATGGTGAAACCCAAATCTACAATTTCACGCCCTGGTCGGGAGAGGCGATCGCACAAACGTGGAAACACGTTTGTGAACACAGATAAGCGGTGCGCGATGCAGCGCACCCATGGACCGCGACCACCCAAACGACGAATCCACTCGCATGCTCGCCCGCACGCGCGCGCGACCGCTTGCTATCAATTGCCTGCCCACGCGCGCGCCCGCTTGCTCGCGCGCGCTCGCCAGCCCGCGCGCGCTTGGCCAGGCGCGTCGGCAATGCGCGCGCGCTGCGCCGTGCGTGCGTTCCCATGCGCACCGCATTGAGACGATCGCCTCTTCGGGTCAGCGAATGAAGTTTTGCATTCGGTTTTCACAATTGGGCGGTCGCCTTGGCATGGCGCCGAGCGCGCGAAGACTCTGCGAGCGCGCGCGCAGCGCACGGAGACACCGCGCGCGCGCGTGACATCGCAACGGCGCGGCGCGCTCGCCTGCCCACGCGCGCTCGCCTGCCCATGATCGCATGCAACTGTTCGGCGTCTTGCCCACATGCCGCCCCGAATGGGCGCTGGGAAGCGCGGGGGCGCATGCGGGGCGCAGCGCGCGCATCGCGAACGCGCGCCGCCAAGCGTGCGCGCGGGCAAGCGAGCGCGCGCGAGCGCGCGGGCGGGCGCGCGGGGACAGGCGAGCGCGCTGCATCGCTGCGATGCCACGCGCGCGGGGCGGCGCGACGGCGCGCGCCGCGCGTGGATTCATGCATTCCGCGCCCATTCGGCGCCGCGTTAAATCGAAAGCCCAAGGGTGGAAACCCCATGTAAACTATCATTCCCTGGTCGGAAGAAGCGACCGCGCCAATGCGCATTGCCAACGCGCGGGCGCTGCAACCGCGCCAACGACGCGCACCAACCGCGCATGAGAGCGCGCGCGGGCAGGCGAGCGCGCAGGCGAAGTGTGGTGAGCCCGTGCAGTGGCTGCGACGTTGCGACGCCGCGCAAGTGGGCGACGCGCGCGCAATGTAGCGCGCATTCGCTTTCGCAGACTCGGCATTCGAATGCCCGCCCCTGCAGCGCAGAGGATGAGGTCTCGCAGCGGGTCATCGCCAGTGTTGCTTTGCTCTCACACTCTTACTGCTCAATGCGGCACGCGCGAGCGCAATTGCGCGATGCCTCGCGCATCGCACATGCGCGCTGCCGAGCGCGCGGAGGCGCGCGCGCGCGCGGGCGGACGGGCGAGCGCGCGGGCGGGCGAGCGAACGCGCGTTGGCAAGCTGGCGCGCTGCATCGTAGCGACGCAGCGCGCGTGCGCCATGTCTTCTCACATTCGGTGCCATGTTAAATCGAAAACCCAATGGCGAAAACCCAATGTAAAATTTCATTCTCTGGTCGGAAGAGGCGATCCTACCAATTCGGTGCATGTGAAATTGCGCACGCGAAGCAGTGCGCGCTTGCGCGCAAGAGCGCGCGGGCAGGCGAGCGCGCGGGCGCGCGGGCCAGCGCGTGTGTTGGTGGCATAGATTCGATGTCGCGCGCGCGGGCATCGGCTGCGCGCGCTAAAACGCGCATGCGCTTCCACGTCGCCCACGTTGAGATGGCCGCCTTCTTGGATCAGACAACGAAGGTTGCCCATGTTGTTTTTTTTTTCGACTGGGCTTTCGGCTTGGCGCCGCTGCGAGCGGATGCGGAACGCATAAAAACGCGCGCCCGATGCAACGCGCGCGCACCGCAACCGCACTGGCTGGCAGGCGCGCTGGCGGGCGAGCGAGCGCGCGCTGGCAAGCGGCGCGCGCTGCATCGCGGCGATGCGACGCGCGCAGGCTATATATGCGCACCCATTGCGGCACCATGTTAAATCGAAAACCCAATGGCGAAAACCCAATGTAAAATTTCATTCTCTGGTCGGAAGGGGTGGCCATGTCAATGCGACATATGTGAAAAAAGGCATGCACGACGCAGCGCGCGCACGCATCGCCAACGCGCGCAACAAATCACGCGCGCGGGCGGGATGAATGCAAGCGCGCAGAACGTTCGCAGACATCGCCCACGCGCGTGACATCGCAACGGTGTTACGCACTCGCTTGCCAGTGCTCGCAGCTCGACCGCCCGCGCGCTCGGTTTTCTTTGCTCGCCCGCGCGATCGCTCGCCTGCCCTCGCGCGCTAGCTTTGCTCGCCCCCGCGCGGCAGCATGCAGCGGCGATGCGCGCGCGCAGCTTCGCGCGCACAAGAGCCGCGCCCGAAATCTGAACAATCGCGCATCGAAAACCAAATCGCAAACGCCCTATGTAAAATTCCATTAGCTGGTCGGAACAGGCGGCCGCCTCAGCGCGGGATGCGTGAAAACGCACGCGCGATGCAGCGCGCGCAGCCAGCGCCCGCGCGCGCGACAACGCGCCGATGCAACCGAAGCGCGCGCGCGCGCGCGATTGGTCGCGCGCGTTGGCGATGCGCGCGCAAGCTGCGTCGCGCAAGCGTTTTCACATATGTCGCATTGAAATGACAGCCTCCTTCGGCCAGAGAATGAAATTTTACATTGGGTTTTCGCCATTGGGTTTTCGATTTCGCATGGCGCCCCATTGATACATGCATAGCCCACGCGCGTGACACCGCTACGATGCAATATGCGCCCGCTGGCCAGCAAACGTTCGCTCGCCCGCCCGCGCGCCCCCGCGCGCGCTCGGCCGCGCACGGCTGCGACGCGCGCGCGCTGCATCGGGCGCGCGTTTCCATGCGCGCCGCGTCTGCCCGCAACCGCGCCAAACCGAACGCCCAATGAGGAAACCAGCGTCAAACTGCGTTAGCTGATCGGAACAAACGATGATCAACGTGGCCAACGGGCGCGCGATGCAGCGCGCGCCCGCGCGCTCGCATGCCCGCGCGCCCTTGTTAGCCAGCGCGCGCTCGATCGCCCGCCCCCCGTCGACGCGTGCGCGCGCTGCGCCGCGCAGGCCATTTCACGCGCCCAGCATTTGCATGGCCGCCTTCCCCAACCAGGTTTCCGATCCAACGCGGCGCCGAATGGGCGCTACCATGGGCCACGCGCGCCGCATCGCCACGATGTAGCGCGCCCGCCCGCGCACTCGCTCGCTCGCGCGCTTGCCTGCGCGCGCGTTCGCGCGCCCCCGCGAAAGCTCACGGCAAACATTGTAGAACACATGCACCAAAACCCATGTTAACTTCGAAATCCAATCAGCAACCGCTAAGGGTTCACTTTGATTTCCCAGGCCAACATGGCAACTTTTCTATTGCTGATAACGCGGGGCTCCCCACGCGCACGCGCCGCCGCGCGCGCGGCGGCGCCGCCGCGCGCGCGGCGGCGCGGGCGCGCGCGAGGGGTCGTTGTATACGCCGTTGCAAGACACGTACACCAGAACCCATGTTGACTTGGAAATCCAATCGGCAACCGCTAGTGGTCCACTACGATTCTCCAGGCCAAGATGGCGCTTCTTCTACTGCTGATAACACTGAGCGCACGACGCCCCTGCGCCGCCGCGCGCGCGGGGGCGCCGCCGCGCGCGCGGCGGCGCAGGCGCGCGCGAGAAGTGTTTGCATGCGCCGCTGCAGAACACATGCACCAAAACCCATGTTAACTTGGAAATCAAACTGTCCACTTCCAAGGGCCCCCTTTGAATTCCCCAGTCAACGCGGCAACTGTCCTATTGCTGGCGCTGCGGCGTTTCTCGCGCGCGCGCGCCGCCGCGCGCGCGGCGGCGCAGGAACGCGCGAGAAGTTTTGCGCGCGCTGTTGCAGAAGACATGCACCAGAAACCATGTTAACTTGGAAATCCAAGTGGCAACCGCTAAGGGTTCACTTTGATTTTCCAGGCCAACATGGCGACTCTTCTATTGCCGATAACGCGAAGCTCCGCACGCGCACACGCCGCCGCGCGCGCGGCGGCGCAGGCGCGCGCGAGGAGTGTTTGTCTGCGCTGTTGTAGAACACATGCACCATAACCCATGTTAGCTTCGAAATCCAATCGGCAACCACTAAGGGTTCACTTTGATTTCCCAGGCCAACGTGGCAACTTTTCTATTGCTGATAACGCGGGGCGCCCCACGCGCACGCGCCGCCGCGCGCGCGGCGGCGCCGCCGCGCGCGCGGCGGCGCGGGCGCGCGCGAGGGGTTGTTGTATACGCCGTTGCAAGACACGTACACCAGAACCCATGTTGACTTGGAAATCCAATCGGCAACCGCTAGTGGTCCACTTCGATTCCCCAGGCCAGCATGGCGCTTCTTCTGCTGCTGATAACACTGAGCGCCCCACGCCCCTGCGCCGCCGCGCGCGCGGCGGCGCAGGCGCGCGCGCGGCGGCGCAGGCGCGCGCGAGAAGTGTTTGCATGCGCCGCTGCAGAACACATGCACTTAAACCCATGTTAACTTGGAAAACAAACTGCCCACTTCCAAGGGCTCCCTTTGAATTCCCCAGTCAACGCGGCAACTGTCCTATTGCTGGCGCTGCGGCGTTTCTCGCGCGCGCGCGCCGCCGCGCGCGCGGCGGCGCAGGAACGCGCGAGAAGTTTTGCGCGCGCTGTTGCAGAAGACATGCACCAGAAACCATGTTAACTTGGAAATCCAAGTGGCAACCGCTTAGGGTTCACTTTGATTTTCCAGGCCAACATGGCGACTCTTCTATTGCCGATAACGCTGAGCTCCGCACGCGCACACGCCGCCGCGCGCGCGGCGGCGCAGGCGCGCGCGAGGAGTGTTTGTCTGCGCTGGTGTAGAACACATGCACCATAACCCATGTTAACTTCGAAACCCAATCGGCAACCACTAAGGGTTCACTTTGATTTCCCAGGCCATCATGGCAACTTTTCTATTGCTGATAACGCGGGGCGCCCCACGCGCACGCGCCGCCGCGCGCGAGGGGTTGTTGTATACGCCGTTGCAAGACACGTACACCAGAACCCATGTTGACTTGGAAATCCAATCGGCAGCCGCTAGTGGCCCACTTTGATTCTCCAGGCCAACATGGCGCTTCTTCTACTGCTGATAACACTGAGCGCCCCGCGCCCCTGCGCCGCCGCGCGCGCGGCGGCGCAGGCGCGCGCGAGAAGTGGTTGCATGCGCCGTTGCAGAACACATGCGCCAGAGCCCATGCTAACTTGGAAATCTGACTGGCGACGCTGAAGGTGCACTTTGAATTTCCAAGCCAACGTGGCGACTCTCCTATTGCTGACAACGCGGGCCTCTTAACTCGCTTGCGGCAGCGCAGACGCGCATGTCAAGTTTTGCGTGGCCCTCGGTAGGACGCACGCACACACGCACGCACGCACGCACGCACACGCGCACATACCCCGCTCTGATGCCCAACAACCGCCAAACTCTCTCCTAGGAACATGCGAGGGCGATTCCTTTCGCGCCACCATCATCCAGGGGGACGCGGTTGCGGATGGCCGCACCTTGACATCGAGACCGAAAAGCATGGAGGGTCCTGCCCGCGCCGCGGATGCGCGAGCCCTGCGGCCTACCCCATGGGCCTTAGCATAGGACCGACATCAGCGCTACGTCCTGAACGTCATCCGCACATCCAACCTCTCAGCCCTGCAGCAGCCCAGGAAGCTGCGCGTGGCTTCGCCCGCCCGCCCTAGCCCCATGCCTGCAGCCGCGCACGCTGCTCTCCGAAACCTGAAGCCCACTAGCGCCAAGTTCTCCCCCAAGAACATGCGAGGGTGATTGCACTCACGCCGCCATCATCAAGGGGCACGCGGTTGCTGGAGGCCGCACCTTGACATCGAAACCGAAGAACATGGAGGGTCCTGCCCGTGCCGCGGACGCGCGAGCCCTGCGGCCTACGTGCGTACGCAGCCTCAATCAAGCCTGCATCCGCACGCCCTAAGCCCCGCAGCCCGAAGCCCACCAACGCCAAACAGTCCCCTAAGAACATGCGAGGGTGATTGCAATCGCACCACCATCATGAAGGGGCACGCGGTTGCTGAAGGCCGCACCGTGACTTCGGGACCGAAGAACATGGAGGGTCCCGCCCCCGCCGCGGACGCTCGTAGCCGAATCGTGAGCCCCGAACCCCAGCTTTGTCAGAACGAAGGAATAATGGCGCCAAACTGAAGAACATCGAGGATACCCTCCCCCAGGATGCACAAGAACATGGAACAAAAACGAAGAACATAAAGGTACCCTCCCCGAACCACCGAAGTTCTTAAGCCGTGTGCTGGCCGTGCTCCTCGCCCTCCTCCTCCTCCTCCTCCTCCGCCTCCTCCTCCTCCTCCTCCTGTTCCGCCTCCTCCTCCTCCTCCTCCCCCCCCCCCTCCTCCCCCTGATCCCCATCCTCATCATGACCACGCTCCATGTCATAATTCCTTTCTTGGCGTTGCATACGTGCCCCCCTTCCCCCCTTCTCCCCCGCCCCACGCCATGCAGATGTTCATTCTCCTTCCTCCATCCAACTCTTTCTCTCTCTCTCTCTCTCTCTCTCTCTCTCTCTCTCTCTCTCTCTCTCTCTCTCTCCGTCTCCTGCTTTTCGTTGAATGTGCTCGTTTCAGTCCCTGTCATTCCAAGTATCCTTCCTCATCGTTCCTCCTGCTCTGGCGACGCGCCACGCAGTTCCTGCTTTTTCCCCGCGATCCACCCGACTATCTTCAGCAGCCTTCAAACAACCGCGTAGCCTTGTCCTTGCTGCCCTCCAACCCCCCCTCCCCTCCTACCGAAGATTGCGATGTGAAGGGGGGGTGAGTGAGAGAATAGCCTCATACGCCATCCTACCCAAACTTGGGTCAGCGGATTTTTGTTTCCACGCTTCACATGGATGATCGCATCCTGGTGGCGCAGCTGCATTATCGGATGTTTTGCCGATGTGGTTGCAGGGGTTCGCATGCAATGCAGAGCTTGCTTGATAAAGTCGCTTTCGACTTTCGTGTCGCTTCGGAAGGTACGTGGCCTCGAACCGATTCGCTCGGCAATCCTTGGCCAGCGGGTTCTGCCCGAAGTCGCATGGCAGGCCAGCCGCTCTACCCGTCGCTGGTCGGGGATTGTCGGGTTGTGTTGGTCGAGGTGGCGGCTGACCTCGACGAGATGTGCAAGAGCCTAGGTCTTCCAGACTATCGCTCAAACTACGGATGCTTGCGTTGTTTTGCGCACAGGAACACGTTTGCCGACCTGGCCGCGCCTTCCCGCAAGCGCACTCACGATTGGTTGTTGGACGCAGCTGCCACAGCATTGTTCCGGCTCCCCGTGGATGACGATGGCGCGGCCGAGCTGCGCGAGAACTCGCGCATCAAAAGGAAACGGGGCGGCGTTGTCGTGTCGAGTGTCATGCGGGACAAGTTCCCGCTGCTGAGGCGAGGGGACAGGATCGAACCTGTCCACCCTGGCTTTCCTGATTTCTGGCACGGGGAGCGGTGCAGCGATTTTCCACCGAACAAGCGCCGGTTTGTTGCGCATCGGCGCCCTGCCAATAGTTTGCTATTTATTAACAGATTGTTTTGCGTTCCAGGCCTGCAGCCTGGCATTCCAGGCTTAACGTTGGACCACTTTTTGTTCGATTCAATGCATTTTTTTGACCTGGGCATTCTGCACTACTATATGGGCGCAGTGATGTGGAGACTCATATCACTGCAATTTTTCGGTGTTTACCACGACGACGACCACGATGACGTGGACATTGCTATAAATGAGTCTATGAAGCAATGGTATCGTAGCATGGGTGTTCCTTCCGCTGAACGGCAGATTGGCCTTTCTTCATCCATGTGCGGCACTAGGGATGACCCGCTGCTTAAACTGAAAGCGGGCAAGTCTAGGAAGTTATTGCCGTGCGTTGTGCACTTACTTCGTGACCAGGGCGGTCAGTTGCTGCTGGACGACGCCGACCCTGCCATGCGTGAGGGTGCCAAGCTGCTCACCGTTGGCACTGGGCTGCTGGATTACAGCGAGATCTCGCGCGGCCAACCGCGCAGAATGGATGAGCTGGCTGCCCTGCACTTGGAGAGCGTCATTTTTGACGCCATGGCAGCTTGGATCTCCACAGGCCGTAAAGTTGTCATGAAGTTTCATGTCTGGGCCAGACACCTTGGCGCCCAGGCGAGGTTTGCTGGAAATCCAGGCTACGACCGATGGCCCCCAGGACGCGTGTTACCTTGCCGCGCGTTTGCCTTTAAGACCTGCGTCGGGCGAAAGCTGAGGGCGAAACGCGTTGTCGGGTAATGTGCTTTCTGGGGGCCATCGGCAATCCCACAATTACAGGGACGAGACGGAAAACTTTGGAACGCGGAAGCGTGCGACAGGGATCAACCGCGCAAAGTTTGCCGAGAACGCAGCAGTTAAATGGTACATGCAGTACCTCCAGCGGAGACGCTGAAAAAAAACAAAAAAAAAAAAACAAAAAACAAAAAAAAACATCAAAAGCAGAGGGGGGAGGATGAGGAAAACAAGGAAGCGGGGGAGAGGAGGGAAGCGGACAAAGACAACACCAACGAGCAGCCGTAGTCGCGATCGCTTTCGTTAGTCAGCTTGTCTACGGTACATGGCCATGGGGCAATGATGAAGCCAGCTTGCGTTTCGGCCCACGTGCTGTTTAGGGTGTTCGGGCTGCGTTCCAGAAGCTGTCTGGTCATGAGTATGGCGGATGTGGTGTTTCGTTTCTCCGACGACCCCGCTGCGTCGTTGTCGCTGCGGGTCCAACGGGCGCGTGGTCAATGTGAGCTCGTGGGGTGCATTTTTCGGAGAGGAGGCTCAATTCGGTTTTAAAGGCGGTTGGGGAGGACCGCGAACTGCCTGGGCGTTAATTGGGCGTGGTGTCAGGCCCTATTTGGAGTGTTTGGTGCACGGGTGGGTTTGGCATGTGAACCAGAATCGGCCCGCCTTCCAGCAATCATGGGGTCTCGGTGGAACGGCCGGGCCTACCAGGGAGGAGGAGAGGGAGGAGGAAGAGGAGGAGGAAGAAACGATGGGATGATGAGGGGAAGGATAATGAGACGGAGAAGAAAGATGATGAGGACGAACAGGAATAATATGTAAGATACTGATGAGGAGTGAGGAACATTCCGAGACATCGCGAGGCGGCCGTGGATTGTTTCCAAGCTCTGCACTGTGTGCCGCCCACCCCTTGACGCCAAGAGGTGGGCGGCACACTGTGCGGACATGCCTCGGGGATGTGCATCCCCGACGCGCAGCATGTCCGCGCTCCGCTGCGCACTCGCATAGTTCTTGGCGGATCTGGAGGCAACGGGGAGAAGCGCGCCGAGGCCCCTATGGGCCTCATGGTTTCCTCGCCCTCGATGGGGATGGGGGCCCGCGTCGACGCCCCTCTCACATGTTTATCCTCCCTCTCTTCCCCCTCCTGCTCCTCCTCTTCCGCCTCCTTCTTCTCCTTGTCTTTCTCCTCGTCCTCGTCCTCGTCATTCCTTCTCCTCCTTCTCCTCCTCCTACTCTTCCTCCTCCTCCCCCCGTCCTCCTCCTCATCATTGCTCCTCCTCCTCCTCGACTCCTTATCCGTCTCCTCTCCCCGTCGCGCGTCGGAATCCCATGTCTTTCCTCCTCCCCTCCTTCGATTATCCTTGTGTCCCTTCTCCGTTTCCCTCCTCTTTACCAATTTCCTTGTTCGCCGTCCCATCCCTCATATCCTCCTCCTCCTCCTCCTCCTCCTCCTCCTCCTCCTCCTGGGTTTCGCCCTCCAGGGGCCATCAGATAGCTCAAACGACGAGGGGGCTTAAGTCCTCGGGCTGAGATTGGCCGCGCGTGCACGCGGCAATATAAGAGGGAGGGAGAGAAGGAGGAGCAGGAGGAGGAAGAGGAGGAGGAGGAGGAGCAGGAGGAGGAGGAGGGTCAGGACAAGGAGGATATGAGGGATGGGACGGCGAACGACGAAGAGGGCTCGAGGAACGGCGAGGAAGAGGAGGAGGATGTGCGGAAGATCGATCGGGAGAGAATGAGGAGGACCAAGGCCGCCCAAGCGACTTCGGAGCAACGTTGAAAACAATGAGTCTGGTCTGAGACGGCAACAATGATGTGATGCCAATGAGAATAAGTATGATGGTGATGGTGATGGTGATGGTGATGGTGGTAGTGATGATGACGATGATGATGATGACAATGATGATGGCGATAATGATGATGATGATGATGATAATGATGATGATGATGATGATGATGGTGGTGATGATGATGATGATGATGGCGATGATGATGATGGTGATGATGATGCTGATGATGACGATGATGACGATGATGATGATGATGATGATGATGATGATGATGATGATGATTGTGGTGATGATACTCTTTCATAATGGAAAGTTGACAAGACGCAAGAGCAACAGTAGTAACAACAGCAATGTCTCAGAATGTCTTTGGTATGTCTTTGCGATTCTGTTGAATTATGAGGAATTACAAGAAAACCCCAGAAAACCCTTGGAAACTTCCAGCATTTCAAGATAAATGTAGCAGAAGAGGCGGAAGGTCGAGGACGGAAGGTGCGGAAGATGGAGGGCGAGGGTCAGGGGGGCCCGCGCGCGCGAACTAGAAATACTGTTAACCAGGTACCGGAGATCTTAGCACGCCCTGGCCCGTTGGGCCGGCGAATTTTGGCGCCCCGGACCCCCCAAAACAACTCCTTCACCCCCCCCCGCCCTGGGTTCGGCCCCCCCCAAAAAAGAACATAAGGTGTTAGAGGAGGTTTTCCGACGGGGAGTTCGGGGAATTGCCGCGCCGCTTTGCCTTCATCGGTGCGCGGCCTTTGGGGTAGAGCAAGGGGTTGGGGAGGCAATCCCTGCAGGTGTTCTGTCGTTCCAAAACAGTTTTGTGATTCCTCTCGCTTCGCGGGGCGCGCGTCTGGAGCACGTGCGGTCCAGACGTTGTGGGGCTTGGTGGAAGCCTCTTCGGGGCCTCTCTGGGGCCTCTTGTGGGCTTTTTGGGGCCTTCTGGGGGCTTTTTGGGGGCCTCATGGGGCCTCTTGGGGGCGTCTTGGGCCGTCTTGGGGCGTTCTTGCGCCGTGTGGTTCCTTCGGAGACCATCCTGTGGGCCTCTCGCGGCCGCCTTAGAGTTCCCATGGGGTCATTTTGGGCCGTCATGGGGACCTCTTGGACCGTCCTGGGGGCCTCTCTGGGCCGTTGTGGGGCCCTCCTGGGCCTTTTTGGGGTCCTCTTGTGGCCTCTGGGGTCGTCCTGGGGCCGTTTTGGAGGCTGCTTGGGCCGTCATGGATCTCAAAGGATGGAATAAGCCGAAAACGCCATCCTTCAAAAGCGTAAACAAGAACAGCGCATTTGGCCTCGGGTACTTTGCTTTCGGGCCTTCTTCTGAGCTTTTTGGGCCCTTTGGAGACCATCTGGACAATCTTGGGGTCGTCTTGGCCCGTCTTGAGGCTATCTTGAGCCGTCTTGACGCGTTCTTGGACCCCCAAGAAGCCCTACGGGCCCAAATCGCTGCTTTCCTATAAATTTCTGTACGTTTGCAGGGCCCCAAACGGGGGCCGCCACTTTGGTACGGACATGTGGCGCGACTCCAGAGGGGGGTTAGGGGGAGACATAATAATGATTCAGAACACACTATGAAGCAAATGTGCAGTATGTGGATGGATTGGATACGTTGCGTTACAGCATCCGCGGAGCTGCCTCCGGCAACGCGTCGCTTCCGGACGTGGATTCCTAACGCTGCGTGGGGTACATGTCCGGACCACGTCGTTCTGAGGCCTCATGCAACGAATGGGCCTTTCGCGGGTTTTTTGGGCGTTTTTTTGGGGGAGTCTCTTGAGGCCTTTTGGGGGCCTCTTTGGGGCAATTGGGTGCGTCGTGGACCGTCTTGAAGCGCTTTTGCGCCGTCTTGACCCTGCGGGCGCCGTCTTGGAGGCTTCTTGGTATCACATTGGTGCTCTCCTGGGATCCTCCTGGGCCGTCTTGAAGTCTTATTGAACCATTTTGGGGGCCTGTTCTCGGCAATTTTGGGGCCCTCTTGGTCTTTATGGGGGTCACCTTGGGCCGAAAGGAGGTCATGTCGTAGGCCGCTTGGACCGATATGGGCGGACGAACTTTCAAAACTGCGAGAACGCCTAAATCATGCAAAAACCTGCAGACAATTATGTTGTTTGCAATTTTGAGGCGCTCTTGGGGGTCTTTGGGGGTCCCACTTCTAGGCTTCTGGGGCCTTTTCGAGGCTATCTTTGGCCGTCCTGAGGCCGTCGTGGGTCGTCTCGAAGCCATCTTGAGCCGTTGGGGTTCCCATGTGGACTCCAAGGGGGCCCCAAAAAGGCGGAACTCATGTATTTTCCATCGGTTGTTCGCTGGTTTTGCAACTTCGTACGGTTGGGTCGGCGATTCGGCTGGGGCCCAGAAGGGAGGATTAAGGGGGTTGCTTTGCAATGTGTAAGAAAACCATGTTTTGCAATGGGCCTTCCTTGACGCATGGTGGACGGGCCCTTGCGTCACACACCCGCCCTGTCGGACTGCCGACACGCTTCGCTGCAGTGTGGATGTGGATTCCTCTCGCTTCGCGGGGTGCACGTCCGGAGCACGTACAGTCCAGTCGTTGCGGCGCCTCTTGGGAGTTTCTCTTTGGGAGGTGTCTTGGAGGTTTCTTGGGGCCTCTTCTGCACTGGGTTTCTTTGAGGCCTCTTGGGGCCTCTTGGAGGCGTCTTGGGCCGTCTTGGGGCGTTCTTGCGGCGTGTGGCCCATTCGGAGGCCGGTGTTGAAAATACGCGCGGTGTTCGGCAGTGTTTCTGCGAGAAGCGGCGCACAGCTCCCAGCGTGACAAAGCAGACTTGCTGTGCCCCACTTGCTGGCGGGAAGAGTAGGCGCCGCGAAGCCGATCCAGACTGGTAATCGCCGCTGCGCGAGAGTTCAAATATGAAAGGTGTGGGCGTTGGTTGGCGTGACCTGCTCGGTTGCAGCGCGCTTGCGTGCCGCTCCGTATTGCCATCCCCAGGGCTTCTGGGCGGCCTCATGGGTTGCTCTTGGGAGCCTGTTGAAAGCCTCGTGGGGTTTTCTTGGAGCGTCTTTGGGGTCGCTTTGAAGCCTCTGGGGGCTTCTTGTTGACGTCTTACGCCCGCTTGGGGCGCTCTTGCGCCGTCTGGCCCCGTCGGAGGCCATCTTCGAGGCCTCGCGGCCGCCTTACCTTCGACGCATCGCGTTCGCGGTGCAGCGGTCCATGTCGAACTCCTCGCGTTACATCGAAGGGTGAATTTCCAAGGTGCAGCGCGTCGGGAGGAAGGCGCGGGAACTTGCGAAGACCTGTCTGTCCATGCCGGCCGAGCGAAGCCAAGGGAAGTCCGAGATGCAGCAGACGATGAACACTGTTCACCGCTGCGTCGGGGATTGGGAGGCCAAGGGCGCGGCGCGGGCGATCTTCGAGGAAGTGAACTTGGCGCATTTCGCGGACAGGCCGAATCCGGTTGCAGCGGAGTGCATCACGTCGTGCCCTGTCGCCGACTTCTACGCGGGTTGCTGCCTCCAGATCGTGATGGACGAGACTCGGGTAGGGCCCGCGACGGCGCGGCGCCAGAAGAGGTCCGTGCTGTTCACGGACGCAGGCGGGGTGACCGCGCCGCCAGACGCGACGGCGCGAGCGTGCGCCTACCGACCGAATCATGCCGAGTTGAAGACTTTGAGCCCGTGCGAGTTCGTCCGCTTGTACGAGGTGGTACTGGCGTGCCCGCCGCCAAGAGATGCTTCGAAGCCATCGGCGGGCCCGACGGAGTGGACGGCGAAGTCGCCGCCGGCCGCAGCTGATGGGCCTCCGCGGCCTGGGGTCCACTATGTCGTGAAGCCAGACGAATGCAGGTATTTTGCGCTCGAAGAGGGCCCAGACGACGTGGACTTCGCTCACATGTACGTGATTGTTCCACGGGGCGTCCCAGCGCTACCCGTCTTCATCGGGTACGTCATGCCGCAGCCCGGCGTGGCGGCCGAGCGCCGCAGCGCCATTCTGCCTGCGTTTTTCCGGCCATGGACTTTGGTGTGCAAGCGCGGATATTCTCGGGGGCTTGTTCCGCTAGCGAAGAATCTGAACTCGCCGCCGAAGCGCCAGCGCTCTGAGAGGAGCGCGCCGAGCTTCCGAGTAGCCCTGAAGCACTACCTTCGCGGCCACATCGCCGCGGCTTCCAACCGCGTCCCATGGGCGAACGTGCTTCGCACAATGACGACGATGCTGGAGATCGCCGACGAAGATGAGGACGACCAGGACTCGAAGCCAGTCGAGGCGCTGCCCGAGGACGCGCTCCTGGTTCTCAGCCCCATCAGCATCATGGCAGAGTTGCGGCGAGTGGACCGAGACGCCAGGGCGGATGCCGCTGGCGAAGACATTGGGCACCTCTCCCACTCGGCGCACAATGCGCTGGAGCAGAGCATATCCTTCTGGGAACCGCCAAACACCGAGCCCATGTGGCGCGTGCCACAGCGCCAGTCTGCTCTTCGGCATTGCAGTTCGCTGCCAGCGGGCGCTCGCGGGAATGCCCGGGAGCCGCCGCGGAAATCGGCGCGCCTGGAGAAGCGGGGCGAGCTGCGCCCCGGCGACGTTGACCTGACAAGCAACATCCAGAGCTGGCGGAGAGGGCGGGGGGGGGCTCTCGGGAGACGTGGGATTACCCAAAGTATGACATGCACGCAGTTGGGTCGCAGCGCCCGCTCCGTTTCGCTTTGGGAGCAGTTATCGAATGTGAAAAGTCTTCGGCATCCGAGCAGGCGTGTCTCCAACCGAGCTTGCGCGGAGCATGTGCTGCGTAGCGTCATGTCGTGAGTAGTGAGTCGATCTAAGTATGTGGAAGGGTCGATGATAGGCTTTGTGTGCACACTGTCGTGGATGTCGCAGCGCCCGCCTGCAGTGCCTCGGTCGCGCCATTTGTTTTCCGTGGAAGATGTGGGTATGCGTTTACATTCGCATGCGTGTAAACATTTGTATAGTATGTGCACATGTACACCTCTGAGCGTGTCAGGCAGGTTGCAGGGCACATGTGGTGCGTAGCTGAAAGGGTCGTGACGCAGTTTAAGGTATGTGAGGAGTGTGCCGACAGGCCTGCCCATGCTTATCCCTGCCCGATCGCAGGACTTCAGACGCACCAGATCATCCCCGACCCGCAGCAGGTGAGCATCCTGAATGCCGTCGCCGACAGGTGCGTTCAGGAGGCAAGCGAGCAGGGCCAGTCGCGCGGATCGCCATGCCCTGGGCGATCGGCCTGCCAGGGTCAGGGAAGTCGGAGGTCGCCCGGTGGCTGTGCGACGAGGAGGTGGGGTTGTTCCCCACGCGCATAGAATGGGAGCACGAGGTGCGCTTCACGAAGACCGCCCCAATGAATTCCATGGCAAGCAACATCGGGGGGAATACTATCCACAACTTCAGCAAGCTCGGGATCGATCTCATCACGGGGGTCCAGTCCGGCGGGAAGAAGGGCCCGGAGCTGTCGGAGAACGTGCTGCACACGAAAATCCAGCACATGCGCTGGCTTATCATCGACGAGGTGGAGAACGCGTCGGCGGAGCTGCTGGGCGCCGTGCACGGGCAGGTGAAGGACTCGACGAGGGACATGGGAAACCCGTGGGCCGTGGGCGCACGCGCCCCGAAACAGTTCGCCATGCTCGGCGGGCTGAACCTGGTGCTGCTCGGAGACCTGTGGCAGATCCCGCCCGTGAGGACTCTCAGCATTGCTGCCAATCCTTTCTTGAAGTGGCCCGCCAACGTCGGCCGCGCGCTCGAGATGTTTTGGACAGATGGCTTGCCGCACTCGGCGACGCACCGCTACGCCCTGACCCAGTCGCGCCGCTGCTCAGACCCCTGGTGGTGGAGCTTCCTCGAAGAAGCGCGCGCGGGGGATCTGTCGGACAGGATGTGCGATTTCGCCCGCGGCTTCCCCACTGATGTGCCCGGCCCATGGATGCCCGCAAGCCCCTGCAGCGCCGAGGCCTCGACGGAGCACCTCGGCTGCAGGAAGGCGAAGTGCCGCGCGCTCTGGTCAGTTGAGTGGCCGCGGATGTTCCGAGAGAGTCGGGCCTGGTAGGACAGGCGAGCTCTTGGGCACGCTTATTGCAACGCGGAGCGCCGTTGGCGCTGCCGCGTCTCCTCTCAGAGCGATGCCAGACAGCGGGAGGTGAGCACGGCGTTCGCCGACGCGCTGTTCGTGCGCCCGTACAACGTCCCGAAGAACAGAATTTTGACTCTGCGAGCGGCGAATGCGGCAGCAAATGCTGGGAAGCAGCTCCTCTGGGTGGTGGCGCGCGACGTCCCCCTCGCTCGGGGCGACGCGTGCAGGTCGAAGGAGTCGCTCGCCCACGCCAGGCAGAGCTGGCTCATGCACCCAGAGAACCAGACTGGCGGGGTTGCGGGCGCGCTTCCGATCTTCGAAGGGATGCGCGCTTCACGACCACGGAGAATGCGGAGGCGGGAGCATGCAAGCGCTCCTGGGGGACAGTGACTGGCTGGGCCCTCCACCCCGACGACTCGAAGCTGGTGAACGAACAGAGGTCCGAGCCGGAGCTGGTCCTGCAGCGCGTGCCCGATGCGATCATGGTGAGAATTCCAGGAAGCACGGCCCCCCGCTTCGGCAATCAGCCCGCTGGCGTCTTCCCGGTGAAGCTGAAGGACGTGTCCTGGGAGCGCAGCCCCGGCTTCAAGGCCATGGCGAAGCGCGCGGGGCCCCCGCTCGCCCCGCGCTTCGCCGCCGCGGCCCGCTGCGTCACCGGCTCCACTCTTCCGCAGGCCATCATCGACCTCCGTGACGCGCGGACGACGCCCCGTTCGTCCATGGTCCCCATTGGCTACGTGGCCATCAGCCGTACCAGGAGAGCTGATGACCTGATCATCACCCAGCCTTTTTCGCCAGTGCTGTTCCGTCAGGGGCATCAGACGGGCCCGCGGCTTCTGCGCCCCCTCGCAGCAGGGGAGATGACGACGGAACAGGCGCGAGCTGGCTGGGCCAAGGCAGAGCAGGAAGCCGCGTCCAGGTCGTCGAAGAAGTTGGTGGAACGTTCCAGCGCGCCGATTGCCACCGGCGCAAGAGACCGGGCAACTCCCCAGGAAGTGGCACGAGAACGGGCGATCTTTTGGAGCACGCCGTGGCGGGGCAGAGCCAGGGCGCGTGGAGGAGGTGCGCCCTCTGCGTTCAGAAGCGGACCTCTGCTTCGGGCGCGCCCGCCGCGGCTGCAACGCCATTCGCCGCGAAAGGCAGAGACGTGCTCGTCTGCAATCGCTGCAAGGAGCCCAAGGCATTTGCGAATTTCCGACGCAGCGAGGTGGGTGACTTGAAAAGCAGGGGGGCGGTGGACCTCGCCGCTTGCGTGGCGCGCGCCCCCGCGAGGCAGCATTTCAACCTTTTGTCGGCGGCCCGCCTCTTCAAAAGTCGAGTCTGCCAGCGGGGCAAGCCCGCGGAGCAGCTCGATGCAGCTTTTTATGAGATGCACAAGGGCGTCGACGCCGCGCGCACAGATTGTCTGGACCAAAAAAAGGAAGCCCCTCTGCAAGGGGGGCTGCGGAGCAAGGCCTCTGGAGCGCTTGACATGCAGCGCCGGTTCCTGGTGCGAGTCTTGCAAATTTCCGCCGCGCGCGACGCGTGGCTCGGCTCCGCAGCCGAAGACAGCCAAGCACAGAGTCTGGAACATGAAAGAGTGGACCTGCGCTCAGTGCCGGGATCGAAATTTAACACGCGCGCGGTGCTCGGCATTGTTTAGGCGAGACGCCGTGCACAGTCCCCAGCGTGACAGAGCAGGCATGCTCTGCCCCGCTTGCTGGCGGGCAGAGTAGGCGCCGCGCAACCGATCCGGACTGGCAATCGCCGCCGCGGAAAATTGTTCAAAAACACGGGGAAAGATGGGCGTTATATGGCGTGACTTGCTCGGCTGCCGCGCGCGCGCGGCGCTCCGCCCTGCCATCCCCGGGGCTTCTGGGCGGTCTCCTGGGGGGGAGCTCTTGGGGGCCTCTTTGAAGCTTCTTCGGGGCTTCTTGGGGCGTCTTTGGGGCCGCTTTGGGGCCTCTCGGGGCTTCTTGTTGACGTCTTGCGCCGTCTTGGGGCGCTCTTGCGCCGTCTGGCCCCTTCCAGACGCCATCTTGGGAACCTCTCGCGGGCCTTGGGGCTCTCTTGGGGTCCTCTTGGGCCGTCTCAGGGGCCTCTTGGACCGTCTTGGGGGCCTTTGGGCCGTCTTGGGGCCTTATTGGGCCGCCTTCTTGGGCCCCTCCTGGAGGCTTCTTGGGCCGTTTTGGGGCATTCTTGGAGGCTGCCTGGGCCGTCATGATTTTCTGAGAGCCGAAAAATGCAAGAACGCTAAAATCGTTAAAAACGAAGAGGAAATGGAGGCGCTCTTTGGGGTCCTCTTCGGGCCCTCTTCGGCCGTCTTGGGGGCCTCGTGGGCCCTCTTGGGGCCATCTTGGACCGTCTTGGGGCCGTCTTGGGCCGTGTTGGGCCGCCTCGGGGCCATCTGGAAGCCCATTTGGAGACCCCCACAGGCCCAAAAAGCCAAATTTGTTGATTTTCAATTGGTTGTTGTAGGTTTGGGGCCCCAGAATGAGGGCCTCCAGATTTGGCGCTGCGCTACATAATAATAATGTATCACCACACAACGTGCGGCAATTATGCGATCATTTGATACACTGGATACGTTGCATTAAGGCGTTCGTCGAAAAAACGCTGCCGCTCAGCACGTCACCTCCGGACGTGGATTCCTCTCGCTTCGCGGGGTGCACGTCCGGAGCACGTGCAGTCGCGTCGTCGCGGAGCCTCTTGGGAGCCTCTTGGGGGCCTCCTGGCCTCTACCCCCTCCCTCCTTTTCACATTCCCTCCCCAGATTTCCTTCCAGCGCCGGCTCTAATCACGGGCGCCGCTGCGACCTACTTCCACATGCCTGGCGCTGCGCCGCAGTTCGCCCAGGTTGGAAAAATGACCTTGCACTCCAGTCGCTGCGTGGCCTTTGGGGGGTTTCTTTGGAGCCTTTTGGGGGGCTTCTTGAAGACATCCTGGAGGCCTCTTGGGGGCTTTTTGGGGCCCCTTGGGGGCCTCTTGGGGGCCTCCTGGGGCCTGTTGGGGGCGTCTTTGGCCGTATTGGGGCGCTTTTGCGCCGTTTCGTCTCTTCGGAGGATGTTTTTGGGGCCTCTCGCGGCCGCCGCGGGGCCGTTTTGGGGTCCTCTTGGGCCGTCATAAGGGGCCTCTCGGACCGTCTTGCGGGCCTCTTTGGGCCGTCTTGGAGTTTTGTTGGGCCGTATTGGGGCCCTCTTCGGGGCTCCCTGGGTTGTTTTGGAGCGATTTAAGAAGCTGCTTGGGCCGCCAAGGCGAGAACGCTAAAATATTACAAAACCATCGGGAGATCAATGATTTCGGCCTCTGGAGGCGCAGTTGTGGGCGCTCTTGGGGCCCTCTTGGGCTGTCATTGTGTTTTTTTGGGGGCCCTCTTGGGGCCATCTTGGACCGTCTCGGGGCCGTCTTCGCCCGCGCAGAGCCCATTTTGAGCCGTCTTGGCGCCCTCTTGGCCCCCCGAGAGGCCCAAGAGGTCGAACTCATAGATTTTCTATAGGTTGTGGTAAATTTTTGAGCGCCGGGAGGGCGGGGCCACTTTGGTCCGCTCCTGCGGCGCAGCTCCCACGGGGGGGCTAGGGGGGGAGACGTAATAATGCAACACAATACAATAGGTGGCAATTATGCAACACTTGGATACGTTGGGCACATTGCATGACAGCATCCGCGGAGAACGCTGCCGCTCAGCACGTCGCTTCCGGACGTGGATGCTGAGGCTTGCGCCGCACCGCCGACCCCTTGGGGGACTGGTGGTTGTTGTTTCGTGTTGCTCTGGAGGGCCTCTTGGGCGCCAATTGGGGCTTCTTGGTGTTTGGGGGGTTTCGTGGGGGCCTTTGGGGGGCTTTTTTGGGGGCCCATCAGGCTCGAGCGTTTTTTTCAGTGATGGGTTAGGCGCACCCATCCGCAGTCTCCTGCCAGAGCGCTACCGACATGGCGCCGTGATGTGGCCAGCGGGGAACGTCTCGCCTCAGAGTCTTGGGGTGGGGCCCCCAGGCAGCGACAGGCGACATATTGGAAGAGATCATCACCGAACTCCGAAATTTCGACGCGGTTCTTCTTGCTGGAACACAATCGGCTGACTTCATACATAATTACTCAGGGAACACGGTGTTGCGCTCTCGCATTGCGGGTTGTCTTGTTTTGAATGCACCCTTCGGGCCATCACCTTTGTCGGGTTCGAGCTGCGGCTGCTCTATCATCCTAGGTGGTGGCCTCAGAGAGGACCACATTCTACGCAGTTGGCCGTCGCCAGAGGGGGCGAGAGGCCGCGCAGTCGCGGCGCGTCTCAAGCGTGGCAGACAGGATGCGCGTTTCATATGCATGTGTTTCCCTCCGAGCGACTTCGGGCTTCAGAAGAAGAAGAATAACTACCTGGCCAGGCTTCGAGCAGTTCTCTCTGAAATACATGCGCGGTGCTTGCCCTTCCTCTTCTGCGACCTCAGCGATGGCATGGGCCTCCAAAAGTGTGGCTCTGGCGTCGCGGGCTTGCAGAGTGCGGCAGTGGGCGTCGGATCGTTGGAGCGCATGTCAGGTGGAGCGGGCGAGCTATTACGAAAGGCTCTTGAGCAACATAGATTACTGGCAGGAAATTCCCTTGAAGGCCGATCAGCCCCGCCATTCTTTGGAGGCGCTGGCCACTGCGCGCGGATAGACTACATGATATATCCGAGGGACGTGGAGGAGGTGGTGATTACGCGTGCAGTGGTCCCACGACTGGGAGCGAAGTTACAGTTGCAAGCGGGTGAGTCGCCGACAGATCACTTACCGATTGCTTGCGTCTTGCACTACGAAAAGCACCACCCTGAACCGCCCCAGGTTATGGAAGTTAAGTGGCGCAGGGACTTATTGATGCAGGCTATTATGAATGAGACCTCCAAGCGGGATTTCATTGAGTCGGTGGCGGCCAAGCTCGAGTCAGTGGACCCGCGCTACATCAGGGAGAGCGCCTCGCCTGATGTGATTTTCAAGACGCTGGAAGCCAAGGTCATTGAGGCGGGCGCGGAGTTCTGCAGTAAGGCAGCCCGCCGCCCGCCTCGAGCACTATAGTGAATATTGTGAGAGACGTCGCGATCTGTTGAAGCTTCGACTGGAGACTCGAGCGGGGAAGCATTTGTGCACGCCAGCGGAGGCCGCCGAGATTGATGCAGAATTGAAGCGTTTGAGCCAACAGTTGAAGTGCCACCGCAGGCTTTTTTTTTTTTTTGTTCGGCAACGCCGCGACAGGCTGGTCGAGGAGGCGAATCAGATGTGGCGCCGTAGGAAGGCGGCAGAGGCGATAAGGCTGTCGAGGGCCGCAGCGAGATTTCGCATAGGACCAGAGAAACGTGATGGTGCTCTTATACGCCCGTCACCACTGTCAGCTGATCAATGGATGTCGGTCTGGTGGTTGTCTGGACCTGAAGGAGGCATGGCAGTTCATCCGCGTGACTGGACCCAGCTCCGAGCTGACCGCGAAGGCCACTACCAATGGTTACCAGGCGCGGAACTGCTGGGGAGAGCATCGGAAGACTATACGTCTATATTATGGCACTTCGTCTATGGGAAGAAAAGGAAGGCAGCGCCAGCTCACGCGGCGCCACCGGAACTGCGGCGTGTGTTTTTTCTGCCGAAGCCGAGACCATCTGCCCAGCTTCGCCAAGGCTTGGGCGCTGACCCTGAGCCGCCAAGCACAGTGCATTTTAATGTTTATTTCAATGCCGGCCCGGCGAAGATCCGCATGCACGATCAGACCCCGCTGCGCCGGCGCAAGAGCGAGGCATGTGGTTTTCGCAAGTCGGCTCTTCCAGGGCCCAAGGGGCGCCGCGTGGTCCATCTTCTTGCGACCCTGGGGAAAGGATACTTCCGAAACAAGCTCGCGATTTCCCCGGCGGTTATGGGCTGCGGGTTCGTGAAGGGCAGGAGGAGGGGGGGGGCGGTGCTTTGTTCGTTGCTGATGAGTCGTCGTCTCCGTGAGGGAGGCCTTGCACATGCAGTATGCCTGAAAGATCTCAGCAATGCTTTCGGCAGCACCTCTCACGAGACGCTACGCGAGGTGGTCAGTCAGACTCTACGCAGATTCAGATTTTTCTCTTTGTCAGCTGCGCTTCACCGAGGCGCTGATTCAGTTTGATGCGGCCGACGGGCCGCTACTTGTTCGCCCGTCGCAAGGAGGATGCATGGGTGGCCCGTTCATTGCGGCCGCCTTCTTCGGAGGTTTTAAGTTTCCTATCTTGGGGTGGGGAAGGGAGATGCTGGATTGGGACCTCAGGGTTAAACTATTGGTGGGGGAATGGAATGAATGGAAAGTCGACGCGTCGCTTCAGAAGTATGCCGACGACTTGAATAATATTGCCATTGCCGACCCAGGGGGCCCCCTGCCGACTTCTCCAGACAAGCTTAAGTTGACGGATGAATATCTAGACTCGGCTCTATCTCGCTATGGATTCGCCCAGAACAAAGCCGAGCAATAATTCCTCGTGCGTGTCGCGTACCAGGGGATCCTCAATCGTTCAGGACTTCGTCGAAGCAACCTGGAGGGGATGGGGTCGGCGCCGGAGGAAGCAAGGCATTTGGGTCCGTTCCTAACCGTGCGAGATTCAGCGCGTGCTGAAGTCGTTCGTCGTTGTCAAGCTGCTCGCGGTGGATTTCACTCCCTGGGGGGGCTATGGAGTCTCGCGGATCTGGCCGCGAGATGGCGCAGGTGCTTATAGGCTTTGTGCAAAATGCGCTCCTCTCGGGCCTGGAGAGCCCCCCCCCCCTGACGGACGCGGATCACGACATTCTTGATTTCTGTTTGCGTCGCCTGGGAAGGGCGGCGACGGGTGGCAAGGCTGCTAATCGTGACGGAGAACATATAACGAGTTTGACAAGAAAGCGTTTTTGAAGTTCTGGAGGGCCCTCCCGTCTTCCCAGGAAATGCGTCTTCGCAGACTAAAAATGTATCAAGCCTGGGGCCGACAGCCTGACCACCACCCGCAATTGCTCGCGGCGTCGTTTGGCACCTTCCCCTTTGACACGCGCCCGCAGCTTGGGGGCGGGGGGCCGACGGAGTTTGCTTCGCCTTATCTAGTGCAGATGGCAGAGGATCTCGACGATGCCGCCTGTCTTTTGCCGCATGATGCCTTCGGAGATGCGGCCTCTGATTTGAATTCCTTCGCGGGTGCGGAGGCCATGCGCGACTGTGCCGTCGATTTGAACGAACTTCGCAGCAGGGCCTTCGGAGTCTGCTTTCCACCGCCCGAGCGGCGTGCACCTGTGGCCCCGACTACGCAAGTAGGACGTGAAAACGGAGGGGATCACGTGTGCAAGTATAGCAGCAAGGGGCAGTATTGCGGCGCAAGTTTTGCATCGAATGGTGCTTTACTATCACGCATGAGGGTGGGCTGATCAAATTCGCAATGTATTCTATGTCGCTGCGCCAAGCAATGGGTGCATATGCTGCAAGCAAGTCTTATCCTCGCAAAAATCAGTAGCTCCCCACCGCGAACGTTCATTGCTCCGAGGGAAATGCACGCCAGAAGCCGCTCGAACCTTAAACGAACTAAAACCCCTCGCAGTTATCGTTGTTTATGTCGTGAGTTTGAGGGTGGCACGTATGACGAATTATGCAGCCATCTTGTGTCGAATCATCTTCCAGGTCAGATTTCTACCGACCGCGGATTCAGTTCAGCATGCCAGAGGGCGCCGCGGCGAGGGAGACATCGAATATTACCATGCCAGATTGGCGCAGCCTCTCGATCACAGGGCCAGGTGGCGGGGGCGCCACCAAGGGAGACGAGGGCGCCCCGGCCAGCAAGAAGCAGAAGGGCGGCGAGAAGGCTCAGGACATCATCGCCCCGATGGCCAAGCTGGCCCTGGCGGACAGCAAAGCGATCGCGGACCTGGAGGCAGTCGCGTACGTGAAGTATGTGATCGGGTGGGGTCGGCCATGCGTGGCCGCGGGCCTGGCCGCGGGCAAGCGTTGCGACGCCGAGGGCGAGGGCCTGCGGAAAAAGGCCGCTGCGGGCCAGGTGGTCGACTGCAGGGCGCGAGGGGCCCCCTCTCTCGCCATATTCATGGCAGCGTTCGGCTACGGGGCATCTCGCACGATTCCAGAGGGCGCGAACGCCGACAGAGACAGGAAGTCGGTCAAAGAGATGCTCGGGTTCTTTCAGGACAAGCTGTCGGCCGCGACGTCGGGCCAGGTGGCGGAGCTCGTGGGGCACTGCCGCATCTAGCCGCGAAAGAAGCACGAGAATCGGGAGCAGAACTGCACGATCATGTGGCACTTCCTGCCCGCGAACCCCTTGAGCGCCGCCGTGGGCACCTGGATGGAGCAGCTTGTGTCGACCGAGGGAGGCCAGAAGTTGCGCGGCCAGCCTGGAAGATCACAAGTGAGTCCGATCATGAGAAGGCTACCACCGCTTCTTCGGAACAGTGATAGCTTGGCTAGCATGGTAGCCAGAGGTTTTGTCCCCTCCCGACCTCAGTCTCGCCCTCCGACTCCTGCTACTTCCTCGCTTGCTCAGTCTGGTGTGCAGTCAGCTCCCTCCCCCTCCGCGGATTTTGAGTCGGGATCGCAATTCAGTGTTCGAATCCCTAGACGCCCGCGGGGAGGAACATTGAGGAGTGGTCGTAGTTCGAAGGGCAAGGGTTCCAGCCCTACCCTTCCTCGCGCCTGAAGGCCAGCGCCTCTACAGGGGGTTGCGCGCCTCGGAGGTCGCTGGCAAGGCCAGTGCAGCTGTGGGCTGAGAGTGTCCACGTCGAGCGCAGTTTGAACGTCGGCTTCGTAGGCTAAGCCATGGGTACAATCTCGAGCGGAGAGATGCAGTTTAAGCATGCTGTTGTTTCAGCAGATGCCGTCTCCAGTCTTCGCTTGAATCTGGACCCCACGAGCTGGAAAGGAGAAAGGGCCTTTGGGGGGGCCTCTTGGGCTGACATTCCCAGTATTCGCCGTGCACGCATGGGGAAGCGGGCGACAACCCACGTATACAGACAGCGGGCATCTGTCAAACCACCCGAAGACTGATTATCGAATGGCCTTCGGTACATCCCGCCACCGTGCCTGGGTTGCAGGTCTGAGGCCACTAGGCCACTCGGATGGCTGATGGGGTCTCATGGGGAGCGTCCCGGGGGCGCCTTGGAGGCACTCCTGAGGGCCTTTGGGGGGGGGTGCGGCCCTCTTGGGCCCCATGAGGGCCTGTTTGGGGCTTGCTTTTTGCACCGTCTTGGGGCCCTTGGGTCGTCTCTGGGCCCGCGTGGGGCCTCTTGGCCCGTCCTGGGGCGATCTTGAGTGCCTTTTGGGCCGTCGTGGATGCTGTGAGCGCCCAAGAGGCGAATGTGCCAACCCTGTACGTTTTCCAAATGGGATGACAGGGGCGTTTTTTTGCTTCTGGAGGCCCTCTTGGGACGCCTCTTGGAGGCTTCTTGGGGCGTCTCGGGAACCTCTTGGCCCGTCTAAAAGCCAGCGTGGGTATTTTGGATAAATCATTCGGCGAATCGTGGCCCTCTTGGGCCGTCTGGGGGGCCTCTTGGGGCCCTCCTGGCTCGTTTTGAGGCCCTCTCCCTTCCAAATCGACCGGACCGGGCTCCCGGGGGAAGGGTTTGGGGAGGGGGAAGCATCTCACACGCCGATGGACCCCTAGGGGTCGGCAGAAAGGTCCGGGACCGTGAGAAATCGCCGAGCGTTGCTCCTCGGAGGCGGCCTCCTCGCCCGTGGTCGCTTTCGGGGGCAGCTACGGCGGCATGCTGGCTGGCTGGATGAGGATCCGCTACCCCGACGTGGTCGCCGGGAGCATCGCCGCATCGGCCCCCGTGTGGGGCCTCGCCGGCACGCTCGAGAAGGATCGGGCGGCCTCAACCACTTTGCAATGCTGCGCCTTCACAAGGTCGGGGTGGATGCAGCACCTCCTCCGAGCTTCGCCTGGTCGGGGCTGCTGGGAGGAGCAGGTGAGCCCAGTCGGGTCCCGGGAAGCCGAGGCGGATGCCCAAGGCACCTGTCCCTGCGATCCCGACGTCTCAACTTTTTCGTGCCGGGAGTGTTCGTCTTTTTTCGGGGCCCAGGACTCTCACATATCGATCCGGCTCGAACAATTACACAGAAAGATAGGATCTAGGGTTAAGTCGGGCACGCACCTCTACAGGAGAGACATTCAATAATAGTAAAACAATACTATGGGTACAATTTTTCTGATATTGCTTGAACATTTTGGAGTATGTTTGAGTATCTTTGATTTTTCTGTCGAAAATCTGCCTGTAGGGGGGCATGCCCGACTTAAGTCTGGGGCTCAAGGCGTTTTTTTACGATGTTGAATTTTTGTTCGCAACGTCGGATCTCAGGGGTCGGTGCGCCCAGTCGGGGCCCGGCATCTCTCAAGCTCTCCGCCGCCTCAAGCGGTGCGCAGTTAAGGTTAAGTCGGTCCTGTCCCTCTACAGAGGGAATATTCCAAAGTAGTAAAAAAATAGTCTGGGGACGATTTTTCTATTACCTTTTTGACTATTTGGGAATATGTTTGAAGTATTTTTCATTTTTCGTCCCAAATCCCCCTGTATAGGGGGACATGCCTGACCTAAGGTTCGGACAGGAACGCATCAGAGCAACAGGAAAGCGTGGCATCGACAGTGGAGGTCCGCCCGCGTGCTACATCTATGTTCTCTTGTGGGCAAGAATGCAGCAAAGCCCCAGGACAGCGAAGCATTGACAGCGTAGCTCAGCATCAACACAGTGGCCATGGAGCCCCCGCGACTGCTCCGACGATCTGTTGCCTTCCCTCGACTTCGGCCCTCCGCGGCCGTTCTCGGGCCCCAGAGCCATCAGCACGGATCTGGCACGAAAAGCTGCCCCAAGGGAGGCGCTCAGGACCTCTTGGGGCCGCAGATGGAAGAAAACACATAAAGGCGGCTATCAGAGCTCTGACTCCGCCTCCTCCTCCTCCTCCTCCTCCTCCTCCTCATCCGCCTCCTCCTCCCCCTCCTCTTCCTCCTCCTCCTCCTCGTCCTCCTCCTCCTCCTCCTCCTCCTACATCCTCTTCCCTTCTCCTGCTCCTCCTCGTCCTTCTCCTCCTCCTCCTCCTCCTCCTCCTCCTTCCCCTCCCCGATCGAGGCCATGGGCCATCCCCTGCAGCCCAGGCCTCGGCCTCGCCGTGCGCCCTTTCGCGCGGCCTTTCGGGCGGGGAGGCGCCTGCGCCGACCTCGCCCCGGGCCCAGGAGATCGGCGCGCCACGCGCTGCCCTGCGCCTTCAAGGCGGGAAGGTGTGCACGCGCCGGTCCCCTGGGCCGATCGTGGCCGATCGTCGTCGTCGTCGTGGTCGTCGTCGTCGTCGTCATCGTCGTCGTCGTCGTCGTCGTCGTCGCCGCCGTCGTCGTCGTCGTCGGGCGGCGGAGGCGCGGAGGTCCGGAGGCGGAGGAGGCGGAGGCGGCGGAGGCGCAGGGCGGAGGCCCCCTGGGACCGGCGAGGGTCCCTGAGATCCGGCGCTGCGAGGTATGCCCGCGGCCCTGGGGACCCCATCCGTGTGCGGCGTCCCTGAGATCCTGGCGATGCAAGTTTTTCACAGCAGGCGTTTTCGCTCAACTTCGGGCCCTGGGACCCTCACAGAGCGATCTGGCTCGAAAAAGAAAGATGGGGTCCGGGGCTCCGGGCGTGATTTTTTGCGATGTTGCGATTTTTTTTTGAAACGCCGGATCTCAGGGATTTCCCGAGCCGGATCGACATATGATGGCCCCGGGGCCCGAAGCCGGGCGAGGGCGCCCAGAAGAACGGGGGAGTGCGACGCCCAGGTCCAGAGCGCCATTCGCTTTTTGCAGCGTGAGCCTTCGGAGGTCCCGACAGATTCCCCGGGACGGGCTTTTCACCCACGAGCCGCCGGGCGAGGATCCCAGAAGCCGAAAATGTGAGAAAGCCATCCGTCGCGATCTCTTCAGCGCCCAGAGCTCACGGGTGGTCCGCCGGCGCGAACCCGGCGAGGAGCGGCTGGACTGGACCGCACGCGCGGTGACCAGGGGCGTGTCCACGGCCGGGGGCTCTCCAGACAGGCGAGCTCGACGCAGACAAATGGGGTCGACTGCGCCGACATTCGACCCCTCGCGCTGTGAGAAAGTCACGACGCGAGGTTTTTGCTAGTTTTCGGCCCCGGGGGGCCCTCGCCGGGCGCCGGGACAGTCCGAATTCGACTCGGGGTGACAAACCGGTCCCAAGGAATGGGTCGAGACCTCCTGGGGTGGGTCTGGGAGACGAGATCGACTTCTCCGACATCTGCGCGCAGGCTGCCCGCGTCAGGTCGCGCGTAGGCGCCCTGGTTTCCAGTGCGGCGTGCCGCGCTGACGGCCCGCGTTAGTCTCCGCGTAAGGTCGCTACCCCCTGAGATCCGACGTTGCAAAAAATCCAGCATAGCAAGAAATCACGACTGGAGCCCCGGACCCTTTCTGCATCATCTTTCGAGCCAGATCGATCTGTGAGGGTCCCCGGGCCCGAAATTGACCGAAAACGCTGGTTGCGAAGTTAGCCTCGCGAAGGACCCAACCATATGCAGTTGTCAGTACCGCAGTTGTTGGTATCGTGTTAGATGGAGCTCCTTATGGGCCGCGGAACGCTGTACTGGGCGGGGGGGACGCACGCGAACTTTGCCACCAGGGCGCATGAGAACTTTGCCACTGGGGCCTTCAATGGAGCTCTCCATGGGGCCGCGAAACGCTGCGCTGGGTGGGGGAGACGCACGTGGACACCGCCACTGGGGCCTTCAATGGAGCTCCCCATGGGGCCACAGAACGCTGCGCTGGATGGGGGGGGCGCATGTGGACACCGCCACTGGGGCCTTAGGTGGAGCTCCCCCTGGGGTCACGAAACGCCGTTCTGCGTGGGGGAGACGTATGTAGACACCGCCACTGTGGCCTTCGGTGTAGCTCCTCATGGGGCCACGAAACGCTGTTCTGGGAAGGGTGACGACGACGAAGACATGCGCAGGGCAGAGACACGGATGGGAGGAGGGAGGAGGGGGAGGAGGGCAGGAAAGAAGGAAGGAAGGAACGCGGGGACCGTCTCTTCAAAACGAGGACCCAACACCACAGGATGGTTGGGAAAAATTGCAATGCCAAGATTCCCAGACCCCCGACGTCATGAATTTTTCATTACGTCGACCCCCAGAGGTCTCGACCCCTTCCCCAGGACCGGTTTCTCATCCCGAGTCGTTTTTGACGGTCCCGAGGCCCGGTGAGGGCCCCCGGAGGCCGAAAATTAGGAAAAACCGCCCGTCGTGATTTTTTCATTGCTCGAGGGGATCTGCGTCTCAGGGTATGTCATCTCGCGCAAGGCCCATCTTCTTCTCGTCCCGCAGGTGCCTGGCCAACTTGCGGGCCGCCTGGCCGCTGGCCGCCGAGGCGGGCAAGTCCGCTCGCGGCCTCGCGCTGCTCGGCGGCGCCGCGGGCAGCTGCGAGCCGCTGGGCAGCGCGCAGGACTTCATCGCCTGGGCCCAGGCAGGACCCACTCCCAGACTGAAGTCGGGCTCAAAATCCCCCTGTAGGGGGTCACGCTCGACCTTATCCCAGACCCCCTCGCACTGTGAAAAAAAAACGACGGGAGGCTTTTCGCTATTCTCGGCTGCCAGGGGACCTTACCGGGCCTCGGGGCCGTCCAAAGACGACTCAGGATGAAAAACCGGTCCCAGGGAAGGGGTCCAGACCTCTGGGAGTCGACGTTGTGAAGAAATCATGACTTCGGGGGTCTGGGCTGCGTTCCGATCGTCCCGACTTCGGGTCTGCCGTGCTATGGGCTATCTCGCAAGCAGGGCGGAACTTTCCGCCCTACTTTTTGAGCTCCTCTGATGTCGATTTCCACCCCACTTTGCCGTCGCGGTTTCCGCCAAATGATAGCGGAACTCTCTGCCTTATTTTTCTGAGGCGGATATTTCCATTTTGTTTTTTCGCAACGTTCGGGGTGCATTACCAACACAGCGTTGCAAGTCGGGAAATCAACCAACGTACGGCGGGTCCGAAGTCAGAGTGGTCCGATTCGATGTAGCAGGCGCGCCAGATAAGAACTCGGCGTGCCAGCAGGTGCCCCACAGGAAGTTTCTGGTCTGGGACCCGCAGAAGCTCTGGGGCACGGACCCTCAGAGATCGACGAAGAATGTGGCACCGCATTTCATGCGTGCAAGATTTCTTGTCGCGCGTGTCCACTGTAATTATCCACGGCGGGCGGCCCTATCCGATTCGACCCCAGCGTCCTCGCGACATCTGGCGCGGCCCGATGTGTCTGCGCGGGGCCGTGGTGCACGCGGCCGGTCCGATGCGGTGCCCCTTCGGTGCTGGAGCGGCCCCGATCCGACGCGCGTGCCGAGGCGCTCCGAGGCCCCGGCCCGGTGCGGGCGGATCCCGCCCTTCCTCCCTTCCTCCCTTCCTCCCTTCCTCCCTTCCTCCTCCTCCTCCTCCTCCTCCTCCTCCTCCGCTCCGAGGCCCCCTGGTTCTTGCTGGCCGAGGCGAACTACCCCTTCCCCTCCACGTACATCACCTACTCCGTGGGCCCCGGGTCCTTCCCTTTGCCGCCGTGGCCGATGAGGCGTGGGCTAGCCGCAGGAGTGACCTCTGGCCGGGGTGACCCTTGGTGCGGGCCCAGGGGGGGGCCCCCGATCGCCGAAGGCGACGCGGTGTTGGCGTCTCGCGCGCTCGTGTGTGCCCCCCCCCGCGGCCCCCAACGAACCGCGCACCAAAGGCCACTCTCACCCAGGGGCACTCTTCTGCGTGTAGTCGACCTCCGAGGGCCGCGTGCCGCGCCCTGGACCGGGACTTCGGCGTCCGGCTGGAGGGGCGGCCCGAGGACGTGGCGTACACCCTCCGCCTGGGCGACCTGACAGGAGCGTGTTTCTTTACTGCTTGGGGCATAATGTGGGCATTACAGCCCCCCAGCCCCCCCCCCTTGCCCCCCCCCTATATGACGTGACGCCCCTCCCCCCCCAGTGCGCTCTGGGCACTGCCGCCGTGCGCACGGCGGGGGGGAGGCGTTACATTATATATCCCCCCCCCATGGCCCTTCCCCCCTCCCCCATAGTGCCCATTATCGCCGAAAATTAGATTATCCCAGAGCGACCCTACCTAGGAGCTGGAGCCCCGAGGAGAGCAATATTAGTAGTAACGGTAAACGCCGTCCTCCTCCTTCTCCTCATCGTCGCAGTTGCAGCAGTAGTGGTAGTAGTAGTAGTAGTAGTAGTAGTAGTAGTCGTCGTCGTCGTCGTCGTCGTCGTCGTCGTCGTCGTCGTCGTAGTAGTAGTCGTAGTCGTAGTCGTAGTCGTAGTCGTAGTCGTGGTAGTAGTAGTAGTAGTAGTAGTAGTAGTAGTAGTAGTAGTAGTAGTAGTAGTAGTAGTAGTAGTAGTAGTAGTAGTAGTAGTATAGTAGTAGTAGTCGTAGTCGTAGTAGTAGTAGTAGTAGTCGTCGTAGTAGTAGTAGTAGTAGTCGTCGTAGTCGTAGTCGTAGTCGTAGTCGTAGTCGTAGTCGTAGTCGTAGTCGTAGTCGTAGTCGTAGTCGTAGTCGTAGTAGTAGTAGTAGTAGTAGTAGTAGTAGTAGTAGTAGTAGTAGTAGTAGAAGTAGTAGTAGTAGTCGTAGTAGTAGTAGTAGTAGTAGTGCTATGCTATGCTATGCTGCGCTATGCTGTGCTATGCTATGCTATGCTGCGCTATGCTATGCTATGATATGTTATGATATGCTATGCTGCGCTATGCTGTGCTATGTTATGATATGATATACTATGTTATGCGATGCTGCGATATGCTATGCTATGCTATGCTATGATTTGCGATGCTGTGCTATGCTATGCTATGCTATGCTGCGCTATGCTATGCAATGCAATGCTGCGCTGTGCTATGCTAAGCTAAGCTATGCTATGCTAAGATATGCTATGCTATGCTATGCTATGCTATGCAATGCTATGCTGTGCTGTCTTATGCGATGCTGCGCCACGATATGTGATGGTATGCTATGATATGCTATGCTATGCTATGCTATGCTATGCTAATGCTGCGCTCCGCTAAGCTGAGCTGAGCTGAGCTAAGCTAGGCTAGGCTAGGCTAAGCTAAGCTAAGCTAAGCTAAGCTAGGCTAGGCTAAGCTAAGCTAAGCTAAGTTAAGCTAGGCTAGGCTAAGATGCGGTAAGCAAAGCTAAGCTAAGGGGGCGCAACTGGGGGAACCGCGGGGCGGATACTGGGGGAACCGCCCGGGGCGAGGAACATTGCCCGGGCCCCTTTAAGCCCAGCGAGTAAGAACCCTCTAGGCAGAGCCTAGGTAGGGAAAGAGAACTTGAGCCGAAATGGTTACGGAAGGCACTGCTTGCGGGGGCTCCGGTCCGGCCATCGAGGCCAGCTCGGCATCTGTCGCACATTGCTTTTGCTTTGCCTTTCTTTTGCTTTGCTTTTACTTTTGCTTTGCTTTGCTTTGCGTTGCTTGTGTTTTGCTTTGCTGTCGCTGCTGTTGCTTTGCCTTTGCTTTGCTGCTGTGCCATGCTATGCTCTGCTATGCTATGCTATGCTCTGCTGCGCGGTGCTATGCTGTGCTGTGCTGTGCTGCGCTCTGCTCTGCTATGCTATGCTATGCTATGCTGCGCTATGCTGTGCTATGCTGGGCTTAGCTATGATATTTTGCTGTGCTGCGCTATACTCTGCTACGCTCTGCTACGCTCTGCTACGCTCTGCTACGCTCTGCTACGCTCTGCTACGCTCTGCTGTGCTCTGCTGTGCTCTGCTATGCTAAAGCTCAGCAGAGCTAAGATGAAGGTAAGCTAAGCTAAGATTAACCTGAGCTAAGATGAAGCTAAGCTAAGCTAAGATGAAATAAGCTAAGCTAAGATGAGATAAGCAACGCTAAGCTAAGGGGACGTAACTGGGGGAACCGCGGGGTGGATACTGGGGGAACCGCCCGGGGCGAGTTGCACTGCCTGGCCCTTTAAGCATACCGAGTAAGAACCCTTCCAGGCAGAGCCTAGGTAGGGAAAAAACATGCCGCAGTCGCGGTGGAGTGGGGCAACGCCACCGGGAACGGCCACTCGCTCGCCGAGGGGCAGCTCCGGGCGTCGGGGCTGCTGGAGCTGGTCGTCGGGGGCCCCCAAACGGGGTGGTGATCACACCGTGTGGTGAGTCGGTGGGGATTCGGGGTCACCGCACGGTTTTGGGACTCAGATCGTTCTCCGAGGATGTCTCGGGCGACTGGGGCCTCCGAGGTCTCAAAACCGTGCGTTGACGGACCGTGCGGTGATGTCTTGGAGGATTTCGAGGTCACCGCACCGTCTGTCACCGCACCGTGTCGGGACTCCAAAGGTCGGTGCCGTGCGGGACGCCGTGGGCGTGTGGTACAACGTCACCGGGGACAGGCTCTGCTACGACGTCGCCTCGTCTCGGGGGTTGGTATAGACCCTGAGGTCCTGGCGTCTCAAGTATGTCGGCCCAGGCGACTTTCGCACGATTTCGGGCCCTGGGACCCTCACAGATCGATGCGGCTCGAAAAATGCAGCAGAAAGATGGGGTCTAGGGCTCTTATTGCTTTTTTTCGCGATGTTGCACTTGTGTGCAACCTCGAATCTCAGGATAGGGATCAGGAGGGGAAAAACAATTGCTTGTGGATCCCCAGGGAAATAGGGTAACGTATGCGAAGTGGGTGGGGGGTAAGACGAAAGCCCACAACAATATATAGACATATGGGGAGTCATGGGACTTGTTCATATATATAGGTATGTTTACATACCTCTGTAATGTATACATATATGCACATACGTATGTGCGTGTATGCCGATCTCTCTATATATACATATATATATATATATATATATAGCTGTAGCTATATGGATGTATGTATGTATGTATGCATGCATGCATGCATGCATGCATGCATGCATGCATGTATGTATATATGTATGTAGGTAGATCGATAGGTAGGTAGGTATGCATCTATGTATGTGTGTGCGGCTGAGTGTAGGTATACATGTAAGTAGGCATGCATGCAGGCATGCATGCATGCATGCATGTATGTATGTATGTATGCATGCATGCATGCACGTATGCACGCATGTATGTATGTATGTATGTATGTATGTATGTGTGTATGTATATATGTATGTGTGTGTGTGCATGTCTGTCTGTCTGTCTGTCTGTCTGTCTGTCTGTCTGTATGCATGCATGCATGTATGTATGTATGTATGCATGTGTGTATGCATGCATGCATGCATGCATGCATGCATGCATGCATGCAGGCAGGTAGGTAGGTAGGTAGGTAGGTAGGTATGGAGGTATGTATGTATGTATGTATGTATGTATGCATGCATGCATGTATGTATGTATGTATGCATGCATGCATGCATATGTATGTATGTAGTATGTATGTATGTATGTGTATATATATATGTATGTATGTGTTTATGTATGCACATACATGTATGTATGTATGTTTGTATGTATGTATTATATATATATATATAATATATATATATATGTATATATATATATATATATATATATATATATATATATATATATATATATATCCCTGGGGGCGAGGCCGGGGGCCCCAGGACAGGTGCCCCCACCCCCCATGGGGGGACGGGGGCTCATTTTCCCTGTGTTTTCACAGGGTTTCCGCGTCCTGGGCCTCAGAGGCCGCCGCCTCCAACCCCCCATGGGAGGACGGGGCGGCCGGGGAGGTCCAAAATAGTCCAGGAGGGCATCCAGAGGTTCCCAAGACGGCCCAAGCGGGCCCCGAGTCGCCGAAAGACCGCTCCAGGACGCCCAAGATAGGCCCAAGACAACCCGAGAGGCCCCCCAAGGCACTCCACGACGCTTCAAGACGCCTCTTCAAAGCGCTTCAAGAGGCCGAAATCGTTTATTTTACGAAGGTTTTGGACACATTTTGCTTTTCCCGCCTTCTCAGTTTTCCGACGCTCCACGACGGCTCAAAGGCCCCCCGCGGACGCCCCAAGAGAGCCCACGAGGCCTCCAAGAGGGGCTCAAGACGGCTCTGGAGGGCCCCAAGACGGCCCAAAACGCGCTCAAGACGGGCGAAGAGAGCCCCAAGACGGCCCAAGCGGGCCCCGAGTCGCCGAAAGACCGCTCCAGGACGCCCAAGATCGGCCCAAGACGGCCCAAAGGCCCCCCAAGGCACTCCACGACGCTTCAAGACGCTTCTTCAGAGCGCTTCAAGAGGCCGAAATCGTCAAAAATACGAAGCTTTTCGAACGATTTTGGCCTTTCAGCCTTTTCGGCTGTCCGACGTTCCAAGACGGCTCAATAGGCCCCCAGGAGCGCACCAAGACGGCCCAAGAGGGCCCCAAGAGGGCCCCAGAGTCGCCCAAGACAGCCCAACAGAGCCCCAAGACGGCCCCAAGATGCGCCCAAGACGGGGACCACGACTCCAAGATTCGACCCTCCGGCTTGAAGAGTGCCCCAGGAGGCCCCAAGGAGCCCCCAAGAGGCCCCAGGAGGCCCCCAAGAGGCACCCAGGAGGCCCAAACGAGGCCTAAAGAGGCCACAAAACAGCCCCGAGGAGGCCCCACAACGGTCCCAAAACGGCTACCGAGAAACTGCGAAACTGCCTTCACGACGTCCCCGACAGGCCAACCACGAGATCCAAACCAACACCCATGAGGCCTCTGACCCACCACCCAGGGCACGGTGGCGGGAGCAGTGACAGCACTTGTGCACAGCATGTTCCGGCGGAAGCCTTCCGGAACACGCTGCAGGAGAAGGAGGAAGATCAGGAGGAGAGAGAGCTGGAGTGGGAGGAGGAGGAGGGGGGCGAGGAGGAGGAAGAGGTCTCCAAGACAGCTCGAAGATAGCCGAAGAGGCTTACACGAGGGCCCTGGGCGGCCCACGAGGGCCCCAAGGCGGCGCGGCGCCAGGGCGCCTACCACGTGTTGAAGAGGATCCGCCCTCGGTCCTGCCAGCGGCTGCAAACACCGACATCGGAAAGCACGCGGCGCTGGGGCGATAGTCACGTTTTGAAAACAAACAGCCGCCCCTCCATCCTTGAAGCTGCTGCGACTTGTCGATGATGCTCCGACCGATCCGCCTGTCCCTCTTCTGTGCGAGCTCGCGTTCACAATCGGGGAAGTCCGCGCTAGAACCTAAGCGCGCGCGAAGCGCGCGCGTGGTTCTAGTATATATGTGTGTATATATATATTTATATGTATATGTATATATATATATATATATATATATATATATATATGTGTGTGTGTGTGTGCCCCTGGGCCCCTTTAATAGAGGCGTTCCTGGCCCAGGGTGCCCCCAGGAGGCCCGCAGAAGCCCCTGCGGTCTCTGGGGCACCCCCTCGCGAGGCCCAGAGGGCCCCAGGGGCTCCAGAGTGGTTGGCCGACCGGCCAGGGACAGCTTCCGGGAGATCCGACGTCGCGAAACATTGAGACGTCGCGAGCAATCACGACCGCAGCCCTATAGACACCGTCTTTCTGCAGCAACTTCCGACCTGTGGGCCCGAAGCCGGGCGAAGCCGCCCGGTGTGAAAAAGCCATTGGCATCCCCGGACCCCCGACCTCGTGAGTTTTTCGCAACGTCGACCCCCAATCGTCTCGACCCCTTCCCCGGGACCGGTTTCTCATCCCGAGTCATTTCTTGACGGTCCCGAGGCCTGGTGAGGGCTCCCGGAGGCCGACAATTAGGAAAAACCTCCCGTCATGATTTCTTCATTGCCCGAGGGGGTCTGGGTCCGCCGACATGAGGTTTCTTTCGACCCGCGCCCTCGGACGCCTCTCGCGGGGCAGCTTCTGTTCGTCCCCGGGCCTCTGTTTTTTGGAGTGTCCCGGGGCCGGAGAGCGGGTCCTGGAGGCCGAGAGCTGGCAGGAACATCAGGTCTGTGGCAGCGGAGGAGGAGGAGGAGGGAGGAGGGAGGAGGAGGAGGAGCAGGAGCAGGAGGAGGATGAGGAGCAGGAGGAGGAGGAGGAGGAGGAGGAGGAGGAGGAAGAGGAGGAGGAGGAGGAGGAGGAGGACGAGGAGCAGGTACATGAGGAGGAGTCATTCGGAAGACCAGTGTTAACCCAAGACTCATCAAAGATGTCAAAATACACCCTCCCTCCAAGATCCCTCCTCATGGGCCCCTGCAGGGGGTCATTTTCACTGAGGAAGTTGCCCCGTCAGAACAACCGTGTGACCATCTTGAAGCGTGCCAAAACACCATTCTCAATACTTCAACGCCACGAGTTCATCTGACTGTTACGTCTTCGCCATCCTGAATTGTGCCAGAATGCCTTTCCGGGGATTCCAACACTGCGAATCAGCGTGACTGTTACGTCCTGACAAATCTGAATCGTTCCAAACGAAATTGTCTGGTACGTACAGTGAGAATATGTGCAATTCTTGTAAATGTTTAAAGCGAATGTGCACGGCGCTTAGGCGATACTTACATGTTGATAACGAACCGCCCTCAATCCGTGAAACTCCTGCATGCTTTATCGAATGTGCGCGACGCCTATTCGAGAGACACATGTTGAAAACCACCCGCCCTCAATCCGTGAAAGTGTTGCAAGTGTTTTAACATAATGTGCGCGGCGCTATGGCGAGAGCCACATGTTGAAAACCACCCGCCCTCAATCCGTGAAGCTCTCACATCTTTGTACCAGTTGTACGCGGCGCTACGGCGAGAGCAACCTTTTGAAACATACGAGGATAAGGACTGGAGGAGGAGGAGGAGGAGGAGGAGGAGGAGGAGGAGGAGGAGGAGGAGGAGGAGTTGCCACCCCGCCGGGATCGAACAGACAACGCCGGGACCCCTCTGGCAATCCCCGACCTTCGGCGCCTCACGCGGCCGAGGAGGGCGCCGCCGCTCCGCGGGGCGCCGCCGAGGAGCAGGGCTCGTGCCCCGCGTGCCCGCCCTGTGAGGGGTGCCCGCCGTGCCCCGTGGCGGGCTGCGAGCCCGGCGTGTGCGACTTCCGCGGCGAGGTGAGCAAGACCTTCTCGGCGGCGAGCCCCACGGGGGGAGCCTGGACCCCCTTTAGAGGGTTTTTGGCGGCCCCCGAAAGGGCTCTTGGCAGCACCTGAGAGGGTTCTTGGCGGTCCCTGAGGCGGTTCCTGGCGGCCCCTGAAACGGTTCTTTGCGGCCCCCGAGAGGTTTGTTTGGCGGCCCCCTGAGGCGCCTCGTGGCGTCCCCTGAGAGTCTGGACGCCCGAAATGGGCACGGAAAGAATGGGTACGATGCCCAACAGCGGATCTTGTTCGTGCCCAACAGCGGATCTTGGGTACGATGCCCAACCGCGGATCTTGTACCCATTCTTTCCGTGCCCATTTCGGGCGTCTAAAGAGAGGCTTCCTTGCGGCCCCTGAGAGGCCTCCCGGCGGCTCCGCGAGAAGATCGCGGCGGATCGGCGGTTTTCGGGCATCCGGGGGCCCTCGCCAGGCCCGGGGACCGCCGTCGAACACGACTCGGGAGGAAACATCGGTCCTGGGGAGTGGGCCGAGACCTATTGGGGTCGACGCTATGAAGCAATCGTGACGTGACGTCGGTTGTTGGCGAAGTGAGATCTCAGGCGATTTTTGTTCAGTCCAGATTTTCTCGACTTCGGCCTCTGGGGCCCGTCATCGGGCTCCCGGGCCGAAAACATGGATCCGGGGCGAAAATTTGGCCCTGGGGAAGGGGTCAGGACCTCTGGGCCCGCGGACTGAACGGAGTATATCGACGGATAGATGTCGGGGGAGTGAGGAGGCGGTGGCAGGCCTTCTGAGAAGGCGGCGGGGCTTCTCAGAACCCCTGGCCTTCTGAGAAGCCACTCTGGGTTTCGGCGAAAGGACGCTGCAAAGGCTTCTCAGAAGGCCCGAGGGCTTTTTAGAAGCCCGCCGCATTGTGAGAGGCATGCCCCCTCTAGCTTCCCCCCTGGGCTCGCCGCCGACCTTCTCGTGGGACGGCATCACATGCAACGACGACATCTGGCTGTACAACGACGCGGCGCGCGGGATGCTCGGAGGGCGCCAAGTATATAACCTAACGCACAGATCCTGGGGACCCAGGTTTTTGTTTGCCTCCCTGACGCAGCCAGGCGGGCGCGTGCACCGGTCCTGGGCCCAGGGATGGGCCAGGGCCTCGATCGGTGGGGTGGCCGGTCCTCATCCGCCGATCTGATGTCTTCCATCCGCGGCCCCAGGGGTACTGAGCGCTTCTCCGGGAGAATTCTCCGTGCCGAGTCTATATTTGATGGCCTTTGCGTAGTGGGGGGGGGGCGATCAACGGGGGGGCGGCGAGGGCTGCAGAGAAGGGGCCCTCGAGGGTCCAAACGGGGGGGCCTTGAGGGCTCGAGAAGTGCACTTGTCCTCCCCTCCCCGAAGGTGTCGCCCCCCCCCCCCCCTCCATTTGAGCGCATCTGAGCGACGCCCAACCGGGGGCCTGAGAACGGCTACCGAGGGCCGAAATCGACGGGCCTGCGGTGTCGGTGGCTTCGTCGGCGCCCTCCTATATAGGATGACCAGGGACCCGCCTCGGCCGCCCGGTGTGCGCGGCGCAACGCCACCGTGGCCCAGGATCGGTGTCGGTGGTTTCGCCGGCGCCCTCCCGGAGGATGGGCCGGGACCTGTACTGGCCGCCCAGCGTGCGGCGCAACGCCACCGTGGCCGACGTCGTCGGGTCTCCCGAGGGGCAGCTGGTCGCGGGCTGCGGGCGGGACAGCGCCAGGACTTCCTCGGGTGCTGCCGGGGGCGGGCCCTGGCCCGAGGCGTCCCTGGCCGTCCCCTCGGCATCGCTCGGGCGCGCGCTCCTGTTCTCGGCGAGGGCCATCGGGGAGCACCCTCGGCCATCTTGCGAAGAGGCACGCGCGCGAGGCCGAGGCACGGGGGACAGGCGTCCGAGCGATGGGAGGTCCCCACCCACCCTCCTCCTCCTCCTCCTCCTCCTCCTCCTCCTCCTCCTCCTCCTCCTCCTCCTCCTCCTCCTCCTGAAGCTGAGGCGCTGCAGCTGTGTCACGCTGGACGTGTTCGCCCGGCTTCGGGCCTGGGCAGCACCCCGGGTCCGTCCGCTTCGGTGCGGGAAGATGGGGTCCATAGTCGGACGTGGTTGAGACGAGGATGCATCCCCAGACACGATCGCGTCGCAGAAAAATCAGGGCGGGAGGTTTTTGGCTGTTTTCGGCCCTTGGGACCCGGGAGCCTTCGCCAGGCTTCGGGACCGTCAAAAAACCACAAGACGAAAACCTGGTCCTGGGGAAATGGTCGGGACTTCCAGGGGCCCCGTATGGGACAAATCCGGACGTCGCATGTTTGGGTCCGTTCCAGGAACGCTCTGTGAAAAGGCCGGGGCGCCCGAGACATCCTCCGGGACCGCTGGATCGCAGAGAACTTCGATCTATCCTCACTCGGTTCTAACTATCCTCGTCCTGGCCTCGGCTTATCTAGGGCTCCGACGGGAGGAGGAGGAAGAGGAGGAGGCGGAGGAGGAGGAGGACGAAGGAGGAGGAGGAGGGAGGAGGAGGAGGAGGAGGAGGAGGAGGAAGAGGGGGAGCAGGAGGAGGAGGCGCGAGGTTGTACGTTTTCTCGCCAGGGTGGGCCTCATGTCTCGCGCCATAGTTCGGGACCCCCCCTGGTGCCAATGGGGGGGGGGTCGCAGAGGGGGGTCACCAGTTCCTCCGAGGATCGGGGCTCCGGTATCGAAGCTCGAGTTATGATGGTCCAACCTACCTTAGCCTTGATCGCCAGAAAGAACTTCGAGCACCAGGAAAGTACCGAAAGTGGAGGGTTTTCACGTGGCGGGCCCTAGGAGGCGATACTCCTTCGACACATCGCTGGCGCGTCGGGCATACACTATTTCGATACTTTACTGGGCGGCCGAAATGATTTCTGGGATGTGGCCCTGAACCCAGACCTCCGCCGCCGTGATTTTTCACAACGTCGACCCCAGAGGTCTGGACCCCTTCCCTGGGACCGGTTTTTCATCCTGAGTCGTCTTTGGACGGCCCCGAGGCCCGGTGAGGGCCCCTGGAGGCCGAAAATTGCGGAAAACCTCCCGTCGTGTTTTTTCACAGCGCGAGGGGGTCTGGGAAGCACGATGTGAGCAACATGTAGCTCGAGGAGGTGTTTGGTAGACGCTTGGGCCCGTTTTTTTTGGGGGGGGGCTCTGGAGGTGTTCCTGGGGCACCAGTTTCTCGGGGAGGCGGCGCTTCCTAGAGGAAGTGGCGGTCCCCCCTAGGTTTCAGTCGGGCAGGTCCCTCTGCAGGAGTAATGTTCAAACATAGTCTGAACATTGGCTGGGGACGATGCTTCGACTGTTTTTGACTATTTTTTAGTATTGCTTGACTGCCTTCCATTTTTCTTCCGAAATCCACCTTTAGGAGGACCTGTCCGGCCTAAGCTTAGTTGGATCAGTGGTGACCCTCCTTGGGCTTGCCCGAGTCGGGCAGGGCCAGGACGAGGGCAAAGCCGTTCCGCAGCGTTCCGCAACGCTCTCAGAGAATATGTAGCTTAGCTGTGCAAAGTGTATTATGGGAGTCTTCGCTGCCCTGATACGCACGTTTTGAAACGTAGCACGTGCCGTGTTCAAAACGTACGTGCTCAGTCTACGTGTTGAGCTACGTATCAATACGCTACGTGTTACGTGTTGCGTATCGGGGCAGCTAAGATGGGAGTATGTTTGGAGTATGTTTGAATGTTCTTGGTTTCTGCACACGTAGCGGTTGTGGGTCCATATAATTCTCAGAGCTTTCTGGAGCGTTCTGAGAAGGCCGCGGCACCCGAAACAGCCTCGAGAGCCGCCGGAGCCCAGAGATTCTCGACTCACGGTCGGACCGAGGCAATAAGATCGAGGTCGGTTCGGGGAGGGTAACCCTCCTCCCTCCTCCTCCTCCTCCTCCTCCTCCTCCTCCTCCTTCTCCCTCCTCCTCCTCCTCCTCCTCCTCCTCCTCCTCCTCCTCCCTCCTCCTCCTCCTCCTCCCTCCTCCTCCTCCTCCTCCTCCTCCTCCTCCTCTCCTCCTCCTCCTCCTCTCCTCCTGCTCCCCTCCTCCTGCTCCTCCCCCTCCTCCTCCTCCTCCTCCTCCTCCTCCTCCTCCTCCCCCTCCTCCTCCTCCTCCTCCCCCTCCTCCTCCTCCTCCTCCTCCTCCTCCTCCCTCCTCTCCTCCTCCCTCCTACTCCTCCTATCGCCTCCTCCTCCCTCCTCCTCCTCCCGCCTCCTCCTCCCTCCTCCTCCTCCTGCTCCTCCTCCTCCTGCTCCTCCTCCTCCTGCTCCTCCCCCTCCTCGTTCTCGACTCACTGTCGGACCGAGGTAACACGCTCGCGATCGGTTCGGGGACGGTACCCTGATGTTCTCCGTGCTTGTTGGATCGTCTTCTGCATCCTGGGGGAGGGTACCTACGAACCTTCTTCAGTTTGGCCGGCGGAGTGCCTCGTGTTCTTGAAGGATGTTATTGTGTCCCAGGTCTGGCCGTACCCTCATCCGATCTGATCGTCGTCATGGCTTCGTCGTACCCGGGGGCCTCGAGAGGGGTGCTCCTGGAGGCCGCCTGGGCCTCCTGCAGGAGCTCCTGGGGGCGCCTCGGGGCCAGGGGGGCGCCCCAGCGGCAGCACCCGCCGAGGAGGGGGCTCGCCGGAGCCCCGCGGCAGCAGGACCCGTGGAGCAGATGGGCCACCTCCTACTACGGCGGGAAGGACTCGGAGGCGCGCGCGAGGGCGGCGCGAGTCGGGGGTGGCCTTCTGGGGAGGCGCGGGGGCTTCCTGGAGGGCGGGGGCCTTCTCAGAAGCGCCCAGAGGCTTCTGAGGAGGCTTCTCGGAAGCGGGGAGGCCTTCCAGGGTCCCCGCCGTCTCCGGAGCCCACCCGCCGAAGGCCGCCCCTCCTCGCGCCAACCGCCGTGTGCGTGCCGCCGCAGGACATTGCGCACCACCGCAACATCGTGTGGAGCCAGGCCGGAGGGCGCCGACGGTGCACCCGCACCGACCGTGGCCAGGTCGCCCCCGAGCCCAGGTCCCCCTCCTCCTTCTCCTCCTCCTCCTCCTCCTCCTCTTCCTCCTCCTCCTCCTTCTCCCTCCTCCTCTCTTCCACTCCTCCTACCGCCCCACCACCTCCTCCTCCTCCTCCTCCTCCTCCTCCTCCTCCTCCTCCTCCTCCTCCTCCTCCACCCTCTCCTCCTCCTCCTCCTCCTCCTCCTCCTCCTCCTCCCTCCTCCTCCTCCTCCTCCTCTCCTCCCTCCTCCGTCCTCCTCTCCTCCTCCTCCTCCTCCTCGCTCCTCCTCCTCCTCCACCTCCACCCCTCCTCCTCCTCCTCCTCCCCCTCCTCCCGCCCTCCTCCCTCCTCACTCCGCCTCCTCCTCCTCCATCTCCTCCTCCTCCTCCATCCTCCTCCTCCTCCTCCCTCCTCCCCTCCCCCTCACCCCTTTCCTCCTCCTCCCCTCCTCCTCCTTCTCCTCCTCCTCCTCCTCCTCCTCCGAGCCCAGGCTCGGGGCATACGGTCGGGGTCTTTTGGTTCGCGTGGCGCGACGTGCGAGCCTTCTCACGGCCCCCAGGACACGTGTGCACATCGCAGATCTGCGTTTCGGAGGTCTGCCGATGTTTTCGTCTAGGCTGCTGGATGCCTTCCAGCCTCGGGAGTCTCTCCAGCAGCTCCGTCTCGCTGAGAGCGTCCCGGGAGTGCCCGAATCGTCCCGAACGGCCGTCGCAGACCCGAGGTGTGACCCGAGAGCCGGATCGCCGGCAGCGCCGACGCTGGCCACGTCGACCCCGAGCCCAGGATCAGCGCACGTGAGCGGTGCAGAACAAGACGGGGTCGTCTGGGCCGACGCGGGCGCGCAAGCTGCCCGCGGAAGGTCGCGCGGGAGGGCCCTCGTCTCTCCAGAGCAGCGTGCCGCGCGGGCGGCCCGCGTACGCCACCGCGTTGAGGTCGCTGTGCCAACTCGCGTGAGGACCTTTGGTTCGAGCAGGGGGTCGACTACAGACTCGACTTGCCCCAGAGTTGATTTGCCCGCAGAATCCGCGAAACGTGCCTACGATGCTCCGTAGATCTCCTGACGATTCTGCGTATGTTTTTGGAGGCCTGGAGGTTGACACCAGCACCAATGTCGGCGATGTGCTGCCAACGAGGGATGGCGATCCCGATCCCGATCTCGGTGATGGTGGCAATTTCCCGGCTTCCCAGCTGGCCGACAGATTACCACCAGCACCAGAACCTGGGATCGTCTTCCCCCGGTGGAGGCAGCCCCCTGTGTTGGTGCTGGTGCCCATTTCCAAGCCTCGTATGTTTCGCATGGGTTCGAGGAGAAAGTCCGTTCTGGGGGTAGATTTGAATCGGGCCTGTCCCTCTACAGGGATGTTGGGAAGAAAAAAGTCAAAAAACGCCCCAACTGTATTCAAAAATAGTAAATGGTCAAACAACCATTCAAACATCGTGCCCGTATTTAATTATTATCTATTATGTTTTTGCTATTTTTGAATATCCCCCCTGTAGAGGACAGGCCCGATTCCAAATCTACCCCAGTAACGGACTTTCTCCCGAACCCATGCGAAACATACGAGCTTGGGAAATGGGCACAGCAACCAGAACCTGGGATCGTCCTTCCCCGGTGGAGGCAGCCCCCTGTGTTGGTGCTGGTGCCCATTTCCAAGCCTCGTATGTTTCGCATGGGTTCGAGGAGAAAGTCCGTTCTGGGGGTAGATTTGAATCGGGCCTGTCCCTCTACAGGGGGGATATTCAAAAATAGCAAAACAAATAGTACGGGCACGATGTTTGAATGGTTGTTTGACCATTTTGGAATACAGTTGGGGGTATTTTTGATTTTTCTTCCAACATCCCCCTGCAGGGGGGCAGGCCCGACTGAAGGGTAGATCAGCTCCGCAGTCGATCGCCAGCACTCGAGTCTTTGATCGTCGCTCCCGTGCCCTCCTGGCACGTAGCCAGAGGGCCCGCGCGCCGGCCCTGGGCTCATAAGTCGGGCCTGTCCCTCTACAGGGGGAATGCCCGAAAATGGTTTAAAAAATGACCGTCAGGGGACGTAGTCTCTCTCTCTCTCTCTATATATATATATATATGTATAAAAACAAGCCGTGCTGATTGTGATTATTGTTTGATTATTTTCTGGGTCTTTTTTATTTTTCGTCCAAAATCTCCCTGTATAGGGGGACACGCCTGAGCGAACCCTGGACCCGGGAGGGCGGGGCCGGGTCGGGCCTGGTGTCAGCGCACAGCCGGCGTCCTCTTGCCAGGGGCTCCTGGACCCCTGGTCCGGCGGCGGCGTCTACCCGCCCGGGGGCGGCGTCGAGGGCCCGCTCCGCCAGAACATCTCTGCCGACGGCTCGCAGGTCGCGCTGCTGATCGACCTTGGAGGAGCGTGTTTCTTTCTTGCTTGGGGCATATAATGGGCATTATAGCGCCCAGCCACCCCTCCCCCCCCCCCCCTACAACATAACGCCCCTCCCCCCCATCGCGCTCTGGGCACTGCCGCCGTGCGCACGGCGGGGGGGAGGCGTTACATTATACCCCTCCTGGCCCTTCACCCCCCGCCACCCTGTAATGCCCATTCTCACCGAAAGTCAAGCAGCGCTCTCGAGGGCATCACCTGGACCTCTTCTTCGAGGACCCCGCGGACCCCAACGCGGTGAAGGAGGTGCGCAGGATCGAGGAGGAGATGGTCTCGCAGTGGTGCGACGAGTGGCGAGCCATGGCGGACGAGGTGGTGATCTGAGTGGCCTTCCCAAGGGGCCCGCGGGCTCGGCGGGGCCCCGGATCGCTCTCTCGAGCTCCCCCCGTCGCAGGGGCCGAAGTGCCACCGGTGACGCAGCCACCGGCTCCTCGGAGTCTGCATGCATAGGGGCGCGCTGTCCTCGCTCTCTCGAGCTCCTCCCGTCTCTGGGGCCGAAGTGCAGCTGGTGACGCAGCCACGGGCTCCTCGGAGTCTGCATGCATAGGGGCGCGCTGCCCGCGCCAGGGACGGATTCGAAGGTTTCGCCTGGCGACGCTCAGACGACACGTCCAGAGCGCTCTCCTCCATCGCCTTCCCTTCCGCCTCCTCCCGCGGAGGCGATGGTCTCCTCCTCCTCCTCCTCCTCCTCCTCCTCCTCCTCCTCCTCCTCCTCCTCCTCCTCCTCCTCTTAGGGTACGTGCGCTCCTCCTCCTCCTCTTCCTCCTCCTCCTCCTCCTCCTGCTCCTACTCCTCCTCCTCCTCTCCCTCTTTCTCCTCCTCCTCCTCCTCCTCCCTCCTCCTCCTCCTCCTCCTTCCTCCTGCTCCTCCTCCTCCGCCTACCTCCACCTTCCTCCTCCTCCTCCTCCCTCTCCACTTCCTCCTCCTCCCCCCTCCTCCTCCTCCTCCTCCACCTCCTCCCTCCTCCTCCGCCTTCTCCTCCTCTCCTCCTCCTCCTCCTCCTCCTCCTCCCGCTCCTCCTCCTCCTCCTCCTCCTCCTCCTCCGCGCATATTCGGAATGTTTGTATTTGTGTGTATTTAGTTGTGTGTCCCTGGGCCCCACCAAAGGAATGCGCCCCACCAAAGGAATGCGCCCAGGAGGCCTCAGACACTGGACCGTTCCCTCTCGAGTGAGGGCGCCGGTGCTATCCATGGCCGGTCCACAACTGGAGCTCCCCCGGCTTCCTGACCCTGGGTTCCTTATCCAATGGTTCCGTATCCAATGCCCTGACTCGAATCCGTAGCCATTTTGGCTCAAGGCAATGAACCGTCCCGACGACCGCGAGTCTTTCGGGGCGAATTCTGAGCGCGAGGGAGGTTCCGCTTTGAGGCCACCTTCCTTTCCAACTTGCGAGTGCTGCCACCGCAGCACCCTCCAGGACCTGCGGGTCACGCCTTCTTCCGAGTCGGTGGGTCCGCCCCCGTCGACTCCTGCCTGCCGCACGCCCGCGGCTGAGCAGCACGCCCGCCCGCTCCAGCGATGGGGCCCAAGGCCGTGCCTGGCTTCGTCGTGTGCACGGGCTGCCGCTACCGCTGGAACTTCCGCAAGAACGCGGAGTGCTGGCAGTGTGGGATTGGGCAGGAGCTGGCGCCCTCGAAGCCTTCGCCCCGCGTCGGGGTCTGGGCGGATGGCGGCGGCGGCGGCTCCCCGCCCGCGCATCGTGGAGGCGGCGGCGGAGGCTCACCGAGGGATGGCGCCCAGGGCGGCAAGGGCGGCAAAGGCCGAGGTGCAGCCTCCCGTGGCGGCGGAGGCGGTGCAGCCTCCCGTGGCGGCGGCGTCGGAGGCGCGGGCGGCCGTGGTGGAGGCGCCTTCCCGAAGGCCCCTTGGTCGGCCCTGCCCGAGAGCGAGCTCGACGCGCTCCTCGCCTGCGGGGACCCCGCCATCGCGGCCAGGCTGCAGGAGGCGGTCCGCGACGCGCGGTGCTTCGTCGCGCCCGCGGCCGCCCCAGCGCCAAAGCCACTCGAGCAGCGGCTGCAGTCCGCCACGGCGAAGCGGATCAACCTCCAGCGCCAGCTCGACGAGGCGGCGGATGCGCTCGTGGCGGCGGAGGACCACCTCGCCCAGTGCCGCGGCTGGCGCGACGAGGCTGCGGTCAACCTCACGGAGGCCAAGGAGGAGGAGAACGCCCTCTTGCGCCAGCGGGCCCAGGCGGCTGGCGTGGTGGGCACACAGCCCGACGGAGCGAAGCAGCTCACCTTCAACTTCGACGCGGAGTCGTTCGACAACTTCGCGGAGCTGGAGGAGGAGGCGCAGGCCACCCTCAGGCGCCTCTGCGAGGAAGGGCTCCAGATCATGCATGGCGCGCAGGCTACGTTCGAGCGCAACTGCCAGGAGCACCAGCAGCGCATCAAGCGCCAGATCGAGGAGGAGGTGGCCAAGAAGCGCAAGCGCTCCGAGGAGGGGCCTGCAGCAGCCGAGGCCGCTGGCACCCCCGAGCAGGGTGCTGCCGCCCCGCCTCAACCTTCAGGACAGGCGGCCGCCCCTGCTGCCGCCGCCGCCCCAGCCGCAGGCGCTGCGCCAGGAGCTGGACCCCCCCCAGCGGCCGCTGAGGAGAGCCGAGCGGCAGACGAGGCGGCCCGCCAGCGCGCAGCCGACCAGAAGGCCGCTGCGGCGGCCCCTCCACCTGCTGCTGGCGCTGCTGCTGGCAGTGGCCAGACCTGCGGGTAGCACCCTGCTGCCAGGAGGCGGCCCCGAAGGTGCGGCGCCGCCCGCCCCAGTCGGGGCTGAGGAGGCAGAGGCGGCGGAGCCCAGCCGCCCCGAGGCGGCGGCGCCATCGAGAGGCGGCCTGCACGCCTACCTGGCGGCCAATGAGCAGGCCGACGCCCGGGAGGGGCTTCCCTTCAGAGAGCCGCTGCTGCGCCAGGACCGGCGCTTTGATGACGCGCGCCACGACGCCAAGTTCGAGGCACTCAGCAGCAGTCCAGAGCCAAGCGCTGCGGCGGACTTGGCTGGGCCCGACCGAAGGACTGGCAGTCCTCAGCCCAGCCAGGGGCCCATAAGGAATAGTGGGTACCCATTTCAAGTTGACCAGGCTACGGGCGAGGGCGTGAGACCCCCCGAGGTTCGGAGACCCAAGGCGGCGAGCAGCCGCCCGCCTGGCGGCCGCTCGGCCGCCGCGGCTGTCGTGAAGCCTGCGGCGCAGCCTCAGCCTGGTCGACCGCAGGCCAAGCCCCTCCAGCTGGCCAAGCTGATCAGGCCAGTGGGAGCGAAGCGAGCCAGCTTCGTCACACTGAACGGCTCGACCTGGACAGAGACGCAGGTGGAGCTGGAGCGGATCCAGGACGAAGGAGGAGGCGACGACGTCATCCTGGTGCAGGAGACACGCTTCACCTCCAGCCAGAAGGCGACTGACGCCTGCAGCTGGGCCAGGCGCAACTGTTTCAGCGCTGCCTTCGGCAGCGCCCACAGCACGGGGCAGGCGGCCCAGGCGGTCTCGGCGGGCGTCGGGGTGCTGACGTCAAAGTCTAGGGGAGTGGCGGCTATCGACCACGACTGGCACCAGCACAGTGCCCGCATCCTGGCCCGACGGGTGGCCTTCGGCGATCTCGTGGTTACGGTGGTCAGCGCCTACCTCGAGCACACGACCAGGATGGCGGGCTACAACCTGGAGCTGCTATCGGACCTCCAGGAGTTCCTGTTCAGCCTCCACGAGCCGTTCATAGTGGGGGCCGACTGGAATATGGACCCCAGCGTGCTCGCCGCCTCTTGGTGGCCACGGGCTGTGGGCGGGGTGGTAGTCGCGCCCACGACCTTCACCTGCGGCGACCAGTTCTACGACTTCTTCGTGATCTCCACGGCGCTCGCCGGCCTCAGCCCGAAGGTGGAGGTCATCAAGCCCTCTACACTGAACCCGCACGCACCAGTGCGGCTCACGTTCAGCGAGCTGGGCAGCAACGCCATGGTCTGGGTCCTCAAGACCCCCAGGGTCTTCGAGGTGGGCTCGGAGGTCTCGGCCGAGCAGCGTGAGATATCCTTGCAGGCGGCGACCCAGATCAGCTGGACAGCCCCCATCACCGACAGAGACGGCACGCCCGATGCGGCGATCAAGGAGTTCTTCGAGGCCGCGGAGCTCCACCTGATCGACCAGTTCGGCATCTACGAGGGAGAGAGGTACCAGGGCAGGGCCAAAGGTCCCCGCACAGTCAAGAATAAGCTGGCGGACCTGCAGCGCACGGAGGCTGTCAGAAAGCTCAGCCCCATCACCAAGTGCTGGCTCTGCCTCGGGAGGACCGCCAGGCAGCTCAGGGCGGCTGCTGCGGTCTGCTCACCCCCTGTGGGGCACGTCGGCTACATCAAGCACCTGGTGCAGGTGGCAAAGAGCTTGGGGCCCAAGTTCGAGCAGGCGGGTTGCACCGTGTTCGAAGGCTCGAAGCCTGACTCGCTGATAGACGTGATCCAGGAGCCCACCGAGCAAGGGCAGGCCTTCCTGCAGATGATCGAGAGCACGACGGAGAGGCACCGCAAAGAAGACGCCAAGGCGGCCAGGCTGCGCTGGAAGGACTTCGTGGACGAGGCCTTGGCGAAGGGGGCAAAGGGCGCTCACGCAGTCATAAAGGACCGTGACCAGGTGCTGGACTCGGTGACCGCGCACTGCCCCGACAGCCTGCCGCTCCCAGTTGTTGGCCAGCAAGCCCTGGACCAGATCCTCATTGAGTGGAAGGCCCTTTGGAAAGGTGCCGACGGGGAGTGCAGGTCCAGACCAGCCGACTGGATCTGCTCCATGGAGTTGCCCCCTATCACGGCGGGCGACATCCTCGAGGCGGCGAAATCTTTCCCGAAGCAGACCGCTCTGGGCTGGGATGCGTTCCACCCGCGGCTGGTCCTCTCCCTGGGCAGGCCCTTCGCCGAGAGGATGGCAGAGGTGCTCACGGCTTGGGAGCAGCAGCCGCAGCCCACAGCCTTCTTCACCACGGTGATCGTCTTCCTGGGGAAGCCCGACGGAGGCCGCCGCCCGATCGGCATCATGAGCATGTGGACGCGTATCTGGAGCAGGGTGCGCCGCCGCTACTGCGCCAAGTGGGAGGCGGACCACCCGCTCCCCGAGGTCTGGGGCAAGGACGCGAACACCTGCTGTGACAGGGCGGCCTACCTCCACAACCTGGGGCTCGCGCTCGCCCGCCAGCTCGGCTTCGAGGCAGCCTCCGTCTACTTCGACATCAGCAAGTTCTACGAGCGGATCGACCATGACCTTCTGCGCCAGGCCGCGGAGGGCAACAGCTTCAGCGTCGGTCTGCTCAGGGCCCTCTGCGTACTCTACGCTGGGCCGCGCCGCGCCTCGGCGGACGCCGCCATCAGCGAGCCCATTGAGGTCAGCGGCACCATCATCGCGGGCTGCTCCTGCGCGACGACGCTGGCCAGGCTCATGCTGCACGGCCTCCTGCTCCAGGCCAGGGCGCTGCTGCCAGTCGGCAGGGTCGTCAACGTCATCGACGACATAGCAGGCCACGGCATCGGGTCGGCAGCGGCGCTCAGCCGAACGACCGCGAGCTTCGTCAGCGGCGTGGTCGAGATGCTGGCGGACAGGCGGCTGCCCATCAACTGGAAGAAGACGAAGGTCCTGGCCTCCACGGCGGGCCTCCAGCGCCGCCTGCAGCGGGAACCCGACTGGCGGCTCGCGGCCGGGGCCTTTGTCTCGGGCCACCGTGACCTCGGCGTCGACGCCACGGCTGGCAGCCACAGGCGAGTCGCGACTCAGGTCGGTAGAGAGCTCGCGGCGCTGCGGCAGGCCAGCAGGCTCCACAAGATCTTCGGGCCTGGCCTTCGGCAGGCAAGGGTCTTGCGCGCGGGCCCCTCAGCCAAGCCCTATGGGGCTCGGCCTGCAACGGCATCCCGCCTGGCCGCATGAGAGCCCTGAGGCTGGCAGCGGCCAAGGCGACGGGCAAACTGGCTCCTGGGGCTGCGCTGGGCTTCCTGCTGCAGTGCTCGCCGCGAGGCTGGCGCCAGGACCCGCTAGTGGTGGCCACGGGCTTGGCCGTCCTAGCGTACACCCATGTCCGCTGGGCAGGCCAGGCCTCCGCGGCGGCGATCCAGGCCTGCATAGCGGAGAGCGCCAGGATCGTGAGGCTCCAGCGCCCTTGGGCTGCCGTCAGGGACCCGATCTCGGCCTTGGTGCTCGCGCTGCAGGTCATCGGCTGGTGCCTCAGCGACGACGGCGACTCCCTGCAGGACGAGTTCGGCTGCTGCTACTCCGTCCTTCGGTACTCCACCGCCTTCCTTGCGGAGAAGGCCAAGGAGGCGGCCAGGAAGGCGGCAGCCTTCCAGGAGTACGACGCCAGGCCCGATACCCTGTGGCCGTGGCAGCTGCCGCCAAACTGGCGGGCCATCAACCAGCTCCTCGGCGCCGCGCCCACGGAGACGTGGTCCAGCCACCACTGCGGCTGCCTGCGCAGGCTGGCGTCTCTGTCACTATGGCCGCAGGCCAGGCTGGCCAAGCGTGGCACCGACGTCGACGACCGCTGCCTGCTCTGCGGCGAGGAGAGCGGGACTCTGGCCCACCGCCACCACAGATGCCCTGCCTGGGAGGGCTGGCGGCGAGATCGCAGGCCCGCCGACTTGAAGCGAGCTGCCGAGCTGGTGAGCACAATGGGCCACCGCTACGAGGAGCTCTTCTGCCAGGGCCTCTTCGCTGACGCCCAGTACCTGGTGCAGAGGCCGCGCTGGGACCCTCGCTGGGAGCGCCGCTCGCGTGGCTGGGACGAGGGCGCGCTCGTGGTGCCCGCGGGCTCCCTCGTCTTCACGGACGGCTCCTGCGTCAACAACGACTTCCCGATGGTCAGGAGCGCGGGCTGGGCAGTGGTGGTTCTCACGCCCGACGGCGAGTGGTTGGCGCAGGCGTGGGGGGGCAGTGCCGCCTGCCCTTTTGCCCAGCCAGACGGCGAGGGCAGGCGAGGACTACGCGGCGGTGGTCGCCCTCACGGACATCGTCGGCCACTACCACCTCATGATCGACTGCCTCGGCGCGGTCGGGGCTTGCAAGGACGTGAAGAGGGCGGCGGCCCCGACGGCCCAGTTTGCCCACCTCTGGGCGAGGGTCGGCGACGCCGCCGAGGGGGTGCACGTGAAGCACATCCCCGCCCACCGTTCTCGGGCGGCAGTCGAGCAGGGCGCACTCTCGGAGGTGGAGCTCTACGGCAACCGCCTCGCGGACCAGCTCGCGAAGGCGGGCGCGGCGCTGCGCGCCATCGCCGACGAGGAGGCCCTCCTGCTCCAGGGCTGCCTGGCCCGCGCCCGTGACGCGGCGCGGTACGCCGCCGAGTTCGAGGTCCAGGCTACGGAGTCGGGCTTGCGGGGCTCCTGGCCCATCAGCTCGCTGGAGCTCGTCGACCTCACCCCCTACATGGCGGCGGAGCTCGACGGCGAGACCGACTTCCTGCACGCCGCCGCGGCGGAGCCCGCCCCTGGGACAGGTGGATTCAGCCCACCGGCGTCGCAGTCCCAGGGGCGCGGCGAGCTCGAGGCGATGCGCGACGCGGAGGTGCGCGGGGCTGCCGCTTCAGCGACTGGCTTCTTGAAGGAGCCCGACGCCGAGCCTGGCGATGACGTCGGCGTAGCGCAGCCCTCGGCGGCTGACGGCGGCCCCGGCCTCGCCGCGGCGGCGGCCCTGGCAGCGGTGGCGGCAGCTGGCGCCTCCAGCTCGCGGCCTTCGCCCGCGAGGCGCCGCCCCGCCTCGGCCGAGTCGCCCGCGGAGGTGCTGCGCCGTGTAGCCCAGCGCAGGGCGCAGGAGCATCCGAGGCGCCGCGAGGCCTCGGCGCCCGCGCCCAGCCCGCGCGTGGCGGCGGCGGAGGCGACGAGCAGCGGCCCAGCCCCTGCGGAGGCGGCAGATGCGACCCGTCCAGCGGGATGGAGGGTCAACGGCCACCTCCTCATGGAGTCGCGCGTCGAGGGCGACGTTTCCGAGCCCTTCCTGGTCTGCGCGGCCTGCTGGATGTACTGCCGCCTCCCCAGGTACGCGCGCCGCGGCCTGGGCAAGCCGTGCGGGGCCAGCGCGGCGGCGGGGCAGCCCAAAAGCAAGAAGGGATCCAGAGCCCAGGCGCGGTCGGACTTCGCACGTGGGATCCTGCCGGCGTCGAAGGAGCCGATCGCGCCGCTGGCCTCGCCAACGGCAAGCACGCGCCTGCGCTGGGCGGCGGCACTCCAGGCCAGGCAGGGCCACGGCTCGGAGGTGCAGGCGACCGAGGCGGCGCCCGAGCCAGCGCTGCGGCAGCCTGCTGCAGCCCCGCCCACGCCGCCTGCGGCTGGCGCTGGTAGCCTGATGGCTGCGCCGCCGAGCGCCACGGCGCCGCGGCGCCTGGCAGCGGCGGCCCCGCGGGCGGAGGCAGCCGAGCCGCGGCGGATCCGCCCAGGGCTCGAGGGCGTCCTCCGAGCCCACGGCTTCGCGGACGCTGCGGCGGCCCGCGAACGCGGGCGTGCCGCGAGGGCGGCGGCCGTCCCGCCTGCTTGAATTTGTTTGCATGAAACCGTGGACCTTTGTCCGCGCCCACAGAGATAACAAAAAATGCCCTGACTCGAAGAGGAAAATACCACATAAACATAAATTGCTGGCGTTTTTTCTTCTAATATCCATTCCGTATCCAATGCCCTGACCGTACCAGGGGGCTTTACCCGGGTCGTTTTTCCCAGGGACTTTCGCCAGAGGTCTCGACCGAGGTCGAACGGTCTGCGCGTCCAGAGTCTGGGTAGTTTTTCTCACCGACACTGTCCTGCACCCATCATTATTATTATTATTGTTCCTGTTCCTTTCTCTCCTCCCCACCTCCTCTACCCCCCTCCTCCTCCTGCTCCTCCTCCTCCTTCGGTGGCAACGACGACAGACGACGACGATAGGGGACGGACGACGGACGAAGACGGCGACTGCGACGACGGACGACGGACGACGGACGCCAGACGACTGGCGACGACGACGACGAGGACGACGACGACGACGACGACGACGACGGCAACAACGACGACGGCGACGACGATGAAGACGGGGGGCGACGACGGCGACGACGACAAAAACGACCGCGGCGACGACGGCGACGCGACGGCAATGCGACGGCAACGGACGACGGACGGCGGACGACGGACGACGGAAGACGGACGACGGCCGACGGACGACGGACGACGGACGACAGACGACGGACGGAGGACGACGGACGACGACGACGACGACGACGAAGACAGCGACGACGGACGGCGGCGACGACGACGACGACGACGACGGCGACGACGACGACGACGACGACGACGACGGGCGGCGGCGACGGCGACGGCGACGACGATGAAGACGGGCGACGACGACGGGCGACGGCGACGACGACGAGGACGACGACGACGACGACCGACGACGACGTCAGGCGGCGGCGAAGACGCCGACGGCGACGACGACGACGACGACAACGACTACGACGTCGTTGACGACGCCGACGGGCGGCGGCGACGGCGACGACGACGACGACGACGATGACGACGGGTGACGACGACAGGCGACGACGACGACGACGACGACGACCACGACGACGACGACGAAGACGACCACGGCGGCGACAACGACGCGACGATAACGACGGACGACGGACGACGGACGACGACGACGACGGCGGGCGACGACGACGGAGAACGACGGCGACGACGGCGACGGCGACGACGACGACAACAACGACGACGACGATGACGACGGCGACGACGACGACGACGTCAGGCGGCGACGACGGCGACGACGACGACCAGGACGACGGCGACGACGATGACGACGACGACGACGACGACGGGCGGCGGCGGCGGCTGCGGCGACCACGATGACGACGACGGAGACGACGGCGACGACGACGACGGCGACGGTGGCGACGACGGACGGCGGACGACGTACGACGGACGCCAGACGATACACGACGGACCACTGACGACGGATGACGGACGTCGACGACGACGATCATGATGACGACGACGGACGACGACGACGACGGGTGGCGACGACGACGACGGCGGCGGCGACGACAACGCGACGGAACGACGAACGACGGAGATGATGGCTCCGACGGAGATGATGGCGACGACGGACGACGGAAGACGGACGACAGACGGCGGACCACGGACGACGGACGACGGACGTCGATGATGACAATTATGATGACGACGACGACGACGTCGACGTTCTCGGCGGACGACGGCGACGACGGGTGGCGACGACGACGACGATGACGACGAGAAAGGACGACGACGACGACGACGACGACGGACGACGGCGACAGACGACGGACGACGGATGATGGACTACGGACGACGACGGCAGTCGACGGACGACGGACGACGACGGCGACACCCACGACGACGACGACGACGACGGCGGCGGCGGCGACGACGACGACGACGAAGAAAACGGACGACGACGATGGACGGCGGACGACGGACGACAGACGACGGACAACGGACGACGGACGACGGACGGAGGACGCGGACGACGACGACGATGACGGCGACGGCGATGACGACGACGACGGCGACAACAGCGACGACGACGACGAACGACAGACGACGGGCGACGGACGACGGACGACGGACGACGACGACGACGACGACGACGATGGCGGCGTCGACGACGACCACGACGATGACGACGTCGACGACGACGACGTCGACGACGACGACGACGACGACGACGACGACGACGACGACCACGGCAACGACGCGGCGACGATGACGCCGTGGCGGCGGCGACGGCGAGCCCTCCGAGGCGGCTCGAGGGCGGCTTGCCCCCCGCGGCGGCGATGGCCTCCTTCGGTGCGCGGAAGGCCCGCGTCCACGGCGCGCCCGCGCCCCGCCGGGGGGTCCGCGCGTGGCTGGGTGGCACCCTCCTGCCATCCGCGCGGCAGGTGCGGCCTGCTGCGTCGGCCGCCGCCTCCCCTGAGATCCTCCCTCTCCTCCTCCCCCTACTCCCTCCCCCCTACTCCCCTTTTTCCCCATCCTCCTCCTCCTCCTCCTCCCCTCCTCCTCCGCCTTCTCCTCCTCCTCCTCCTCCTCCTCCTCCTCCTCCTCCGCCTCCTCCTCCTCCTCCCCCACCTTCTTCTTCTTCTTATTATTATTATTATTCTTCTTATTTTCCTCTTCTCCTTTTTCTTATTTAATCGCTTCGCTCATTCCGCCGGCCCTGGAGCGTTTTTTGGGGCCTCTTGGGGGCCTCTTGGGGGCTTCTTGGGAGCCTCTTGGGGCTCCTTGGCGGCGTCTTGGGCTCCCCTGGGGCCTCTTGGGAGGCTCTTGGGGCCTTTTGGGGCGGGAGAGGGGGTAGTCGATTGCAGCCCCCCCTTCGGAGGCCACGATCCTCGTGAGGGGCTGGGCGTTTCGCCTGAGACCTCCCGACCATTTAAGACACCTTATGGCCCTGAAACTTCCAACTTGGTAGCAGTTTCACAGATGAAGGGCGGGCCGCTTCCAACATGTGGCTCTCGCATTAGCGCCGCGCACATGCGTAAATAATTGCATGATTTCCACGGGTTGAGGGCGGGTGGCTTTCAAAGTTTGGTTTTCTCCTTAGTTCTGCGCGCACTTGTTTTTCATTCAACATATGCAAGAGGCTCACGTATGTAGCTCTCGCCTTAGCGTCGCGCATATTCTTTTTGAACATCTGATCGCTTCACGGATTGCGGTTCATTCTCGAAATGTGGTTTTCGCCTGAGTGTTGCGCACGCTCTTTCGACAATTTGCAAGACTGCATGGGTTCTCATGGTTAACGTACCAAAAACGTGTTTTGGAGCTTTGGGGCGATGTAGGGCTGTCAGGGCGCAAAGTTAGGCTGATTCGTGGTGTTGACGTCCCAGGATGGGTGCTCTGCCACGACTCAGGATCGTCAAGACGCAACAGTAAGGTTGATCCGTGGCGCTGAAGTCGCAAGAACGGCGCTCTGGCACGGTTCAGGATGTTCGAAGGTTGTCTCCCAACAGGGCATTTTCCTCAGTGGAAATGAATTTTGCTAGGGGAGCAATGACCTAGGAGCTTGGAGGGAGGGTTTATTGCAATACCGCTTATGGGTCTTGGGTTTGCACTGTTCCTCCAGGTCCTCGGCGGCTTTCCAGCCTCGGGGTGCTCTCCAGTAGCTGCGCCTCGCCGAAAGCGTTCAGGGCCTGGCGCCGGGATCATCCCGAATGGCCGCCAGAGGGGGGATGAGGAGGAAGAGAGGAGAGGAGAGGAGAGGAGAGGAGA
>CAUYUJ010014769.1:157500-167812 GCA_963575745.1 Prorocentrum cordatum | reverse complement strand
GGCGTTTGCCCGACACCTTGCGGACTGTCTTTCTCGGCGCGGCTTCGCTCCAACCAAGCAATGTCCAGCTGAGCCAACTGCCCCAGGCTCGGGACCGAACTTGCTGGAGTGAAGAGGGGCCCGATCACCCTCGCGCAGCCGCACCGACCGCGGTCCAGAGCTGCTGTTGTCGCTGGAAGGCACAGGAGCCGCAGCTGCATGGCCAGTGCAGTCAAGACGCTGAAGCAAGGACCACTTTGGGCTCAGGAGCGGCCCATGTCTTCGGGCCGTTCCTCAGATCTCGGTTGGTCGGGGGGTCTATCTTGGTCGATGCCAGCCGTGAGAAGAATCGCCCCTTCGTTACTTGTGTGGCGTTCCTTCTGGCAGCACGATGCCCTATCCGCCGGTCTGATTTCTCCAGTCCGCGGCCCCAGAGGCCCCCGCCGCTTCCCCGGGGGAAGCTCTCCGTCCAGGGCCCGACAGCGTCCCCCGCGAGGGCCGCAACCTAGGATAGAAGCGCCAGCTGAAAATCGCATCGTAGCAGAGCTGGGTGGCTGCAGCAGCGGGAGCCCGACGGCAGCACGATGGCCAGTAGTTTGGCCTGGCCTCTCTGCCCAGAACCTGCCCGGGCCCGTGCCCGCGCCGAGGTACCGGAGCGACGAACCGCGGCACGGGCTGGCGAGGCAATGAGGGCCCCCGGGACTTCGACAACACCATGCGCTCCACCCTGCCGAGGACGCGGGCGGCGCTCCACGCTGAGCGAGCTTTCTACCGCAGGCGCACCAGATGAGACGCCAGCCTGCCAGCAGGTGCCCCGAGGAAGTGTCTTGCAGTCAAGTCGCATAGCAAGGATGGGCAGTTTTCCAAGGCGACCCTTGCATCCTTGCCCCGTCGGCTCATCCTTGGCGACCGTCGCTGGCCAGCCCGGCTCGAAACCGCCAACATGGCCCTCCGTGGCCCTTGCGTCCTTCTCGCGCGTCCTTAGTATGCGACTTGACTGTATCCCCTGATGGCCTCAGGGACCCACGGAAGTTCTGCGACATCTGAGGCCCCCTGAATGCAAGATATCAGCCCGCGTGGACCCCGAACAGTGAGTTGTTCCACTGTGGAGGTGCAAACTATGCGGTGTAAGCTAGATGGTGTAAGCTATGTCGTGTAGGCTACGTGGTTGAGCTATGGAGGTCGCAGCGATGTGGTGTAGTCTATGCGGTGTACTTCATCTTGCGGAACTTGAAGTTGTCAACTCCACTGCTCGCGCAATCATGGGCCTTCTGGGGGCGCTCTCGCGCGGTGTAGCTCCTGCGGAGGCCGTCTTGGTGGCCTCGAGGCCGCCTTGATGCTCTCTGGGGGTCCTCTTGGGCCGTCTTGGCGGCCTCTTGGACGGTCAGGGCCCCCTGAGAGTCGACAAAGGCGAGAACGCTTAAAATCTTTGAAAAACCATGCGACAATCAATCAGTGCGGCTCCGCCTCCTCCTCCTCCTCTTCCGCGTCGTCCTCTTACTGTGGTTCGGACCGGGATGGGGAGCTAAATCACTGTCATCGTGAGGGGGGAAGCCGGCCACGAAGCGATTCGTCCCTTTGTGTTGCTTGCGTCTCTTTTTTCGTTTTAATTTCTTCCCTTCCACTTTTTATTTTTTGTACGTCGTTGTTTCTTCGTGTCAGTGGCCTCACGTCGCTGGGGATCCTTTTCGTCGTTGGAGCCCCCTTTCGTCGTGGAGTTCCTTTTCGTGGTGCGAGTCCCTTTTCGTCGTGCGAGTCCCTTTTGATCGTTGGAGTCCCCTTTCGTCGTGGGAGTCCCTCGCGTCGTCGCGGGAGCGCCTTTGTTTCCAGCGTAGCGTGCCGCCCTGGTGATCCTCGTAAGCCACCGCATAAGGTCGCCATGCCATCTCGCGTAAGACCCGTTTTTGATCGTCGTTTATCTGTGTTTGCCCCGACGGGGCTCTCGACCCCTCTTTCCTTTGAGCCCCGAGTCACTCTGGCTGGGGCTTTCCTTCAGGCGAGGTCATCGTGAGGGCCTTCGTCGCAGTCAGCATACTTCTCGGGAGGCCTCCAGCGGTGCCATCCCAGGCCCACGGTGCCCTCCTCCTCCTCCTCCTCCTCCTCCTCCTCCTCCTCCTCCAACCTCTCCCAACCTCTCCCTCCTCCTTCTCCTCCTCCTCCTCCTCCTCCTCCTCCTCCTCCTCCTCCGCCTCCTGCCACCTCTCCCTCCTCCTCCTCTCCTCCTCCGCTCCTCCTCCTCTTTCTACTCGCCTCCTTCTCCTTCTTCCTCCTCCCTCCTCCTCCTCCTCCTCCTCCTCCTCCTCTTCACTCCTCCTCCCTCATCCTCATCCCTCGTCATCATCTCATCAGCTCATCATCATCATCATCATCATTCATCATCATTCATCATCATCATCATCATCAGCTCACATCATCATCTCCCCCCCTCCCCCCCCTCCTCCGAGCCCTCCTCAGGCCTCCAGAGTCCCCCAGCCCCCCCTCCCCGCACGAGGCCCGCGGAGGGCCCCCGCGGGGCTCTGCCGGAGGCGCGCGAGTAGAGGGGCCGGGGGAACGCCGTGGGCCCCTGGGCACTCTTAAAGGCAGCACCCCAGGCGCCTGTCCTCCTCCTCCACCTCCTCCTCCTCCTCCCCTCCTCCTCCTCTTTCTACTCCTCCTCCTCACCACTCACCCCTCCTCCTCTTCCCTCCTCTACTCCTCCTCCTCCTCCTCCTCCTCTCCTCCCCCTCCTCCTCCCCATCCTCCTCCAAGGACCTCCAGGCCTCCAGATTCCCCCCCCCCCCCCTCCCCGCACGAGGCCCGCGGGGGGACGCCGTGGGCCCCTGGGCACCGCTGAAGGGCAGCATCGGGGCGCCCTCGCCGGCGGATCGGGGGGCTGCGGGAGTGGCACGCGTGCGCCCAGACAGGATCGCGTCGTTGAAAACATCAGGACATCCTGACTTCTTTGACGACGCGATCATGCCTGGCTTTCGCGATCGCCGTCGCGCCGATCGCGTCGTGCAAAGAAAACATGTGATATCCGGATGTTGTTCTACGACGCGATTTTTTTACGACGCGATCGACGTCGCGACGGCAGGTTTTGGCCGCTTGCGGCCCCTGGGAGCCTTCGCCCAGCCTCGGGACCGTCAAAGAGCGGCTCGGGATGAAGAACCAGTCCCGTGAAAGGGGTTGGGACTTCCGGGCGCCCCGTATGGAGAAAGTCAGGGCGTCGCATGTCTGGGTATTGTCAGGCCCGCCCCAGGAACATTACGTTCAAGAACGACAAGCAGGTGCCGATCTGCCCCGACGGCGAGCCGAACCTCGACTTCTCCCCGAAGCTGTCGGGGCACACCTACCGCATGCCGAACTCCGACCCGGCCCTGACCAAGGAGACGAAGCGCCGCGAGAAGGATCGGGGGACGCCAACTGACCACCTCGCCAACGCTGGCCAGAGCGATCCTGGGCTCGGGATCGACGTCTACACCCTCCTGGCTTGGCCAGGTGGGCGCGTATCGGGGACAACGGTAGGGGGGACAGTCTCAGGAAGGATGTATCGACACTTAAGTCGAGCCTGTCCCTCTACAGGAGGGATATTCAAAAATGGTCCAAAATAGTCTGGGGACGATTCTATAGGCTTACGCCACATCCGCCGACCCCTCATCTTGGCGGTCTTGCCGGCTCGCTTGAATCGGGCTGGGGAGTCGTGTAGGGGTCCATAAAGACCTCTCTTGGGGCCATGTGGAATCCGCTTGGGGTCATCTCGAGGCCCTGGGATCTCTTGGGGGGCTTCTCGCGGGACTCTTGGAGGCAGTTTCGAAGCCTCTTGGGGGCCGTTTTGAGGCCGTTTTGTAGCCTCTTGGGGGCCTCTTGGGGCCTCTTGTGGGCGTCTTGAGGGCCTCTTGGGGCCTCTTGGGGCCTTCTGGGGCCGTCTTGGGGTGGAGGGCTCGAATTGTCGGTTCGGGCTCCCCCTCTTGGGCACCTTTTGGGGCTGTCTTGGGGCCCTCTTGGGCTGTCTTGGGGGCCACTTGGGCCGTCTTGGCGCCCTCTTGGGCCGACTTGGGCGCCTCTTGGGGGCCTCTCGGGGCGGTCTTGGGGTGCTCTGGGACCGTCTTCAACGCCGTGAAGGCCGACAGGTAGTATATGATCAAAATGTACGTTTTCCCATAGGAATTTGACGATTTTCGGCGCTTCGGCCCTTCTCAGGACTGCTCTTGGAGGCCTCTTGTGCCGTCTTGGAGGCCTCTAGGCTCGTCTTGGGGGCATCTTGGGCGTCTGGGAGCGCTCGTTTGGCGCCTCGGAGCTCTCGTGAGCCGTCTTGGAGGAGTCTTGGGGCCTTCTTGGCCCGTCTTGATCCCCTTTTGGGCCCAAAAGAGCCCTGTGATGCGCTCGTGGTGGGCCCGGGGGGGGGGGGTTCGAATCTCCGGTTTGGGGTCCCAGGGGGGGGGTTAGGGGGGGGAACTATCTCACACGCCTAGAGCCAAAATAGTCTGGGGACGATTTCTTGAGTAGGTTTGAGTATTTTTTGACTGTTCTGGACTATTTCTACAATTTCTCCGCCCCAACTCCCCCTGTAGGGGAACAGGCCCGACCTAAAAGTATCGCCCCCCATCGCCCCAAGGATCGACGGTGGAGGCCTCACATCCCACCCCGCCCAAGACCGTCTGGTTTCGCCACCTGCTGTCCGCCGCCGATGTAGCCGCGATGTCTCGCCGCTTCGGGGTCGGTGCTCCCCCCCTGAACCAGTCACCCCCCAGCGTTGCCCCCCCCTGGTTTTCGGGTCCACTCGGCTCTCGTGCTGACGGTCCGGGTACCCCTGGAACGCTCTCGGCGGAGCGCGGTCTTGGAGAGCACCCCGAGGCTGGAGAACCGCCGAAATCCCACGAAAGCGCCCGAAGGCCTCGGGGCGTTCTCCCCTCATGTCTACGCCCTCCTGGCCTGGCACGGTGGGCGTGTGCACCGATCCTGCAACCGAGGTCTGCCCGAGCCCGAGGATCGGTGAGGTGGTTGGTTGCCGCCCGCCTCAGAAGAGGAGGCCACCGCCAGGGCGGCGGCGGACGCGGCCGCCGCGGCCGTGCCGACCATCCACGCCACGGAGGATCAGGCGACGAGGGCACCCAAGAACAGGGGGCACAAGGCCGCCCCGCGCTGGAACCCGGACAAGTGGTTCCAGAAGCCCCACTACGACCAGCCGCCCCTGCAGAAGGAGCCCGCGCGCGCCGGCGGCGACGGCGGCCACGGCGACAAACGAGGAACGACGAACGACGACGACGACGACGACGACGACGACGACGACGACGACGACGACGACGACGACGACGACGACAACGGCCGACTGCCGACGACCGACGACCACGACCACAGCGAACAGCGGCGACGGCGACGGCGTCACGGCGTCGACGGCGAACGACCGCGACGACAACCCCAACGACGACCACGACGTCGATGACGATGACGACCACCGACTACGACGTCGACGACAACCACGGCCGCGACCACGCCGGAAGTGCAGACGGCGCCAAGAACTGCGCCAAATACGACGACCGACAGTGACGAACGACGGACGTCGACGAGCGGCGATCGTTCGGCGACCTGCGGCTGCGTCGTTGGTGCGGACATCGTGTCTCGTGTTCGCCCAGCACCTTGGACGCTTGCTGCAGCCGCAGCGAAAGAGCAGAGCGTGCTCCTCCGTTCTCATTCCGTTCCTCCGTCCCTCCCTCCTCCCTCTTCCTTCCTTCCTCCTCGACCCTCCTCGTGCTCCCTCCTCCTCCATGCTCCCTACTCTTCCCTTCTCTTCCTCCTTCCTCGTCATCCTCCCTTCGTCTTGGGAGGAGGGGGAGGAGGGGAAGTCGCTGCGTTGCCCTGAGGAGGATGATGAAAAGGTTCAGGAGGAGGAGGCGGAGGAGGAGCAGGATGAGGATGAGGAGGATGATGAGAGGATGAGGAGGAGGACTAAGAGGAGGAGGAGGAGGGAGGAGGAATGAGGAGGAGGAGGAGGATCAAGAAGAGGAGGAGGAGGAGGAGGAGGAGGAGGAGGAGGAGGAGGAGGAAGAGGAGAGGCAGACGCTGCTGCCAGGAGGCGGAGAAGGACGAGGAGGAGTGAGGAGGCGACCGAGGAGGTGGAAGAAGAGGAGGAGGAGGAGGAGGAGGAGGAGGAGGAGGAGGAGGAGGAGGAGGAGGAGGAGGAGGGGGGGAGGGGGAGGGGGAGACTCGGCGCCTCTTGGGAAAAAAGTGGTGGAGGCTCCACCTACCCCTGCTGGCGCTTCCCATTCGAGGAACTTATCCTCTCGCCGAGGTGCCCCTCGCCGCCAAAGGCGCCGCTATGGTCATAGGTCATGGAGCTTGGGCCGCCTTTGCTGCATAGTCCTGCATCGTCCTTGCTTGTGCCGCTGATACGTTCTCGGGGGAAATTCGTGTCGCCCCATGTTCCGTTCCTGAAGCCAGCGGTGGACAGTGTGACGAGTGGAATTGCAGGTTGGCCGTCGCGCCGTCCCCATTGCGCCTTCTCTTCCCACTCCCCAGCCAAAGAAAGCTTATTGAGCCGCTGGTTTTCCTTTGAATTCGGCCCTCGGGGGCCGTTTTCGGGCCCAGCGGCCATCAAAATTGATCCAGCGCGAAAAACTACACCCGGGGACGCTGGATATGCACACTACTCTGACCTCCTGGCGTCGCGGTAAAATCGCGACGTCGGGCTTGAGCAGTCTTCGGACTTTGGGGGTCCTCGCTGGGCTCCAGGGCCGTCGAATAATGACCTGGGATTCACAGCCAGCCTAGGGGGAGTGGTCTAGACCACATGGATCTGCATGGGTCCCCGTGTGGCAATCATCACGACGTCGGAGTTCTGGGTCGCCCTAAGGCCCTTCCCCTCCCTGCCCCCAGCAGGCCCCTCCAAAAGAAGGCCAGAGCAGATGAGGTCGGAGGATCGCGCCGCATCGCCGATGCATCGCCGATGCATCGCCGATGCGGGGCGATCTGGAGCCCGTTCTTTTTCATCCTCGCTTGTGTCTCGGCGATGCGGCGCGATCTGTACCCGCTCTTGTCCATCCCGCCGCCGCTGGTGCGTCCGCCATGCGGCGCGACATGTAGCTCGTTCTGAGTCCATGCCGCCGTCCCCGGTGCAACGGGGATGCGGCGAGATTATCCGACCCCACCTTCCGGCTACTCGCAAGAGTGGCCCTTCGCCGGAGTTGCCCTCGGTGCGCTGCTTCCGGCGGCCACGGGGGCCGTCCCTGCCGCATCGAACAGCAGCAGCGCGCGCAGGCCTCGCGCGACGGGCCACTCGTGCCGGAGGCCAGCCTGGCGCGCCGCAGGCCCGACAGGCGCTCAATTGATCGGGCCCCGGGCCCGTCTCGGGGTCCAGGGGCCGACCTGACAGGCCCCAGGGCCCGCAGCGGGCCTCCAGGAGGCCGCAGGGTGCGATGCACCTCTTCGAGCCTCGCGGCCGGCCGGCGCGCGCGGGCGATCCGCAGTCTGCTCCGGCCTCTCGATCTCGACGTTGGGGAGGCTGCTGCCGACGGCAAGCCAAAGGACATGGCATCGCGCGGCGACACCTGCGTGAACGTCGAGACGGGGGCGCGGGGAGACGGCCCACGCGCGAGAGCGTTCTACGCCCCAGGCGTGCGGTGTCCTGTTTTTATGGCATGCAGGTTCCCCAGGAGTCCCGACCCTCTCCTCGGGACGGGCTTTTTTCACTCCGAGCCGTTTTCTAACGGTCCCGGGGCTTGGCGAGGGCCCTCCTGTCCCAGACCCCCGATGTCATGAATGTTTGCTTACGTCGACCCCCAGAGGTTTCGACCCCTTCCCCAGGACCGGCTTCTCATCCTGAGTCGTTTCTTGACGGTCCCGAGGCCCGGAGAGGGCCCCTGGAGGCCGAAACTTAGGAGAAAGAACCTCCCGTCACGATTTTCGTCGCTGCCCGAGGGGGGGCTGGGCTGGGCAAAAAGCGGGGCCAGAAGTTGCCGCCGTGGTTTTGCCACGGCGCGGGCAGGTCGGGGCCCTTCTGGGGCAGGGCAGGGCAGGGCCACGCCCGCGCGCATGGCCGCGCGCTGCGGCGGCCCCGCTCGGGGAGGCTTCCCTCTCGGCGGGCGACTCCTCCTCCTCCTCCTCCTCCTCCTCCTCCTGTTTCTCATGTTCCTCCTGTTCGGAGGCGGTCTTCTTGGGCGGCGACATCCGAGCCCTGATCCTGAGTCGGGCATGCCTCTCTACAGGGGGAGCATTCAAAACTAGTCCAAATAATAGTCTGGGGACGATTCGTTGAACATGTTTTGTTTATGTTAGGGAGATTTCTTTTGTTTTGGGGTACTCTGCATTTTTCGCCCCAAAACCCGCCTCTAGGGGACATGCCCGACCTAACCCTAACCTCGCCGATCAACGATTCGTTCAGGCAACTCGTTGGGCGGCAGGGGTAGGGTTCAGAATTCGTCGAACGCGTGGCGGAAGCCGAGCACTACCCCCGCCTCCCATCGATTCAGGACAACCGATGGTTGATGGGGGCAGGATTCGGATGTCGCCACCTGCTCGGATCGCGTGATTAACGGGAAGTCGGCGCCGACGGGTCAGCCCAGATCTCCGACGACATGATTTGTTTTGGAGCGTTCGGGAGTTTCCATTGTTTCCCGGGAGTTTTTCTCGCCTCGGGATGCTCTCCAGCAGCTGCGCCTCGCCGAGGGCGTTCGCGGGCTGCCTGGGCTCCGACGACCTGGCCGTGTTCAGCTGGCGGGTCTTCTTCGAGATCTCGGCCCTCGGGGGCCGTTGTCGGGCCCCGGGGTCATCAAACGTGGGCCAGGGACCCCAATAGCAGCGACGCCCGGGGAAGCGGTCGGGACCGTTGGGGCCGCGGAGCGATACGAGTGGCACGCACGCGCCCAGGCTCATACAAGCGCGTGTGCAGGATGTGTGTGTGTGGTGTGTAAGGTATGTGCTGTGCGTCTATGTATGTATGTATTATGTGTGTGTGCTTGTGTGCTGTGCGTTGTGTCTAATGTGTGAGAACTATGTGTGGGGTATGTGTGGTATGCGCTATAAACATAAATCTACAGACATGTGTGTGTGTGTGTTTGTGTTAGGTGTGCTGTGTGTGCGTGTCTGTGTGTGTTGCTTGTGTTGGGTCAGAGTGAGGGGGCCAAACGGTCATTCAGTGTCCCTGGGTGCGTGGCTAAAGTGGGATTCCGCGATGTAGATGGTTGTTGTTGTTTTTGTTGTTGTATTGTTTGTTTCTTTGTTTGTTTGTTCGTTCGTTCGTTCGTTTGTTTGTTCGTTTGTTTGTTTGTTTGTTTGTTTGTTTGTTGTTGTTGTTGTTGTTGTTGTTGTTGTTGTTGTTGTTGTTGTTGTTGTTGTTGTTGTTGTTGTTGTTGTTGTTGTTGTTGTTGTTGTTGTTGTTGTTCGCGAGGACACTACTGGAGGCCCGTTGCTCGACCCCCCCCCCCCCCCGAGCAACACCACGGGGCCACGCACGGGCCCTGCAGGGCCCCTGGTCCGAGCAACGCCACGAGGCCTCGCCAGGCCGCTGCGGGGGTCTGCAGGGCCCGGCGGCGTTGCTCGGCAGGTCCTTTCAGGACTGCTGCGGAGCCCCATACAGGCCCCAAAGGGCGCACCCCTCTCACGGATCGTGGCCCTGGCCCCACAGGGAGCTCCACCGAGGTTTGATTTGGGCACCCCCCTCTCGAGGATCGTGGCTCAGTGAGCTCCACCGAAGCTTGGTTTCGGCGCACCCCTCTCACGGATCGTGGCCCTGGCCCCACAGGGGGCTCCACCGAGGCTCCATTTCGGCACACCCCTCTCGAGGATCGTGGCCCTGGCCCCACAGGGAGCTCCACCGAAGTTTGATTTCGGCGCGCCCCTTTCACGGATCGTGGCCCTGGCCCCACAGGGAGCTCCACCGAGGCTTTATTTCGGCACACCCCTCTCGAGGATCGTGGCCCTGGCTCCACAGAGAGCTCCTCAGAGGCTTCATTATGGCACACCCCTCTCGAGGATCATTTTGGCACACCCCTCTGCAGGGTCCTGCACGATTCCATCGGAACCGTAGAGGGAGCCTATATGATCCTTACAGGGTCCTGCACGGTTCCATCGGAATCCTATAGGGATCCTATAGGATCCTTACAGGGTCCTGCACGACTCCATCGGAGTCCTATAAGGAGGAACCCATAGGATCCTTACAGGGTCCTGCACGATCCCATCGGAGTCCTATAAGGAGGAACCTATAGGATCCTTACAGTGTCCTGTACGATTCCAAAGGAACACCCTATAGGGATCCTATAGGATCCTTACAGAGTCCTGCACGATTCCATCGGAGTCCTATAAGGAGGAACCTATAGGATCCTTACAGGGTCCTGTACGATTCCAAAGGAACCCTAGAGGG
>CAUYUJ010014769.1:142500-152500 GCA_963575745.1 Prorocentrum cordatum | reverse complement strand
GACCCATGACCACCGGGGGGGGGACAAGCAACAGACGCACCCTTGCGGCAGAAGACCCTGAACAGCTTGACACAGGTCACGATGTTGGGCCACGATGGGGGGCCACGACAGTGGGGCCACGACGGGGGTCCGCGACGGGTGGCCACGAACGGGGGCCACGACCTCTTGGGGGCCTGCTGGCAGTCTCGGGGGTAGTCTCGGAGCGGGGGACGCGACATGACAGTTCGAGTTCTCCCGTGCCTCCTCTTGCCCTTTGGGGCTGTCTGAGTTGCCTTTTGGGCCGTCTTTGGGCCCTCTCGGGAGCCTCTTGCGCCGTTTTGGAGCGATCTTTGGGGCCTCTTGGGCCGTCTTGAAGCGTCGGGAACACGAAAAGCCGGGAACGCTAAAATCAACCCAAGGCCAATGAGAAATCAATCGTAGGAGCATCTCGGGGTCCCCCTTGGGGGTTGCCCTTAGGGCTCTCTCATGCCGTCTTGGGGACCTCGTGGGCCGTCTTGAGGCCATGTTGGGCATCTTGTAGCGATCTTTCGGAGCCCTCCTGGACCATCCTGCGGGCCTCTTGGGGCGTTCTTGGCCCGTCCTTGGCCCGTCCTGGGCCCGCTTGCCTCTGGAAGTCACGCGGGGATACGCAGGAGTTCCCGGGAGCGCTCGAGGGCGCCCGGGATCGCCCAGAACTCGGGGCCCCCTTTTTCGCTCAAAAAGAGCACGATTTCAATGTTCAACGCAGGGGATTCTAAGGGACCTAAGGACACTCTTTTTCGTGCCTCGGGGCACGGTGGTGGATATAGAGCCCTCACAGACAAGCTGTTTGGGGAATCAGTTCATCTAGACGATCGGGCCGAACAAAAGGGTGTGATAGGGAAAGGGGGGGCCACGAAATCTGCTGCATGCAGCTGGTTTCGGTCCCGCCGCCTGGGCCCATTCCTCGATATACATGGGCGCCTCCCGGCGCCGGGGGGCGCTGGGAAGATCGGCTACGTGGGCCGATTCTCTGGCCTACCCTTTGCTATCCCCCTCTTTCTTTCCCCCCGAGGCGACGCGGCACAGAGTCGCATTTTTCGAGTAGGGGATCGACTACAGAATTGATTTACCCCAACCTTGATCTCCACGCCGATACTGCTAAAGGTTGCGTAGAAGAGGCTTCCGCAGACCTGCGGAATTGACTATGCACTTTTCGTAGATTCGATGTGGACATCAAATTTACAGGCTGCCGCCTCTGCCGCCGACCCCAAAGAAGGTCGTGGACGTTTGTTTGCCTTGTGCCTTTGGGATAGTTGACAGGCTTCAGCCTCTCTGTCTGCGTGTATCCGATAAGTCGGTCGGGCTTCTGTCGGACCGCCCTGGAGGCCTCCTGGGCATTCGGGGGCCCTCTTGGACTCTTTTGGGGCCCTCTTTGGGGGTACATCCGTGTCGTGGCCGATCCCCATTCATGCGACCCTTGGGGCAGGCGGCGGCGCCTCTGCGCGTGCGGCCCGCGGCGCGCCGCCTCTGCCGCTGCGCGCGTCTGCCGCTGGTCGTCTCCTCCCCGGGGTCGTCCCCCGCTTCCGCGTGCGCGTCTCCCTCTCGCTCTCTTTCTCTCTCTCCCTCCCCTTCTCCCTTCTGTCCCTCGAAGAAGGAAGCACAACCCCCTCTATCCATCTCTCCCTCTTTCTATCCATCTCCCCTCCTCTCTCTGTCTATCCCTCTCCCTCTCTCTCTCTCTATCCCTCGCAGAAGAACGAAACACATGCACATTAAGCAACTTTTGGCGCTCCGCGCGGGTTTATTGGATCCGCGCCGGGCCCCCCTGGCGGCGCCTCCGGCGCCGCCCCTGGCGCGCTCCGCACGCCTTTGGGGGGGGTCCAGCGCGGATCCAAGAAATCCGCGCGGAGCGCCAAAAGTTTATGCGTATGTGTTTTTTCTTCTTCTAATCCCTTCCTCCCTCCCTCCATCCCCCCCTCCCATTATGCGTCTCGCATGCGCTGCATCCCATACGCCACAGGATCTTGAGGCTACGGCCTCCATGGCCTGGTCCTCCGACTGGCCCAGACACTGTCAGCATTTGTGTTTGTCGTTCGTTTGTTCGTTCCTTCCTTCCTTCCCCCTCGGAGAGCAAACGGCGACAGAGACTTTCACCTTCGGAGGTCCGCGCAGGTCTCTTCGACGTGCGCTGGATCCCCTTTGCTGCCCTGGCGCACGAAGCGCGCCAGCTTCGGCGCCTCCAGCGCCGCCACGAGGGTCCCTCGCCGATCCGAGAAATCTGCGCGGACCTCCGAATGTTGAACCTTATGTGTGCATGGAGGCAGCTCTGTTACACAAAGGGCGAAAGCTGCACCGAGGACGGAGCTACTCTGAGGACGAAGCCCGAGGCTATTTTGTCTATCTGGTCTGTGCTCGCCCTCGCGCACGCCAGCATCCCCTGCTCGTCCCATCGCAGCCCTCCTCGACCTTGGGGCACGACGGCGGAACCGCGAGACGCACCGCTGTTTATTGTGAGTCTGCTCCCTGCCCCGCCCCTCCCCTCGAGCCCTGCCCCTGCCCCTCCTGGGCCACGTCCCCATGGCCGTGCGCGTGCCCCAGCGCCGAGGAGCAGGGCGAGACCTGGAATTCCCTGGAATCCGACAAGATCCAGGGGGAGATCAAGGGCCAGGACAGGCTGATGCGCACAGTCAGGCGCGTGCGCCCGCGCCTCCATCCCTGCGCCTCCGCCTTCCCTGTACGGGCTCCCCCGCCCGCAAGGGGGGAAGTTTTTTTGTTAGAAAAAGCAGCAAGCGCAAGCAGCCTGACGGGGCTTGAGCAGCGGGATGAATAGTTGCACGGGGGCCTGGGGCCGCTCCACCGCCTAACGCGGGAGGCTTCTACCCCATCCCAGACCCCCGACCGCCTCCAGGGACACGAACATCGTCCACGAGCGTCATGAGCCCACGCCCTTCGCCGCGAGCCTGGCGCGCGCCCTGGCGAGAATCCGCTCCCTGCTCGCCGCGCGGGCGTCGGAAGCAGCCGCCGCGCCAGGCGCCGAGGGCGGGCCCACGCAGCCCGCAGCGCCTGCCGCAGGAGCCGCCGCCCGCCGCAGGCCAGCCGCCGCCGCAGGCGCGTGCACGAGCACGAGGCCCCTGCGTGCACCTCCAGCCGCGCCGCCGCCGCCGCCGCCGCCGCCCTTGTTCTCCTCCCGCAGGGAGCCGTCGGCACGGCCACCACCCGCTGCCGCAGCGCCAGCTTCGGGGCCCTCCCCGCCAGCCTCGGCCGCCACACCAGCGCCTGCGCCTCCAGGTCCTCCACCCTCCTCCTCCTCCGCCGCCCCGCGACGAGGGTGCGCACGGCGCCGCCGGCGCCGAGCCTGGAGGGCAGGCTCCCGCGGCGCGGCCTCCGCGGGCAGGCCAGAGAGGTGCTCGACGTCCAACGCGTCCACCTCGGCCGCGCCTCGGCCGCCGCGTCCGCGCCGCCGTCGCCTCGGATGGGGCGCGGCACCATGCGGGGGAGGCGCAGCAGGGCGGCAGCGCACCGCTGCCACCGCGGCGCGCAGAAGGCCCTCGGCTGGCCGCAGGAGGCGCACTCACGAGAGGCAGCGCCCCGCGCCGCCTACTCCGCGCACCGCCGCTCCAGCTCCTGCGTGAGCGTTCCGGGCATGACTGGGTGGCGAGCGCGGCCGGCCCGAGGCGGCGCGCCCAGCTGCACGAGGTTGAGCCAAACGGTTACCGCCCGCAAGGGGGTGATGATGATGATGATGATGATGATGATGATGATGATGATGATGATGAGGATGAGGATGAGGATGAGGATGAGGATGAGGATGAGGATGAGGATGAGGATGAGGATGAGGATGAGGATGAGGATGAGGATGAGATGATGAGTGATGAGGATGATGGAGGATGAGGATGAGGATGAGGATGAGGATGAGGATGAGGATGAGGATGAGGATGAGGAGGATGAGGATGAGGATGAGGATGAGGATGAGGAGGAGGATGAGGGGATGGGAGGAATGAGGAGGAGGAGGAGGAGGAGGAGGAGGAGGAGGAGGAGGAGGAGAGGAGTGGAGTGGGTTGGAGTGGGTGGTGGGTGGGTGGGTGGGTGGGTGGGTGGGTGGGTGGTGTGGGGTGGGGGGGAGGGAGGGAGGGAGGGGAAGGGAGGAGGGAGGAGGGAGGGGGAGGAGGGGGGAGAGGGGGAGGAAGAGGAGGAAGAGGAGGAAAAGAGGAGAAGAGGAGGAGGAGGAGGGGGAGGAGGAGGAGGAGAAGTAGGAGCAGGAGGAGGAGGAGGAGGAGCGATCGAACGAACGAACGAACCGTATGCTGCGTATCTGAGTTTGCAGTCTAGCAAAGCACGAGGATCGCCCCTTGCAGCCGAAGACTTCGGGACAAGCGTTTCGGGGACCCTGTCTACTGCCTGTGAGAACCACATAGTGATGCCAGCGCTCGGGCACTGGCCGACTCCCATCCCAGAGCTCCGAGCTGGCCCTTCTGGGGAGTTGGGGGAGAGGAGGCTGCGGAGGCGGGGGAGGGTCAGAGCATCTCGGCATGGAGTTTTCATGCAGGGAGGAGGGTGGAGCAGGGGTTGAGGGAGGGCTGCCCGCACAAGCATTGGCAGTGAGCGGGTCGGGGATCTCAGTTACGGGGGTCAGCACGGGGTATAAACCTACACGGGGGGGATTCTGGGAAGGTTCGTGAGGCCTTCGCTGAGGTCTTCGCCGAGGTCGACGCTAGGCATGGGGCCGATGGACAAGTACGGTAGCGGCCTCGCGTGGGCAGCGAGGGCCTGGGCGAGGTCGCGGCGGCACCTCTCCTGCACCTAGGCCTTCACGTGGGCTCTGGCCTGGTCCTTAGTCCCGGCCGGCGGGTCGGGAAGGCGGCAAACCATGCTGGCCGGTCGGGGAGGCCCTAGCGCTCCAGTAGTTCCAAGGAGGCCCGCACCCAGGATTCGCCCGCTGCGGTGTGGGCACGCGCGGAGGCGACCTGGTACAAGCCCCCATCGCCCAGCAGCCACGGACCTGCCCTGCGCGACTCTACATCCAGGGCGTCCCGCCTGGACCTGGCGAGGACCCCACCCCGCTCCGCGCGCGCGGCCTGCGTGGGGCGCCAGGGCGGGCAGCCAAGGAAGGCCCTCGCCCACGCCTCATAGGCCGCATCCAACTGCTCGCTGCCACCGTTGGCGATCGCGAAGAGCCAGCGCCCGAGCTGGAGGGGCGACTCCACCTGTGACCCGAAGCCTCCGAGGACCGCGGCAAGCGGGAGGACCCCCGAGGCGACGCGCCCCGCGAGGACTGCGCACTGCGAGGAGGCTGCACCCGGGCCCAGAGAGCCCTGCTAAGACCTGGGCCGGCACGGAAACGGAAAGAGCGCTTCAACAACTTGACCGAAATTGCTCACACCACCGTTCGTACTGGGAGCCTTGGCATTGAGAGCTTGTTACGTCACCCCGCGCTCTTGGGAGCCTTGGTGTTCAGAGATTGTTGCGTTGCCGCCCGTTCCTGAGCCTTGGCTGGGCCTTGGTGTCAAAGAATTTGTTACGTCATCGCTCCCTGCTGGGAGCCTTGGTCTTATCAGCTTGTTTACGTCACCGTTCGCTCTTGGGAGCCTTGGTGTGATCGGTACCGCAAAATGCTCTTCGAAGAGCATTTTGCGGTACCGATCGCTCTTTATTTGGCTTCTCCGAGCCTTCTTGGGAGTCCTATTGCGGGCCTTTTTGAGCCCCTTTGGGGGCCTCTTGGGGGCCTCTTGGGGCTTCTTGGGGGTCTGTGGGGACCTCCTGGGAGCTTCTTGGGGCGAAAGGCTAGACTTTCGGGTTCGTGGTCTCCCTTCTGAGGCCGTCTTGGGGCCCTCTGGGGCCGTCTTGGGCGCCTCTTGGGCCGTCTTGGGGCCCTCTTGGGCCGTTTTGGGGGCCTCTTGGGAGCCTCTGGGGCCGTCTTGGGGCGGTCTTGGGGGCCTCTTGGACTGTCTTCAACGCCGTGGAAGCCGAAAAGCCGGGTAGTTATGCAAAACATGTACGCTTTCCTATTGGAAAATCACTGATTGTGGCCTCTTGGGCCGTTTTGGGAGCCTCTTGGGGATCTCTTGGGCCGTCTTGGGGCGGTATTGGGGGCCTCTTGGGCCGTCGTCAGCGCCGTGAAAGGCGAAAAGCCGTAGATGCTAAAAATATACGCTTGCTTCGGGAAGATCGATGATTTTGGCCTCTTGGGGCCCTCTGGGGACGCCCCTTGGGCGCCTCTTGGGGGCCTCTTGGGGGCCTCTGGGGCCGTCTTGGGCGGTCTTGGGCTCTCTTGGAGCGCTCTTTGGCCGTCTGGAGGGAGAATCCGAAAAACATACAAAAACCCAACAGAAAAAACCCAACATAGGACCATTAGACCTGGGCCGGCACGGAAACGGAAAGAGCGCCTCAAACACAGTAACCGAAGGTACTCACACCGCCGTTAGTATTGGGAGCCTTGGCGTTGAGAGCTTGTTACGTCACCCCTCGCTCCTCCTTCTTCTCCTCCTCCTCCTCCTCCTCCTCCTCCTCCTCGTTCTCCTCCTCCTCCTCCTCCTCCTCCTCCTCCTCCTCCTCCTCCTCCTCCTCCTCCTCCTCCTCCTCCTCCTCCTCCTCCTCCCCCTGCTCCTCCCCCTCCTCCTCATCCTCCTCCTCCCTCCTCCTCCTCCTCCTCCTTCTCTTTCTCCTCCTCCTCCGCCTCCGCCTCCGCCTCCGCCTCCGCCTCCTCCTCCTCCTCCTCCTCCTCCTCCTCCTCCTCCTCCTGCTCCTCCTCCGCTCCGCCTCCGCCTCCGCCTCCGCCTCCGCCTCCGCCTCCTCGTCCTCCTCCGCCTCCTCCGCCTCCTCCTCCTCCTCTTCCTCCTCCTCCTCCTTCTCCTCCTCCTCCCCCCTCCTTTCTCCTCCCCCTCCTTTCCCTGCTCCTCCTCCTCCTCACTCCTCCTCCCTCCTCCTCCCCTCCTCCCCTCCTCCTCCTCCCCCCCTCCTCCCCCCCCCTCCTCCCTCCCTCTCCTCCTTGGCCTCGTCCTCGTTCCTCCTCCTCCTCTTCTCCTCTCGGCCTCGCCCTCCTCTCCTCCTCCTCCTCCTCGTCCCTCCTCCTCTCCTCCTCCTCTTCCTCCCCCCTCCTCCTTCTACCTCCCTCCTCCTCCCTTGGGCCTCGTCCTCGTTCCTCCTCTTCCTCCTCTTCCTCCTCCTCCTCCTCCTCCTCCCTCCCTCCCTCCCTCCCTCCTCCCTCCCTCCCTCCCTCCCTCCCTCCTCCTCCTCCCTCCTCCTCCTCCTCCTCCTCCTCCTCCTCCTCCTCCTCCTCCTCCTCCTCCTCCTCCTCCTCCTCCTCCTCCTCCCTCCTCCTCCTCCTCCTCCTCCTCCTCCACCCTCCCCCTCCCCCTCCCCCTCCCCCTCCTCCACCCCTCCTCCTCCTCCTCCTCCTCCTCCCCGCCTCCTCCTCCTCCTCCTCCTCCTCCTCCTCCTCCGCCTCCTCCTCCTCCTCTCTCTCCTCCTCCTCCTTCCTCCTCTTCCTCCCCTCCTCCTCCTCCTCCTCCTCCTCCTCCTCCTCCTCCTCCTCCTCCCCCTCCTCCTCTTCGGGCGCGCTGGGGAGCCTATTGGGGCCCTCTTGGGCTCACTTAGGGCCCTCGGGGCCCTCTTGGCCGTATTGGGGCCGTCTGGGGCCATCGTGGGCTGTTTTGGGCCCCTTTGGGGCGCCTCTGGGGCCGTCTTGGGATGATCTTTGGGGCCTCTTAGGCTGTCTTGGGCCCGTCTGGGGGCCCTCTTGGACCGTGTTGGGCCCGTTTGGGGCGCCTCCGGGGCCGTCTTGGGGCCCTCTTGAGCCGTCTTGGGGCCCTTGGGCCGCTTCACCTGGAAAAATACAAAAAACGGGCCATGGGAGCCGCCCGGGTGCCGCTTCACTCGAAAAAAGACGAGGGAAACGGGCTATTAGACTTTCCGTTCCTCCCTCGCCCCCCCCCTGGACCCCTCCTAAGAAGGGCTTCGCCCCCTGCTCAACGTCACTCGCTCGTACCTCGATCTTTCCGTCACCTGGGCCGGCACGGAACCGGAAAGAGCGCTTCAGAAACAGAAGCCGAAATTACTCACACCACCATTCGTACTGGGAGCCTTGGCATTGAGAGCTTGTTACGTCACCCCGCGCTCTTGGGAGCCTTGGTGTTCAGAGATTGTTGCGTTGCCGCCCGTTCCTGAGCCTTGGCTGGGCCTTGGTGTCAGGAACTTGTTACGTCACCGCTCTCTGCTGGGAGCCTTGGTCTTATCAGCTTGTTTACGTCACCGTTCGCTCTTGGGAGCCTTGGTGTGAAGAGCTTTTTGCGTTACCGATCGCTCTCTATTTGGCGTCTCTGGGCCTTCTTGGGAGTCCTATTGGGACCCCTTGTCGGGCCCTTTTGGGGGCCTCTTGGGAACCTCTTGGGGGCCTCTTGGGGCTTCTTGGGGGGCTCTGGGGGCCTCCTGGGAGCTTCTTGGGGCGAAAGGCTAGACTTTTCGGTTCGTGGTCCCCCTCTCGGGGCCGTCTTGGGGCCCTCTGGGGCCGTCTTGGGCGCCTCTTGGGCCGTCTTGGCGCCCTCTTGGGCCGTTTTGGGCCCTATTGGGCCGTTTGGGGGGCCTCTTGGGAGCCTCTTGGGCCGTCTTGGGCCGGTCTTGGGGGCCTCTTGGGCCGTCGTCAACGCCGTGAAAGCCGACAAAGCGCATATGCTAGAAATATGCGTTTTCCTCTGGAAGATCGATGATTTGGGCCTCTTGGGGCCCTCTTGGGACGCCCCTTGGGCGCCTCTTGGGGGCCTCTTGGGGGCCTCTTGGGCTGTCTCGGGCGGTCTTGGGCTCTCTTGGAGCGCTCTTGGGCCGTCTTGGGCCGTCTTGGGGGGAACCCGAAAAACATGCAAAAACCCGAGGAAAAAACCCAAAACGGCCATTAACGCCCAAATGGGCACGCTACCCCCCTCCCCTGGAACCCCTTTCTTTAGGGCTTCGCCCACACCAGAACGTCATCACTCGTACCTCGCTCTTTCCATTACCCCGCCCCTGCGCCTCGCCCCTCCCCTGGACCCCTCCCTAGAAGGGCTTCGCCCCCTGCTCAACGTCACTCGCTCGTACCTCGCTCTTTCCGTCACCCAGCCACCTGTGGCCTGGGCACGAGCTGGAGCGGCACTGGGGCGATCCTCGCGAAGGGGCAGTGCCGGGCAGGGTGACCAGGGCAGCCTCCACGCACGCTGCCCGCGCGAGCGCCACACCGCGGACCACGACCGCGTGCTTGGCGACCTTCGTGCGCGTCGGCGCCTGCATCTTGAAGGCCCAGCTCGCAAGCACCACCTGCGCCCCCGCGGGAGGACGCCGGGAGCGCGTTTCTTCATTTTCGGCGATCAGGGGCATTATGGGGGGGGGGGGGGCGGGGCGGGAGGGTGCCGGGGGGGGTGTATAACGCCTCCCCCCCGCCGTGCGCACGGCGGCAGTGCCCGGAGCGCACTGGGGGGAGGGGCGTTGCGTTATTAGGGGGGGGGAGGGAGGGCCGGGGGCTATACTGTCCATTATGCCCCAAGCAATGCGGAAACACGCTCCAGGATGAGTGGGCAAGATTGCCGCGGGTCTCCGCGGTGCTGCAGTGTCCAGCCGCCAGCGCGGACGCCTCCATGCGCGGGCCCTGCGACAGCTCTTCTTTCGAGGGGAGCGGGGCGCCCCCGTGCAGGGCGCTCGCCAGGGGCGCCGTGGTACGGCTGTCCCCCTCCGGCGCTGCCGGGCCCAGGCCCTCGGCATGCGGATGCCCGCCCCGACTTCGCATCCTGCTGCAAGGAGGTCCTCTGTGAGCGATTCCATGTTCATTGGAAAAGTCCGAGGCCTCACAGTGCCTTCTTCCAAGATGCCATCCACAACATCGACCCTCGGAACTCAGTCGTAGTCCACATGGACTGCGTCCTTCTCCAGGATGCTCGCGAGCAGCGCAAAGGCCCCACCAGAGGCCCCAGCCGAGTCGCGGAGACGGACTAGGAGGGCGGCCCGCCACGTCCGGTGAGAGGCTTTCTGCAGGTCCCCAGGCGACGCCCAGCTCGGCCTGCCCGCGGCAGCGGCCTCC